>OX276336.1:29485132-29896661 GCA_946251815.1 Dasysyrphus albostriatus | reverse complement strand
ATGGTCTGCGTTCATATCAATGAGACAAGTACATACATTTGTACGCTTAAAATTATGGGATCGAGTCCAAAAAGTAATAGCCAATGATGTGTAACATCAGACCTTATTTCTCCGTTATAATATCTCTATTTTTATTTTTTTAATAAGCAAAAAATCATTCCCGAAGTTAGAACAGAAGTTAGAATTTTTTTAAATTTTTATATACGCAAAATTTTATCACCGAGCCTGGAATTTTGATCGATTTCGATTTCAAAAATGTTTAAGCACTTATATCTCAGCTTGTGGTTAATGGAGATAAATTTTTTGTACATCAAAATGACCATTTATTAGCCAAGATTATATTAATGTAAAAATTTTGAAAATCCGCTGGAAAATGAAAGGAAAATAGACCATTTTATACAAAATGAGCTTTTTAAGCTATCTAAGCTCATAAGTCCTAAAAACTCTACGAACACCTGTAATTTTTTTGGTATGCTAACATTCGGGACAGATGTAGCTTTCGTTTGGCATCTCAACTTTCAAGATCGGAGCAATATTATCCGAGTTTAAGCCGTATTTGTGCGCCGAAATTGAAATATTTTTCATTTTCCTTACATTTACCTGTAAAATATTCAAGTATACAAAAACTTTGAAAACAAAAAAATAAAACGCAGTTTTGTTGAGAGGTTTAATACAAACATTTTTCACTATGGGGAGGGGGGTGTATTTCCCTGGCTTAGGTGGAAGGGGCCATTTTCCAAAAAAAATATAAAAACAATGTCTAATAGTTAAACATTTTATGTGTTGAAAATAAATAAGATTTTTTTATTTCAAACTTTTATAGGAGCTGTTTAGGCAATTTTAGGAACAAGTTGCATGGTTTTAGACGTTTTCTCTTGTTTATATCCATCATGTGATTAGTGTTTATTTGGACAATTTATAAAATCCTAAGCTTCTTGAAGGTTTTTTTAATTTTTTTGTTTGCCACCAGTTCCCTACTTATATCTACTCAAAAGTTTTGTTTCAGACTGGCTAGGCTAAGTTGGATGTGGTTGTAATATGGCAGAATGATTCTGGACGTCCATGGGCTGGTATAGCGGTACCTATATCTACTGATAGTCATAGAGGGAATCAGGAGAATGAATATGGAGATTTACGTATCCTTGCATATTCCGGCTGCAGAGGTTTTGTTAATTTAACAACTGCGTCATTCAATCAATAATTATGTCATTCGCACTGCTTGTCAATAATTCTCAGTTTGGTCTACATTTATATTCAAAATATATACGAGTAGGTATACATAAGTACTACGTAGATATATAAACATTTATGTTTTTGTTTTTAACTTTAAACAATAAATTGTAGCTTTGTGTTGCCATACATATAGACATATGTATGTAGGTACCTAGAGATTTTGTCTGATGTGAAAAGTGAGGATAAAGTCCGGTAGACGAAAGCCATACAATACGTATACCAACATATGTATGTTTTATTTGAATGGCATTGTTGTTCGCCACAAACGAAATGAAATAAATAAATTGTTGTGGTAGGTTTATGTTGCAAAAATAACTGTTGTTTTTGGTTTTTATTGTTTTTTTTTTTGTTCAATTGTCCTGAGAATTTGTGTGTTGAATGAGAGAAAAAAAAATAAACAGTAACATGGTTTTATACCAGATTGTGGTTTTGAACAAAAACAAAAATACCATTCTTTATTTCAATAATAAAAAATGTTGATGTTAAATATT
The DNA here is from genome assembly GCA_946251815.1 of Dasysyrphus albostriatus. Taxonomy (NCBI): domain Eukaryota; kingdom Metazoa; phylum Arthropoda; class Insecta; order Diptera; family Syrphidae; genus Dasysyrphus; species Dasysyrphus albostriatus. The sequence goes on along the minus strand of OX276336.1, from coordinate 29,894,937 downwards.
TTTTATTTAATTTAAAATAATATAAAAATACCTTTGTATAGCAAAAATGGGTGATGGCCTCAATGTTTTAAAAATCAGTAAAGAAATTTTTATTATTGACTGCCAAATTCACTGAGGATTCTACGTAAAGCTCTTTATACTAAGTGGGTAGACATTTACCTTTAAAAACATGACTCTATTTACAAAACGAAAAAAAAAAATACAAATGAAACAAAACATAAAACCACTGTATATTATTTTATTTTATTTAAATTTAATTTATGTTCTTTTATATGTATTTTAGCTCTTTATAAAATAAAAGTTAATAATAATTATTATATTCAATTAAAAAAATGAAGATATATAATTTTTTGTTTGTTTATTTTTATGTTTTTCAGTTTAGTTTTAAATAAAAAATGTAAATATTCTGTTTCTATTTCTTACATATATATTTTATTATTTTAGAGTTTTCAATTGTAGATAATACATACATACATACAAAAAAAGCATAGATAATAAGTAACATTTTATTGAGGTAAAATTTAAAACATTCAAATCTCTAAACAAATGCTACTTTCCATTTAGGCAAAAATAACAAAAAAAAATAATTACTATGTACATTTAAGAAACTCTGATTATAATTATTGATTGTGAATAAAAGAGAGTCTTAACTTTAAAAATATAAAGCATTGTTGATGTTATTTTCATCTTTACAGAAGAAGAATCGGTTACTATGCACCTACAGACTTTGGGAGGACTTGGCACTATCGTGTGACTCCAATTTATAGTATGCCCGTTTTCGAAAAGGTCATCCTCCTCAGAAATGCATTTGCAGAATGTTCTTCAACACAAAATGCAAAAGTCTTCTGTTTGAAAACGAAAACACAAGTTTTACTGCACATGCATTGTGTTCGTTACTGCAGTTTGCTAGTGTCACATATTTTAAAGCATCATTTGCACCGCAGTAAAAATCGGGTTAGCGACAAAAATATTGAGAAGCCAGAAAACATCTCGTAAAAGATATTTTTGCAAACAAGACGATAGCGTCACAAAGTGACGATCAAACTGACGTGGATTGGTTGATTTGACGTTTTCGAAAATGGTCTGCGTTCATATCAATGAGACAAGTACATACATTTGTACGCTTAAAATTATGGGATCGAGTCCAAAAAGTAATAGCCAATGATGTGTAACATCAGACCTTATTTCTCCGTTATAATATCTCTATTTTTATTTTTTTAATAAGCAAAAAATCATTCCCGAAGTTAGAACAGAAGTTAGAATTTTTTTAAATTTTTATATACGCAAAATTTTATCACCGAGCCTGGAATTTTGATCGATTTCGATTTCAAAAATGTTTAAGCACTTATATCTCAGCTTGTGGTTAATGGAGATAAATTTTTTGTACATCAAAATGACCATTTATTAGCCAAGATTATATTAATGTAAAAATTTTGAAAATCCGCTGGAAAATGAAAGGAAAATAGACCATTTTATACAAAATGAGCTTTTTAAGCTATCTAAGCTCATAAGTCCTAAAAACTCTACGAACACCTGTAATTTTTTTGGTATGCTAACATTCGGGACAGATGTAGCTTTCGTTTGGCATCTCAACTTTCAAGATCGGAGCAATATTATCCGAGTTTAAGCCGTATTTGTGCGCCGAAATTGAAATATTTTTCATTTTCCTTACATTTACCTGTAAAATATTCAAGTATACAAAAACTTTGAAAACAAAAAAATAAAACGCAGTTTTGTTGAGAGGTTTAATACAAACATTTTTCACTATGGGGAGGGGGGTGTATTTCCCTGGCTTAGGTGGAAGGGGCCATTTTCCAAAAAAAATATAAAAACAATGTCTAATAGTTAAACATTTTATGTGTTGAAAATAAATAAGTATATAGTGTATTCTAAGAAGACAAAAACTCAATGATAGGAAAATGGATTATGTTGGTTTTTTCTTTTAATTAATAGTTATCAAATAAAATTAAATAGATAAATAAAATTTAAAAATCAATTGGGCTGAAATGTACAAATATGGTAAAGAATAATATAAGATATTATTATTATTCCGCCAGGTTTTGAAAAGAAGTTATCAAATTGTCAAAATAAAAAAATAATAAAAGTAAACTAAGGATGCAAAAAAAAAATAATTTTGTAGAAGGGGTTCAATTCAAATATCTATTGCTGTATGAAAGGGTCTATATTCCCCCGTTAAATAGACTAAATATTTAAAAATATCGGTAATACTATCGGTAATAATAGGAATCAATCGTTTTAGAAAAAAATTATATATTTAAACTCAAAAGTAAGAAGACATTTTTGTTTCTTAATGCCTTTTTTCAAATCCCCTTAATGCCTTTTTTTTTGTCGCCGCCCTTTTTTCCCTTCTTAATCTTTGTAAAACTACGCCAATTCAGGCCACATCCCCACATCTAAACTAGTCCACACTCTTTATTTTTGACCACGCCCCGGAAGGTTCTGTTAAACCACGCCCTTTTTCTTTTTTTCCACAAGTCATTCGCGTCAGATCAACTTTTCTATAGACACCTCATTTATCAACAGTTTTTGTGCAACTCTCATATGAATTTTTCAAAATTTCCTTCCTTAACTTTGAAAAAAATTATTTTTTTTCGTTAGTTTTTATTCAAAATGTTCATACAATTGACCAAAAATGCTTGGCATAATGCGGGGGTGTTTTGGTTTTTTACTAAATACATATTTTGATATGACTCGCTTAAAATACAAAAGGGGCGTGGCCTATTAAAAATTATCAATGGGCGTGGTTTAATTAAAATTAAGGAGGGCGTGGCCTACAAAGGAGGCGTGGCCTACGAAAAAATTTACGAGGGGCGTGGCCTAAAAGAGGGGCGTTTCCTACAAAAAATTAACGAGGGGCGTGGTCAAAAAGGGGCGTGACTTAACAAAAAATAGCGAAGGGCGTGGCACAAAAGGGGCGTGGTCTAAAGGGGGCGTGGTCTAGCCAAAAATTATGTTGGCCACTCCCCTTTAGGCCACGCCCCTCGTTAATTGTTCGTCCCCCTTTTTAGGCCACACCCTCCTACATTTTTGCTAAGCCACGCCCCTTTTCGTGACCACGCCCCTCGCTATTTTTTGTAGTACCTCGTGGCATAATGGTTAGTGCGTAGGACTGTCATGCCAAAGGTCTGGGTTCGATTCCCGGCCACCTAAAAACAGAAATGTTTTTTTCCGAGGTACTGCCTCTTGCGAGGGACTGACAAATCCTCCAAGAGTATACTTGTCATGAATAAGTGCTTCTCATTAGCTGTTCGGACTCGGCAACAAATTGTAGTTCCCCTCCATTCCTGCCCACAACACGCACACAGGAATGGTTGAGAGTTGTAAGTCACTAGGCCTTGGTTTTCCATGAGCTGTTGTGCCACCAAATTTATTTTTTTTTATTCAACTCTGTTTACGTTTTTAACATTTGAGGTGGAAGAAATTGGCTGAACATAATTTATTTTTTTTTTTTTTAGTTTTTACCTTAAGAAATGTATGTACCAAATTCATTTGAAGTTGATAAACTCAATCAAAATTTTTGTATGGCATCTGTACTCGTTCGAAATACTAAAATAATAAACAATTTGTGTCTCTTTGGGAATAATACAGAAATGACCAGTACCAAATTTGAATTAAATCAGTAGGACCAAATTTCAAAGAAAAATTTAAAAATAGACTATTGACTTTAAAAAAAAATCCCTGTAGTGCACAGTGGGAGTTAAAACTTCACTTTTGGTTTATACTTAAGTTTAGCAGAACAGTTGGACTAAGTTCGAGGTCTAAACGAGACTGTGAAAATAAGGGAAAGGGTTTTTCTTTAATTTTTTCTAGTATCGGATACCTCGAGAACGAATGATGCCATCGACTTCAAGTTAATTTTATTCTGCGCATATTAATGTAGAAATATGAAAATATATCAATTTACATTTTTTTTTTAAATTACAAAAAAAAAAACTACTAAAAATTGTTGAAAAGCTTTTCGGCTCCAACATCTTAAGAACAAACAATGATATTGGCTTCATGGTGATTTCATTTTATACACAAGCTTATAATAAATAATCGATAAAATATGTAAGAATATTCAATTCGAATTATTTTAAACCGAAAAAAACTACAAGAAACTACCAAAAATTGGTGAATTTTTTTTAGTCTCAAATATTCTGAGTTTTCTTCCCAATCTTTATTCTACTCACTAATCAAACAAATTTTTGGTCTCTGTCGTTGGTCTTCACTTGATTTTGAACACCTGAAAACGTTGTCGAAGATCTTAAATTGGTGATTTTTTAATAATAAAATAACATTGGGCTTCTAACTTCTGAGGGCACCAATGGGAAGTTACTAGGGTGGCTCGCAGTAGTACCCAGGGTTTTTATGTGCGTGAAGTCAGCACCGCCATTTTAGATTTTCAAAAAAAAAAAGGGTTGCGCTGTAATGTGCCCATATTGTGCTGCCATGTGCCGTATTTTAAAACAAAAATCGTACTAAGGATTTGGTTCTTAGGGGATACAAATTTCTTAGAGTGAAGTTAGCACCGCCCTTTTCGAATTAAAAAAAAAGTTTTTCTGTGCTCAGCTTGTGCTGGCCTGTGTCGTTAATGGTGCAGGGAAATAATTCCACGGGCATCTGCTCCACATGGGAGTTTATTCCATCACAAGTAGGATTCTATTCCACTTTTCAAAGTGCAATTTATTCTCACCGCAAGAGGGAACTAACTACACCCGAAATTTTGTGGAATTTTTTCCCGTCTAATATCTAGAATTTGGGATATTATTGATTCATAAATATAGAAAACTTCATTGTTTATTTACAGAAATACGCCAGCATAATGGCGAATAAATAGTGAGGTATGTATGGGGGGTTGCAAAGTTTCTTTGGCATTTAAGGAATCTAGATTTAAAGAAACTATATAAAAAAAAAATTACGACTTATAACGGATCAAAGAAAAAGAAGTGAAGTTGATACTCATACCAAGTGAGCAAAAACTCCACTCTCCAAGTGGAGATCTTTCTCATTAAAAGTGCAATAAAACCCCTCTCTCGCTGAGAATAAATTGCACTGTGAAAAGTGGAACAGATCCCCACTTATGATGGAATAAACTCCCATGTGGAGCAGATTCTTGTAGAATTGTTTCCCTGCACTGTCGCTAATATTTTTGAAACATTCGCAAATTTGCAAATTTTACAAATGGAACTTTTGCGAAATTTCAAAATAAAAGAAAAAGTTGTGCTGCTTTGTGCTCAGAAAATGATTATTATTATTATTATAATCTTTATTCCTCCATTCATATTACAAATATAGTTTCTTCAATTTTTACTAATTAAATTTAAATATATAATTACTATAATAGTTAATTATTTCAATGTTTAATTTCAGTATTTTTAAGTTTTTATTAAATATTTAATTATGTGTGGATATAAGCCTCCTCCAAGTTGTTCCAAGCTATCTTTTGTTTGGCAATTCTTTCCCATCTACTATTTTTTCGGACAGTGTCATCTCTGCCTTTTTTTCTATGTAAGCCTTCTCTAGGTATCCAACGTGTACTTCTGAAAGTCCAATGGTTGTCATTCATTCTAGCTACATGTCCTGCCCAGTTACATTTTTGCAGTTTCGCCTTCTCGATCACATCTCCAAAACGTATCATGCTCCGTTTTGCTTCATTTCTGATTCGTTGTCTTTTGGAGATATTGAGAAGTGACCTTTCAATTGGCCTTTGTGTGGTCAGAGGTTTTTGTTTTTGTTTGATGTGGCCAACAAGCTCTATGTTTGGGATCCATATGTCATTACTGGCAAGATTACTCAATTAAAAAGATACTTTCTGGATCTTTGGCTTAAGTTTGAATCGAAGATTTGTTTGTTTCCAGAATTGTTTCCAACTAGTGGTTATTCTTCGATCTATTTCTTTATCTTCTCTATTTTCGAAGGAAACCGTCTGCTCTAGGCAAATATAGTTATTGACATATTCTATTGCTTTCCCGTCTACAGAAATGTCCCTTTTCTCACCTTTGCACATCAACGTTGCTTTTTCAGCATTCATTTCAAGTCCTGCCATTTTGCAATGACTTTGAAGCTCTAAAATCATTTTTTTAAGATCTTGATCAAATCTTAAATTATTGAAAAACTCTATCCTTTTGTCAGCCCTAAAGAATCCCAGCTAATTTCTCGAAATATTTCCTCCAAAACAGCACAGAAAATGCTGGCGATAATAGGTTTCCTTGTCTCACTCCCCTACTAAGCTTTAACTATCGGCTTTGTTTTCAAGAGAAATTTTCGACATTGCATTCGTATGTTTTTAATTATTCTCAAAAATTTTCAATGCACTCCCTGGTTTTTAAGTGACTTCCAAATTGTTGCATGTTCGCTTTAGTAAAATCGATAAATGCTAATTTTGGGTCCAGTCGGTATTCATTACACTTTTCAATGACTTGATTCACCGTTTGCAGGTTGTGCCAAAACCTTGCCGAAAACCATCTTTTTCCCTTGGTTGCTTTTCATCAAGGGTATTGCGAATACTTCTGTATAGATACTTTGCAAGCACTTTGTGCACCACTGATATAAGACTAGTTGGCTTAAAGTTATTTAAATTTGTCGTATCTCCTTTCATTGCTTTGGAATCTCTTCAGAATCCTAGAATCCAATTAAACATGTTTGTAAGACTGCGAATGAGTTTATTCTTGCCTATTTGGAGCATTTCATCTTTGATTCCATCTTGTCCACATGCTTTGCCTTTAGGTAGTTCTTTTATGGATAGTTCAATATCAGATGGTAAGAACGGCAGCTTATTATCTTCCTCTCCTTCAATATTAACTGATTCATTTTGTAATTCCTCATTATGTGAGCTTAGATTTGTACAGATTTTCATAAAACTCTTTTGCCGGATTGTTAATATCTGTCCGGTGTTTAATAATCTTTCTTTTTTCTGTAAGTTTAACTATCCACTCCTTTCCTACGGATAATTCTTATTGTGTTTTTTTTCGTAGATTTTGTGTCTTCTATAATTTGCTTTATAACCCTGTTATTGTAATCAAGTAAATCTTTTTTATTACTTTTTAAGGTTTTTCAACTTGTTCTTTTGCAAATCTGTAAGGTGTGCTTTTTGTCGAAGTTTTTCTCTTTCTGGTTTAAGATTTTTTGTATTATTTTATTTTTTTGTTTTGAACGTTTGAGAATACTGTTCTTTGCTGCTTTCAAAATTCCATTTTCTTATTGGTTGCATACATCTAGTAGACAGGCCTTATTTATGATATCCCAACTGCATCTTCTATCTAATTCTTCGAAGTAGTTTTGCTTACTGTCTTTATCTAATGCTTGTGGAATTATCCTTTTGGATCACTATCAAAATCGAAGTTGTGTAGAACCGAAACATCTTTTAAGATTGATATTCTGTTGACTATAATAAAGTCTATCTCATTTTTCATCAACTCGTTTGGTGACTTGCAAGTCTACTTTCTGTTTTCAGTTTTTGGAAAAAGGCTATTTCCGATGCACAGGCCATGTTGCTACAGCCATGTTGCCATAACCATGTTACAAGTCTTTCTTCTCTTTCATTTCGGTTTCCATATCCATAGTTTTTCATTATCAAATCTTCGTTACCCTCTCCTGCTTTGAAATCTAGATAAACCGCCTGGTCTACATCTTTATAGAATCTTTCGATTGTTTCAACTGATGACAACACCAAAACAAAATTGTCGTAAAAATGTTGAAAACCGCTGTATATTCGACTGCATTAATTGCCATAATCGACCCGACATCCAATGTTTTCAATTTTATAGAGATATAGTTGTTGGTTTCAAAACTTAATGGTGAAAATTACCACACCTGCTGTAGATCTTACAACTAGAAAAATTGTGAACTCAAAAACATTAATTGTTGAAACTACAGACTTTTAGTTTTAGTTTTATTTCATCAATTTGAATATAATATTCTCTTAGACTAAGATAATTACAAAATTTAACCGCTGGATACAAATACAAGGAAAATACATTCGAAAAAAGGATATAAATAACATTTTTAAGTGCTATTTGTAAGAGTTTATTGAATAATATTTAATGCAAGGGATTTAAAGACGTCTCTCGAGCAATTAGAAAAAAAGTCAAGCCTATTACAAATAAAATTTGCTTCCCTGATGCAACGGGATATAGGCTCGTTACGGCCATAATGATGAAACTGTTCATAAATTAGAAATCGGCAACGTGTAGTTCTTGATGGCGCATTTCCCCCGGTAACCAATGAAAACAACGGAGGACAATTAATATGATATGTTATAATATCCCTGATAAACATCACGGAAAAGAAAATCCTGCGGTCTTTAAGAGATTGCATCCCAAATAACAAACATCTACTAACATAAGATGGCCGTGGAATCCTGCAATTTCACTTGTAGAAAGCATATCTTGTGAAATTCCTCTGTACTTTCTCAATCCTATCTAATGAGTTATTGTAGTAGGGATTCCAAATTATGCAGCAGTATTCCAAAACCGATCTTACTAGAGAATTATAAAGTGATTTTAGGGTGTACGGATCTGAGAACTCTTTAGTATTTCTTTTGATAAAGCCAAGCATTTGGTTAGCTTTGTTTACCATATAATCGTAGTGAGGAATGAATGACAAGTTCGTATCTAAAATAATTCCTAAATCTTTCTTTGTTCTCACACGCTTAAGACTAATGTTTTTGATTTTGTAATCAAACAATATTGGATTATAATTCCAGAAACACGACAAAACTTGACATTTAGAAATGTTAAGAAAAAGATAATTCCGTTGGCACCAACATTCAAGTCTCGCCAAATTTTCTAAAAGAAGAGAACAATCGGACTCACAGCTAATTTTACGAAAGAGTTTAAGGTCGTCCGCAAAGAGAAGGCAAGCCAAATCATTAAATATTTTCGGTATGTCATTGACAAATAGCAGGAATAGTAAAATAGTAAATGACTTCCTTGTGGAACTCCAGACGGTACAAAAATGTTGTTTGAGAATGAATTATCGATATGAACGATCTGAATTCTACCCGTCAAATATGATTCTAACCACTTTAATAGAGTGGAATGGATACCTAGGGAACTTAATTTATGAAATAAAACATGATGGTTTATTCTGTCGAATGCTTTCGCATTGTATTATTCACAACGTATCATGATCAAAACGCAATTTGTAATGTGAAACCTACAACTCTGATTTGTAGAAACTACGAGCTTGTCAAAATGCATTTTTATCGTCAATCCAATAGCTTGATTTGCAGAAACTGCAGGCTTCATTTTTGTTGTTTTATTCACAACACTTTGTGGCTAATTCGTAGAAATCTCCAAAATAAAAGTCAGGTTTTAATTTTTTTTATCAATTTTTAAAATTTTTTGTATACACAAAAATAAAATACACTTATTTCTAAAAAAAAATTTTTCTTCCATCAACTAATGTATTTACAATAACATAAGGGAATAAGTGGACTTGAGAGCTTATTATCTAATATTTAAGTATTTGCGATAAAATTACCACAGTACCACAGTTTTTGAAAATAAAAATACAAAGGATCTAAAAATATTTAATGATTGGTATTTTATTAACAACTAAAGGTCATGGAAAAGAAAATAACTTTCACTACTCATTTGAAAAAAAAATTGCTTTAAATTAAAAATGTACCGAAAAACTTTATACTTCAACACTTTGTTGTTATAGAATGAAAGGAAACAAGAAAAAACACTCTGAAAACCATTAAAATATTCTAGCAACGTATGTATGTATGTAGATTGTTAAATAAGCTATCATATCCACTCAATGACGAAGTTTCAACATAAAATGGTTGTAGATTTCAATGCGTGTGTTGTGCATTTCACAAGTTTTGACGTAAATTGTACAGACTCTTGTACTTATATCATGTTGGTTGTAGATTTAACAATTTTTCAAAGTTGATTTTATAATTTTAAATCTGTAGATTTAACAAAATAAATTGACAATGTATTGTTAATTTTAGAACAAGAAATTATGATAATTTTGGCAAGCAAATGCTGTTCAACTTGCAATTAATTGTGAAAGTTAACCCATTTGCTATTAAAAATACAATTTCGCAATTTGTTGTTAATTTTACTGCCACAGCTTGTCAGATTTACAGCGAAGTTTTTTTTTGGGTGAATGTTGTGGGTAGTGGGCGCGTAGATTTGAATAATATGGATAGATTAGTGTCTGAAACTTTAATTTGAAGTGCGCTGCTATCCTTTCATAATAAAAAATTATTTGTTCAATATAGTTTCTCCATTTTTCTTTTATTAAAAATCCAAATCCATTGAAAATGATACTTAGAACCAAATAAAACAGCTAATTTGCAAATTTTACGAAAGAAATTTTTTAAATATCGTTGTTACTAGTTAGTGAAAACTGTGCCGTTTTTTGCTCAATTTGTGCTGCCATATTCCGAAGAGATATCAAAATTAGCATATTTGTTACTTTTAATGCTAAAAAACAGTTTTTTGAAGTCTGAAGTAAGCATCACCATTTTCGATTTTCAAAAAAAAAAAAAAAAAAATGCTTGAAATTAAGAGCATTAAATTATGAAAGTAATTATAGAAAAAAAAATATAAAAATATAAAAAAGTATTTAAATCATTCTTTAATTTGTTTAAGCAACTAGTTAAAAAGCTAAGAGCTCTTAATTAAGTATGCCATTTGATTACATGAAAATATATGAATATATGCAAAAAAAAAAATATTAAAGCGTTGGAGCAATTTTCTTATAAATGAATCTTTTATATATAAAACTTTTGTAACATTTTTTAAAAATTTTTGGTATTTCAATTTTGAGTATACATATATAAAAATACATTTTTAAACCCAGTTTCAAAAAAATTCATCAACTGATTTTTGAAATATTGAATTTTCAAAAAAATGATATACTTTTTTTTTAACCCAAAATAGATGTTTCCTAAAATTTTAATTTGCAATATTTTTAAAAACCTTAAAGAGCTTTTGTGTAAAATTTTGACTGAAATCGTTTGAGCCGTTAGGGAGGAAGTCGAAAATTAGAAAAACCGTTAGGTATATTATATTTTTTTCTTGTCAAAAAGTACACCATACCTACAATAATATACTGTTTTTTTTTATTAAAATCGTTATAGCCATTTTGGAGATAGATTAGCTTTTCCTTAACAATTGTGAAGCAAGTGTTGTTATTTTTGGAGCTAAAAAAATCCAATTTTCCTTTTGGAGAGTTACAAAAAAAACCTTAAGGTCAAAATTTGAAGAAAATCGCTTCAGTTTTCCGTGGTTTAGGCTGAAAGTCGAGGTACAGACAGACATACAGAATTTTACAACCCACTTATTTGGTGTTCTCTATCCTCGTCATGTCATGTTTGATTGTAAAAACGAAATTTTGTTCTTGCATACGCATCCAATGCCCTATAGCCTCGGTTCCCAAACTGTGTTCCGCGGAACCCTAGGGTTACACCAAGTATTCTCCAGGGTTTCGCAAAATTATAAAACAAGCTTCTCTTTTAGAAATCCTTAGGAAATTCAACAAAATGCTCCAGATTTGCAAGGAAAATCCAAGGCAGTATTTTTCACCAGAGAAAAACTGGCAGTTTTAAACAAATTTCTGGCTTACCTGTGCACCTACAAAATAATAATAATATTGAATGTTTACCAGGCTTAAATTAATGTTTGCAAGGAAATGTCTTTGGCTCCGAGCTTATATACGCAAAGATCTTGGCAACATTACTTCCAAGGATTGTTCTAATTTTGACAAATTTTGAGTTGCAAAATCCGCCTACGATGCAAAGTAATGCTCTTTTTCATTAAAATAAGTTGTTTGTCCTCAACTTAATTGAGATTGGTTGCTCCCGCAAGATCTTCGAATACAGTTTTCGGGCAATACTACGTTTTCATTAAGCCAAATGAAGTAATTTCGTTGAAAATTTCCAAATTCGATACGAAAGCATCTCATTTCCCATACAAATTCTAATTTCGAAATGAGGTACAATTTAACCAAATTTGCACAAAATTAGGTTGGAAATTAGGTCAAAACCTGTTGAACACAACCAATTGACCATAGTTTGAAGATCTCTAAAAAATTTTTGTATAAAAATGTCAAAGCTCAATGAAAGTAGAAAGAAGAAACAACAACAAAAAATTGATTAACAGCCAATTGAAATTCAAAAATGAAATGAGCTGTCAAACGAAATTACTAAATATATGCGAAACCACCTCATTTCGGTTCTAATTAAAACGTAGTATAAGTTTAACAATTTATTAATCAAAAAAATTAAACTTTTTCATTCATCGGACTAGCTTTGATGGAATATCTTAAATAAGAAATAAACTGATTTTTTAATTATGTGTCTTTCTTTCTTGGATATCGTTAATAAATTGTTGTGGTTCCAAAATATATTTCGACTATTGTTAGGGTTCCAAAGCTAAAACTGTTTGGGAACCGCTGCCCAGGTACAATACCTGTAGAAGTTGTGCTGCATTGTGCTGAACTTTTGCCGCCTTGTGTCGTAAATATTATTAAAAATTTCGCAACTTTGCAAATTTTACGGATAAACATTTTCAAATTTTGCAGTTTTGTAAAAAAATTAAAGTTGTGTTAATTTGTGCTGCTTAATTCCGAATAGAAAAAAAATTTCATATTTTTAAAATTTTCGATCAAAAAACAGTTTTGCGAAGCGTGAAATAAGCACCGCCATTTTCGATTTTCAAAAAAAAAGTTGTACTACATTGTGTTCAATTTTGGGCCGCTTTGTGGCTTAAATAATGTTTAAAAACTTCGCAAATTTGCAAATTTTAGGGATGAATTTTTTTCAAATTTTGTAAAATTTGCTGATTTGTAGTTTAAAAAAAAAAACATTTACGGAACAAGGTGGCACACGTTGAGCACAATACAGCAATTTTTGAAAATCGAAAATGGCATTTCTAACTTCACGTAAAGATATTCTCGAGATATGCCGAAATAAAATAAAGTAGAGATTTTAGGATTGAATAAAAGTTTTGATATGGTCGTTAACTGATGCCCGATGGCTGGTCATAACTGACAGAGATATATCCATTAAACTATTATCCTTTCTTATCATTATTTATTGTTTACAGTAGCCTTTTCGTAAATCATGCATATTAATATTGGAGTTTTAAGCATTATTACAGCAAAAAACTTAATTTCAATTAAAGGTAATAAATTAATACAGGGTGGCGCACCAATTGTGCTACAATAAGAAATTCAAATAACTTTTTTTTTAATCGATGTATTTCATTTTTTTTTTTTTTATTGGTTAGAAAATTAAATTTTATTTTAAATAGTTAGTTGTTTTTAAAGATTATAGACCGCAAATGACCTCCACGCTCTCCCACGCATATGCGGCACCTGATCAAAAAATTATTCATTGCGGCCTCAATTATTGTCGTTATGGACTGCTTTAATTCAGTTAAATTCCTGGGCTTCGTTTTATACACCTCTTGCTTGACATAACCCCATAAAAAGAAGTCTGGTGCAGGTCAGGTGATCTTGGGGGCCAGCGAAGAGTGGAGTTCCTAGAAATTAATTTGTTTGCGAATTTTTTGTTTAGCTCCGCCATAACTGGTCTGGCTATATGTGCAGTTGCTCCATCTTGCTGAAACCAAACGCTGTTGAATGGTATACGTCTTCGGGGCGGCAGTTCTGGGTAAAAAAACTCCTTCAACATCTTTAAATAACGGCCCCATTGACAGTAACGGTTACACCGTTTTCTTCAAAGAAGTGCGGCCCGACAATATACCTTGATGAAACTGCGCACCACACAGTGACTCGTTCTGGGTGCAGTTCCGTCTCATGGAGCATTTCTGGATTAGACTCATTCCATATACGGCAATTTTGCTTGTTTACATTGCCGTTAAGATCAAAATGGGCCTCATCAGACATGAACAAACAATTGATCAATGTGTTGTCTTCTTCGGCCATTGATATCATTTTTTGGCAAAATTCCAGGCAAACAGGCAACTCCTGAGGGTTTAACTTGCTAGTAATTTGGACTTTGTACGGAAACAAGTTTAAATCGTCATGAAGTATCCGTTGTAATGACCGTCTACTAACTCCAATTTGCCCCGATAAGTTTCGGGTCGAAACGCTCGGATTGGCCTGTATTGCAGATGCTACTGCTGCGATTGTATCCTGAACCCGAACATTGGCATCTCGATGGTACGGCCTTCGTGCGATGCTTCCAGATTCGGCAAACATGTTTACAAACCTCATAATGGTCCATCTACTCGGGGGATTACCGCCAAACTCCCGCCTAAATTCCCTTTGGACGGAAATGACGGACTGCAAAGCATGGTACCGTTGCACTATCCAAATTCTTTTCTCCGTATCCCAAGCATCCATTTTTATAAATCTAAATAGTAACCTACAAAATAAAAAAAAAATAAGCCGATTACTCACACAGAAAAAAAGTTATTACGTTTTATTTTTGTAGCACGATTCGTGCGCCACCCTGTATTATACTCGTAGGTATGTATAAAAAGGAAACCTGCATGCTCAATAACTCATCTCTGTCAGAGCAAAGCCACTGAAAAGGAAATCATAATGTATGTTTTCGAGATCTAATATAGTCCTTAACTCATCATCAGCCTCTTCATCGAACCTAAAACATTCATCATCATTCTCTGGAAGTAATAATAGCAATAATTATCCCAAAATTTGGTTTCTCCAAAGTCCGCAATTGCTGATTCTGGAATGTCATCATTTTAACTGACTATAGTGACCAACACTATAGGTTTAAAGCAAACCGTGGTGGGTAAACAACATACTCCTCTTTCTATCCTACACTATACACACATCGATCCTTCAGTTTGAGTGCATTATTAAATCTATACTCCATGCAGCTGACACCGAATCGGGTTTCGGTTATTGTCCTTTCTAAATTGAGCAATCCGGCTTGTGGCAGGCTTCCTTGCTCTTGAGAGCATTTCCTTATGGAAATTACCTCAAATTAGTTAATATGCTAATGATCGTAATCTTCATACTTCATATGATGGCTATACCTATCTATTAGTATGGAAGAGTTTGTTCATACTGTATGATGTGAGGATGTGCCATGGTATGAGTATTAGGTGTAGGTCCCTATATATGACTTCACTTCTATAGAATTACTTAAACCAAATCAGGTCCTTGTTTCCCTCATTCGACTAACCATATGGTGCCGAGTCCAGTCGAACAAGGAATAAAATTTCTGGGTATGCACAAAGTAGAAATTCAGATTCAATTCAATTTCCTCTTCTTCACTATTACGCCACATCCGGTGGGGATGTCTCTTCATTTGAAATATACATACATAGCATATATGAAGATGTAAGCTGAGGATGTAGAGATGCAATGTCATGTCCTAGAAATCTAAAAGACACCCGCAGGAAAACTAGGAATGCATGTAATAAGCACATAAGTTTAACAAACTATTTATTCTATGCATTTATACAAGAAGTAGTGTATAGCCCACGTCATTGGTCCCACAAGCAATTATATTTAAGCAAACACACAGCAACTATATAATGTTTAATGTAGAATGAATGCTTATACTGCATTTTAAGTGAATTTCACAAACAAATAAATTTTTATTCTATTTAACTTTACGATTGCAAAATTTTGAAATTGTTCTTCTTATTCTGGGAGCTTAAGGCTATGCAGTTTTCCTTCGAACTTGGCTTTATAAAAAATGTTAGTTGCCATTACCTAGTATTCTAGAATTTCGCATTATTTGGGTATTCACTTTTTGGCTCTGAAATTGATTTTGGGAAATATTCGAAGGTACATAGCTTAATGATCTGAAAAACAATGACAGTTTTGCACTAAGAGTGGATGTACTCTTTGATGTTTCTCATTTAACAAATAGATTCAAGCATATTAACAACATTGATTAAAATTCTATAAATTTGATCATATAATTTTTTTCCCAGAAAACAAGCATTTTTCGTGTTTTTTGGTATTTTTTTACTCCAACCAGAGTCCATCTTCGAGCATAGCATACTGTTTCGCAAAACCCTAGCATCGCGAACTTTTCCTGGCCATCTTGCAACCACATAATAAAATCGTAAGTCTGGTCCA
This sequence comes from Dasysyrphus albostriatus, assembly GCA_946251815.1. NCBI lineage: Eukaryota > Metazoa > Arthropoda > Insecta > Diptera > Syrphidae > Dasysyrphus > Dasysyrphus albostriatus. The sequence continues at coordinate 29,878,890 of OX276336.1, read as the reverse complement.
CAAACAAACCTGCAATTAATGGAGTGGTTCCCATGGCGATCCACGAAGCGGTCTTCATATTCCCTTGGAACATCTATTTTGATAAAAGTTCCGTCAATGCATCCGGCAACATTCGGCTTACCAGCAATTGAATAAAAATGTTCGACCACTAGCGAAGTGTTTGATTGTCACTTAACCTTCTCTGGGAACACTCAGATTTATTGCATTGACGACTCTTCTAACAACACGACACACCGTTGACTTTGAGACACCGTGCATATCAGCAACACCATGATATTGGGCACCATTACCTTGCCAATGCAATGCCAACAAAAGCTGCTGTTTGGCTGAGAGATCATGGTTACGATTTGTGTCTTGTTGCAGTGATGGTCCTATACTTTTTAACAACTCCTCCCTCTCACAAGCTGAAAAGTTAATCCGGAACTTTTCATTAAATGTAAGGTTGTTGATTGATTCAAAGTTAATCGCCAAACTAACAATTTAACTTGTATAAGATTCTATACAAGCTATTTTCAGACTGCTACAGAAATAGTAAAAGCCTTATCCAAGTCATTTTGGCGAATTTACCCAAGCTAATCAACTTTTGTTGCAAGGTCTTATAGCAGCAAATAGCTTCTTATGAACTGCTATTAGCTTGGCTGAACAAGCTATGGCTTCCCTTGGATGTTTATATAAGGCTTTACGAAAGTCATTTATTAATAGCTATTGCCAATAGCATGATGGTTAGTGCGAACCCAAAGGTTTGGGTTCGATTCCCAGCCGCTGCCACCTAAAAACAGAAATGTTTTTTCCGGGGTACTGCCTTCTCATCCAGCCGTTTGGACTTGGCAAAAAAGTGTAGGTCCCCTCCATTCCTGCCAAAAATACGCACACAGGAATGGTTGAGAGTTGTAAGTCACTAGGCCTTGGTTCTCCACAAGCTGTTGTGTTACCAAATTTATTTTATTTTGTATTGCCAATAGCTTGCTTTGGATGTTTATATAAGGCCTTACCGAAATTTATTTTGCATAAGCAATCCATCGAGAGAAAAAATTTTTTTTAGCAAATCTGATTCTGAAATAAAAAAAATATATACTTTTTATTGGTTTTTTATTTTATTTTTCTGATGTATTTTTTTCTACCTCAGTCAATTTCCAAAACCTTTTTTTCTGTATTCTTTAATGAGTCAAATGTTAGTTTAATTATAAAAATTAATTTTTTTTCTGCCTGGGATTTGAACTCGATTCCTTCCTCGTACCAGTCTAGCACTCTACCACTATGCCAATTTGCTGTAGAGGAAAAAATAATCAAAAGTGAATAAGTTGATAGCATATACTTCCTTGTTCTTCCAAACTTTTTGAATATTCTCTGGCTGTTTTAAGAATCGCTTCTCTGTTTTTTCTCACTTGTTTCCTCACTTCTCACTACCAAAGGGTAGGTTCCAGATCTTGTAAATTTTTGCCATGAGTTATTTATTTTTAAGTTTTGCTAAAAAGTTCAATGCTACTGTAAGCACTTCTTTTCTGATTTACGATGTTCAATAGGTACTTACCGTTCTTATTTATTTTAATTTAATTTTTTATAAGCACAATATTTTATATGACACACTTGTTGATCTTCACTGACTATTTTAATTTGTATAAGACCTTTATAAACAAGCCTTATACAAGTTGTTTGCAATGATTTGTCTTGGAGAGCCTTATAGCAGCTATTATTTAAAACATTTTCAGTAAACAACTTTGGAAGGCCTTATACAAGCCACTTATAAGTTATATTTACAAGGCTTGTATAGAGCTTGTGTAACTCATATTTTAAGGCCTTATAGCAGCTATTTGTTTAAATTTCAGGTGGAAAATTCTTGGCTTACTCAAGATTGCCTTATACAAGCTCCATACAAGCTATTGCCAAATTCGAAAAATTTTACCTTATACAAGCTTAATTGTTAGTTGGGAGCCGTTCTTTAAAAGCTCGTGGTTCACGTGCCTCAAAATTGTCTTCGTCTTCACTATCACTGCTCGAGAGCCTAGTTTCAAATTTTTTCCAAGCTCATCAATATCGCAATAAATTCTATACGCAAATGAGACAAAATTGTCCACACTATCTTGATATTGTATTACGTCTTTCTAGTATAATAATTAATTCACATGTAATTACAAGTCCGTCACTAGTAATTGTCTGCCCAAATACTTTAATGAAACAGAAAAGTTCACCGCACTTGTAAATTTGCTTGTAGTTACAAGCCCGAAGTACTTGTAGCTATCAGTTTATTTGAATTTTGTATGAAAAACTTTAATGAAACAGAAAAGTTCACCGCACTTGTAAATTTGCTTGTAGTTACAAGCCCGAAGTACTTGTAGCTATCAGTTTATTTGAATTTTGTATGATGTATTTTGTATTTTGTTGTTCGATCCATATAAATCAGCTGGACCTGACGGTATAATACCAGCTGAACTGCAAATGGCTTCAGACATCATCATCCCTATCCTTGAGATAATTTTGGAAGGGTGTATGAACCTTGCACACATACCATCCTTATGGAGAGAAGTTAAAGTGGTGTTCATACCCAAAGCGGGTAAAAGCTCCCATGTAAATCCGAAGGATCTCAGACCTATCAGCCTATCATCATTCCTTCTCAAAACTCTAGAACGACTGATTGATATCCATCTGCGCAGTTCCATAGAACCCAATCTTTTCTCTATGGCACAACACGCTTACCACAAAGGGAAATCGGTAGAAACGGCCTTGCATAACTTGGTACGCACTATTGAATATTCCCTTCATCATAGAGAGTACACTCTGGTTGCATTCTTAGATATCGAAGGTGCTTTCAACAACGTCAGCAATATGGCAATAACAACCGCTCTTAAGAGCTTGAATGTAGATAGCTCACTTAGGGAGTTAATCAGCCTAATGCTAAGAAGCAGAATAATTAACTCAACATTAGGTGAATGTTCTGTTAGAAGATCTGTTAGCAGAGAAACACCGCAAGGTGGAGTCCTATCGCCAATCTTATGGAACATCGTAATTAATGACCTACTAGTCAATCTAGAAGCGGATGGTTTCAAAGTTATTGCATATGCTGATGACGTTGCCATTGCAATATCGGGAAAGCATCTTCAAATCATAACAGAATTAATGCAAATCGCTCTCAACAAACTACTTGAATGGACAGATAAATGTGGACTAGGTGTAAACCCCCACAAAACTGAACTTGTCCTCTTTACAAGGAAATATAAAATTCAGAACATAGACCCTCCATCAATAAATGGTATTCCACTTAACTTCTCAGATCAAGCTAAATATCTGGGTCTGATTTGAGACAAAAAGTTGAGCTGGAAACCAAACATACAAGAAAGAATTAGAAAAGCCACAGTGGCACTTTTCTCCTGTAAAAAAGCTATTGAAAACAAATGGGGCTTGTCGCCACATATCACCCACTGGCTATACACAGCAGTCATCAGACCGATACTCACTTATGGGGTGGCAGTATGGTGGACTGCTTTAGATAAAATAACTTATTGTGATAAGCTAAACAAAGTACAGAGATCGGCTTGCTTGTGTATCAGCGGAGCTCTCCGTTCGACACCTTCCGCTGCGTTAGACATACTGCTTAACATCACACCCCTCGATATATACACTAAACAAGTGGCGGCCAACACAGCTATTCGTCTCAGAGCCATTTCTCAATGGTCCAATAACTCTATTGGACACACTATCATTCTGAACAAATTCGAATCAATCCCTAAACACTCCGACTACACCATCCCTCAGCCGGTTTTTGGCAAAAATTTTCAAATAACAATTCCAACAAGGTCCACTTGGGAAGATAATAAATTCCTGAGAGATGAAGCAATTCACTTCTACACGGACGGCTCAAAAACCGAAGAGGGGGTAGGTGGTGGCGTGTACTCAAAAAGACTAAACATTAGTCTCTCCTTCCGTCTCCCCGATCATTGTAGCGTGTTCCAAGCGGAAATCCTGGCGATAAAAGAAGTTTTATCTTGGCTCAAAGAAAACGTAATATCTACTTTGAATATCCGTATCTTCTCAGATAGCCAAGCTGCCCTTAAATCATTAGGATCTGTTTCTACAAACTCCGTAACTGCCCGAAACTGTCGATCGTCTCTAATGGAGATGGCAGAACAGTCCAACATTCACCTTTTCTGGGTGCCGGGACACAGAGATATTCCAGGAAACTGTAAAGCCGATGAACTCGCCAGGATAGGAACTAGTACACCAATTTCACCTTGCAAGATGAACATTGGAATACCGATCGCTACATGTAAACTTATGCTTAAGCAAGATTCTATGATGATGACAAATAGCAGATGGACAGGTATCACTACTTGTCTGGCGACAAAACGGATCTGGCCAACACTGGAACCGAAGCGATCGAAATGTTTGTTATCTCTGAGTAGATTGCATATTAGCTCCACAATTGGTGTCATTACTGGACACTGCCTCATAGGTAAACACGCCAATAGACTTGGTGTCTTTTCAAATGATTTCTGCAGAAGCTGCATGGACGAGGAGGAGGAAGAAACTATCCCACACCTTCTTTGCTCATGCCCTGCTCTTTCTCAAAGACGCAAAACACACTTAGGAAATTTTTTCTTCAATGATCCCAGTGACTTAAATAAAATCGACATTCACAGTCTCCATCGCTTTATTAAAAGCTCCAACTGGTTTAATTAACGAGGATTACCTCGCATTCTTTATGTGGTATCACAATGGGCCTATTCTGGCTTAAGTGTGTCAGCAGTTTTCCTGACAGCCACCTTAACCTAACCTAACCTATGAAACAGAAATTCGCTAATAATTTACAAACTGCAAGTAAATTCACAAAAAATTTACAGACTTGTAGTTTTAACAGGTGATTTTTTAGCTGGTTTGGTTTTGGCAACACTGGTTTTGACAGCTGACATGTGTTTAGTACCTTGTGTCACGTCAAACAGCTTCAGTTTGGTTTGCAATTTAACCATGGATCGTCTTACAAATGAACAACGCTTGCAAATTATTGAATTTTACTATCAAAATTCGTGCTCGGTTCGAAATGTTCATCGCGCGCTGCTTCCATTTTATGGTCGGCATTCTCGACCTTCTGAGCAGTCTATTCGGAAGATTGTGACCAAATTTCGCACCAAATTTACTTTGTTGGACATTAAACCACCAACACGTTTACGTACTGTGCGTAGTGAAGAAAATATTGCGGCCGTATCAGCTAGTGTGACAGAAGAACGCGAAATGTCGATTCGGCGCCGTTCCCAGCAGTTAGGCCTTTGTTACAGCACTACGTGGAAAATTTTGCGGAAGGATTTGGGCGTAAAGCCTTTTAAGATACAGCTGGTGCAAGAACTAAAGCCAGCCGACCTACCACAACGCCGAATTTTTGGTGAATGGGCTCTTGGAAAGCTAGCCGAGGATCCGCTTTTTTATCGAAAAATTGTGTTCAGCGATGAGGCTCATTTTTGGTTGAATGGGTACGTAAATAAGCATAATTGCCGCATTTGAAGTGAAGATCAGCCAGAAGCATTGCAACAGCTACCAATGCATCCCGAAAAAGCCACTGTTTGGTGCGGTTTATGGGCCGGCGGCATTATAGGGCCATATTTCTTCAAAGATGATGCGAATCGCAGCGTTACTGTCAATGGTGAACGCTACCGAGCGATGATAACAATTTTTTTTTTGCCCGAAATGGAAGTTCTTGACTGGCATGATATGTGGTTTCAACAAGACGGTGCCACATGCCACACAGCACGCGAAACAATGGCGCAATTGCGAGGCGAGTTTGGTGAACAGTTAATTTCACGTTTCGGGCCGGTCAATTGGCCGCCTAGATCGTGCGATTTGACACCATTAGATTATTTTTTGTGGGGGTATGTCAAGGCTAATGTCTATAGGGACAAGCCCGCTTCGATTGATGCACTGGAAGCCAACATCCATGCAATCATTCGTGAGATACCGGCCGATATGTGTGAAAGAGTATGCCAAAATTGGACTCAGCGGATGGGCTACCTGAGACGCAGCCGCGGTCAACATTTGCATGAAATTATCTTTGAACATTAAATTGCAAGGTTCAAACTATCGATTCAAATAAATATTTCATTCATTTTTTCGAATTTTGTGTGTTTTTTTTTTTTTTTTAAAGTTCTAAACCTCTTAAAAAATCACCCTTTAGTTATCAGTTTATTTGAATTTTGTATGAAACAGAAATTCGCTAATAATTTACAAACTACAAGTAAATTCACAAATTATTTACAGACTTGTATACTTGTTTATGAAATAGGCCCCTGTGGTGTTCTAGAAAAAACTTTACAAATAAAGCAATTGCTTTGGAATTACTTTTCTCTAATTTCCTGGAGATATACACCTTTAGAATTATTATGAACAATCTTTAGTATAAAACGTTATAAACTCTCTCCAACAGTTTAGTAATAAATCCATCGTCCATCGTCGTCGACGTCATCGTCATTGTGTCAGTCTCAGTGTGTTTAAATAATGCGAGATCTTGAACGTAGAAATCCTCAGGAGACACAAAAACCTTTTGTTTGGAATTCAATGGCATAGAACGAACGTAAACGGGTAATGACTAATGGGGCGGGGTGTCCTGCTATATAGTATCTTACTCGAGGGAATCTTATATACGAGGAAGCTCTGATCATCTTGAAAGGATTCCATTCTGCATATTTTATGCTCTCCAACTATTTGTAATTTGTAAATTGTTATGAGACGTGGTTTTGGTTACCCCTGCATTTATGAAACGGCTACGTCTATAAGGAGCATTGATATACCCTTTTCGAATATATGGCAACCTGAACAATGTTCCGATGATGGTCGGTATATAGTAATTATAGAAGGTCATGTAATTCTTGTTCGCGTTGTTTACATGTTCTGGCTGGGGTGATGCATTTTGCAGTCGTGCATTTTGTAAGTTTACACAGATTATATTATATACGACGGTAAACATGTTATAACTTTTCTTAATGGAACAATTCCTTCTAAATTTTGAAGATATAAATTTTGAAGAAAATCTCAAGAGGTGAGCACTGAGCATGGTTATAATATTTATTTTATTGTTGATGCAGCAGTAGCAGCAGCAGAGAGTTTTAGGAAGTAGTTGCAAGTGTACGAATTTAGATTAAAATAAATGGGAATAGATTTTAATGTTGTGACTGTGCAATTGTGCATGAAGCACGATGGGTATTTTGAATTTATCCCGAAAAACTTCTATAGAAGTTAAAGGTCAGACATGCAAAACTTTTGAGCGTGCATAAAAGGAATTTTTTGAATACTCTTTACGAGAATTCATTCAGAGTGAGTGGTTTATAGAATATAGGAAGGCATTTAAAAGGAAGGGAAAAATACAACTAGATGTATACCAATGCTTGATAGTAGGTTAGGAACCTACGTCCAAAATTGGGATCCATCAAGGAAACTTATAAATATTCCTAGAAGTGCGAGTTTATAAGAGAAGTGATAACATAATGAAATATTGTGGTGGTGTTCGTGTGATGAAGATGATTCTTTTGTAACTATTTGCTATCATTTTAAAAGTTCTATTTTAAATTCTATTCATGAATTTTAATAAAATATTACAGTTCCTAAAAATCATTACCAACCTACAACATCAGCTCACATTACCTAAAACCAAATAAATTCCCAGTATCTTATTACATACATTCCAAACCTATATCCACCCAAATAACATCGCTTATGGAATTTAAAAGTACTTACCCATCCTACAGAATATTCCCATAGCATGTTCACACCGCAAGCTGCAACTAACGCCGAGTACCTGATTATACCAAATTGCTTACCAATAATGTCACAGAAATTCCCTAAGCAACCTGAAAGACAACAACAATTAGGTGTGGTGGAATTAGATTAGAAATTGTGAACAAAAAAGGCAGGACTCCCACTGCAACATTAACTGAGAGACGATCAAAAATATCGATGGTGAGTTAATATCAGACAAAGAAATACGAGAACCATCATCGTCTTGCCTCCATCTCTCTGTTAACAATTATGGCCTAGGACCTGATTATATATTTAAAGCTTAAAGGTGAAAGATGTTTACAAGTTTTATTGGTATTTCTACCAGTTTTACTAAGATTTTTACCAGAGTTATCTGAACGACTTTTACCAATTTACTTAGATTTAGACCAGATTCATCTGAGATTTTTATCAGTTATACTAAAAATTTTACTATTTTAACTGTGATTATCTGAAATTTTATGAAATTTTCACCAATTTTTGTGAGATGTTTAACAGATTCATCTGAGTTTATCAATTTTATTTTTTATTTTGAAGTCTGAGATTTTAACCAGTCTTATTAAGATTATTCAAGATTTTTACCTACCAGTTTTATTGTGACTTTTACGGGATTCTTTAACCAGATAAATGGAGATTTTTACCGATTTTTTTTTATTATGATATTCTTCCGAGATTTCTACCAGTTTGTCTTAGATTTTTATTCGATTCATCTGAGATTTTTACCAGTTATACTAATTTTTTTTACCATTTTAACTAGGATTGTCTGAAATTTTACCAGTTTCACTGTGATTTTTACCAGATTATGAGATTTTTATAGAGATTTTAAACAGTTGTACTCCGACTTAAAACAGGTTTACTGCAACTTTGTACCAGTTTTATTAAGTTTATTACGGATTGTGTGATATATTTACCAATTTTACTGTAATTTTTACAGGGTTTGACCAAAAATTTTACCAGACTGTGATTTTTACTGCAAATTTTTACTAGTTTTACTGAGATTATTATCAGATTCATCCAAGACTTTTATCAACTGTACTGCAATTTAAACCAGTTTTTCTATGACAGCTTTCACTCTAACTGTGAAAACTTGTAGTGAAAACAAGTTGTCATTTTAGTTTTCACAGAGTTTTATCATTTTATCACGTCACAAACATGTGCAAGGCGATTTCTGAACTTGTTATGAAAAACAACTGCCAAAGAGATTACTAAAAAGTACTAAAATGAGAAATGCATTTCATCTCTCTCAATCTCTCATAGTAAAAGATGGTTGTTGTTATTATGTCATAAAGAGACCAAGATGGCGACTTGGGTGTATCTAATGAGCATAAATTGTTTCTCTTTATCATTTATCTTTTTACAGGCTTTCACAGAATGAATTGATTGTTATAAAATAATTATCATATGAAAAACTTTTAGCATTTGCTTTCATTTTTTCACACTTCGGGAATCTCATTTGGCGTGAAAGCATAATTAGATTTATCACTTCACAGTTTCACAGACACCCGCAGTTATTCGCATTTCAAGCAGCAGAATAATGACTAGAAATGGAAAATATAAACAAAAATTGTAGAACAAATATTATTGAAAAAATATGAACTATTAAAAAAAAGGATGACCATCGACATCAGAAATTGATTTTTAATCAAGTTGTACAGTAATATTTTAATCAATAATAGTAATCAGTATAGTAGATTCATCCGTGGTGTTTACCAGTTTTACTAAAATTTTTACTGGATTCATCTTTGATTTTCACCAGTTTTACTGAAATCTTCACCAAATTCTTTCCGTGAATAATTCTAAGGTTCGGCCAAACTGGGTGGACATATCTTTGAATATCACAAGCTTTCATGGATAAGAAAAAAAGTCTAGACGGAAATTAACTATATCAATAGAAGAATTCATCCGACATAGAAAGGTTAGCAATATCAATAACTAATTAACAAATATCTACAAGTTATATCGTCCCCTGATTACAAGAACTAGGTAACTCAATTTTAAAAATGTTGGAGATAGCAATTTTCATAGATACCTAACTAGTAGTAGAATTCATAAATATCGTATATGTTTTTATAATAGAAAAAAAATTGACGAAAAGGCTTGAAAATTGCACAAAATTATACTGTTTTTCTAAGACATATGTAATGTAAAAATTGAAAATTGAGTTACTTAGTTCTTGCAATCAGGGGACGATATGTTAATTGTAAAAAGAATTTTGATTTAACAGCTTTAAAAAGTGAGACTTAATTGGGACGAAGAAAAAATTGAGTCTCACAATTCTATCTTTCTGTCGCTTAGATCTATTTTTCTAAGACTTGCTATGTTAGTCGATTTTGGAGATTCCCCCCAACATCTTCGTTCATTTTTTCTTGCAATTTTACAAAATCTTATTTTTCTTAAAACCAGCCCAACATCTTTTTTTCCAAAAAAATCAATTAATTTTTAGGAAACAATTTTTCAAAAACTTGGTATGCTTATTAATGGTACCCCCAAAGAAGCATTTTGGTCTTCATTATATATCTTATTTCAATGATTTTTTATATAGAAACTTTTTTAAAATAAAAGGAAGCAGGTAGTCTTTTTTACTACAAAATATTTCTTAGATTTTTGAAAATGTTAATCTTTTTTTAAACTGAGTAGGTACACAATAAATATTTAAGATATATTTTTTTTTATTATTAAAAAAAAACATTTTTTTTTGAAGATTCGATGTTTTGTTTTCGGGTTGAGATTATTTTTTGGAAATTTTAAGTTTTTTTTTTTAAGATAATCAAGGGGTTTTTTTGAGGAAGGATTTCCATACCAAAATTTGTCCTTATAATGTTTTAAGAGTTTGATATAGGTAACAAAATATATTTTTTAAAAGTCGCTTTTACTTATTTTCGATTGTTGTCCATACTATTATATTTGATCAAGAATTTAAAGGGCATTCTCGTTTTTGAGCTTAATCTACAGGGTGGCGCACGAATTGTGCTACAAAAATAAAACGTAATAACTTTTTTTCTGTGTGAGTAATCGGCTTATTTTTTTTTTATTTTGTAGGTTACTATTTAGATTTATAAAAATGGATGCTTGGGATACGGAGAAAAGAATTTGGATAGTGCAACGGTACCATGCTTTGCAGTCCGTCATTTCCGTCCAAAGGGAATCTAGGCGGGAGTTTGGCGGTAATCCCCCGAGTAGATGGACTATTATGAGGTTTGTAAACATGTTTGCCGAATCTGGAAGCATCGCACGAAGGCCGTACCATCGAGATGCCAATGTTCGGGTTCAGAATACAATCGCAGCAGTAGCATCTGCAGTACAGGCCAATCCGAGCGTTTCGACCCGAAACTTATCGGGGCAAATTGGAGTTAGCAGACGGTCATTACAACGGATACTTCATGATGGTTTAAACTTGTTTCCGTACAATGTCCAAATTACTAGCAAGTTAAACCCTCAGGATTTGCCTGTTCGCCTGGAATTTTGCCAAAAAATGATATCAATGGCCGAAGAAGACAACACATTGATCAATTGTTTGTTCATGTCTGATGAGGCCCATTAACGGCAATGTAAACAAGCAAAATTGCCGTATATGGAATGAGTCTAATCCACAAATGCTCCATGAGACGGAACTGCACCCAGAACGAGGCAATGTGTGGTGCGCAGTTTCATCAAGGTGTATTGTCGGGCCAAACTTCTTTAAAGAAAACGGTGTAACCGTTACTGTCAATGGGGACCGTTATTTAAAGATGTTGAAGGAATTTTTTTACCCAGAACTGCGCCGAAGACGTATACCATTCAACAGCGTTTGGTTTCAGCAAGATGGAGCAACTGCACATATAGCCAGACCAGTTATGGCGGAGCTAAACAAAAAATTCGCAAACAAATTAATTTCTAGGAACTCCACTCTTCGCTGGCCCCAAGGTCACCTGAACTGACTGCACCAGACTTCTTTTTATGGGGTTATGTCAAGCAAGAGGTGTATAAAACGAAGCCCAGGAATTTAACTGAATTAAAGCAGCCCATAGCGACAATAATTGAGGCGATCCCAACTTCAACTCTTCAGGCCGCAATGAATAATTTTTTGATCAGGTGCCGCATATGCGTGGGAGAGCGTGGAGGTCATTTGCGGTCTATAATCTTTAAAACAAATTGGTGCGCCACCCTGTATTAAAGGAATTGTTTAAACTGTTTTAAATATCGCATATTCATGCTTCTACACATTATTCTCTTATAGTTTCGATGTCCATAAAATTTTTTTTAAACCCTAGTCGGCCCCTTTATTATACGAAGAAGTACCTGCATGTGACCCATTTGTGCTTTATTTTAATTGCCTATTGAACGATGCTGTCAAGATCAAAATTGAATGAGCTTTGAAAATACACTGTCAAAGTAAATCTTGAAACTAATAGGAAAAGCTGAGAGTCTCCAAAACAATTTTTTGTATAATTTTCCCAGATAGATATCCTCGTTAAAGCTTAAATATAAAGAAGACAGTGGGAGACAATACGGAACCCTGGGGCATAACATAATTTATTAAGTGAATTTCCGGCTTAAAACCATGCAATTTAACTTGCATTTAATGTCCTTTAGGTTATATAGGATCGTGAATTGATTTTACTTCCACAAAATAAGAAACGATTCCTGAATTATCTGGATATTTTCTCCAAAACTCATATAAAATCTCTTTATATCCTTTTTACTCTCCGAGTAGTGCTCTTTCATGTTATATCTACCTGGTAAGCGTTTAGTAGTTACGCTAGCAGGTACCAGTTTTGGCGCTGACAAAAATCAAAAGGGTTCCCAAAAAGGGTCCCAGGACAAAAAGGGGCCCCATTAAAAAAAGGCAACAAGGAGCAAAAATTTGTTTCAAAACTACAACAAAATTTATTCTAATAATAAAAAAGGTTATTTTATTGTTTTACTTTTTAAATAAATTTTAAAAACAAATTTTCTTATTATCCTTTTCTTCTGTCAGTTTGCCGAATTAAGTACGAAATTTGGTGAAGTTCAACAATTTTAATTAAAAACTCAATTTTGAACGACAAAAACATTGAATTTAAAAAAAGGACAATTGGCTGATTTTTTAAAAAGTGGGGTCCAGGGGTCCTGAACGAAAAAAAGAGACAACGCTGGTAGGTGCAATAAGAAAAATTGCATTGAAAATTATGTATAAATTGCTTACACCAAGGAATACCTCAATAGCTACTTATATACGAGTATGTTCATATAAGTTTATTGCAAAAATATATTTTTTTTAATTCGTAGGTAGGTACGTCAAGGAATACTGTGACACCAAACATAATTCACTCTGAGAAGATTGCACAATTTTAATCAGAGTCACGTATTTAAAACTGTTAGGTACAGTCTAACCTCTGCTGAAACGTTAAATAAGGTCCAAAGAAATAAAGCCAAAAATACAAAATTTGGCCTTATATTTTATTTTCAATGTGGAAATAACGCTGAATTTTCCATTTGACTTTATTTCGCTTTAGAAAACGAAATAAGACCAGTTTGGCTTAATTTTGTTTTCATGTTTAATTTACAGGCTGGTACTGTTGACTAAGAAAAAAGAAACTCGTTTTTTGAGATTTTATTTACACTCGCCTTCCCTAGCATAAATAAAGTGCTAGAACCCAGCATAATGGCGCATAACCAGTGAGGTTTGCAAGACCTTGCTTAGGCCCACTATAGGATTTGGGGTGGGTGCGAGGTTGGGTGTATGCAAAGTCTCGCAAATATTTCTTCGGACGCCATTTGGCTTTATTTCCAAACGCAAATTGGTGTTATCTTGGTTTTGAAATGGAAATAAAGCCAATTTGACTTTATTTCCTTTTTCAGATTTAATCGAGCTCCTAATTTATCTCTTGTTTGCTCCCTAAAACAACCTTCCAAAAGGTTTCAAACCCACTTGTCACTCCGTTAGTTAATGTAAGAGTTGATGAGTAGAGGTGTGTTTTGAAAAAAAAACTTGTGAATTTCTTTTCCGTGAACTAAAATAAACAAAAAACCACGTGACCTCTATTATACAAAGCAATTCTCTACACGTTTATTAATTTAATTTTTCGTTTAATTTAAATTTTAAACACACTTCTACTCGTATACACTGCAGATTATTTTGTTTCCTCTTACAGCATTTATGGTTTACATGCAAAAAAGGATTGTGCATTTTATTTTATTTTTTTTTTTACTTACTGTTAGTTCTACTATTTACAATACACAAAATCCTTTTAGTATAAGGAATCCGATGGTAGCCTCTCTCAGTGAGTTAATTCTTTTTATTTTTTTCAACCACAGGGTTAGCAACAACACAGAACATATCTATACATAAAAACAACATCCAATAAAACTACGGATGGAAAAACTTTTGTGGATAATCAACCGAACATGCCAATGCAGAGTACTCCCTCTTTCGTAACGTATCTACTCCACTCACAGACTTTTTTGTCCACTGCCACTAAAAAGGGATAATACACAGAGAAAATACTTTCAACTGAACACTTATCCTTCGTTAAGCCACGGGATGCCCATGTCATCCTCATCCGGAGTGTTGTTGGAAAAGTTTTTGGCAATTCATGGGTTTAAATTTGGAACCTAACTGACACAATGGACTATGAGTTTTCTAGGAAAAAAGTACACTGGAGAAGTCACACAGGCACAACAACAGCAATAAAAAAAAAACAACAACAAACACACATACACACAAAATGGGTAGCATAAGGTTTACCAGTGGAATAAGCCGGGTTGTGTTGTACCGGCAAATACATGTAGTAAGCTGCAATGGAAAGGACATACTTTTTCTATACTCTACTCAGTACTCATGTTCATTTGTGTTTTAAATTAGCATAGTTAGCAAGCTGCTGCTGCTTGTCTTCTTTTCATAGCTGAGAACTGCTGATACAAGTCATACATGAAAATTAACTTCGTATCGAATGCACTAATAATGCATCTGATGTACTGTAGGGTTTCATGAATAAAATAACATTTTTGAAATGTAACTTTTGAATGAAAAAGAAAGGACATTGTGGTTCGCTACTGCTAGAAGCAACAAAAAACAAGCACAAAATAATAGACAACAAGCTTACATTTATGTACAATTACGAGTATTTTTGGCATCCTATCATGTCACAGAAATGAATATCATTTTAATAAACAGAATATTTATGAAATTAAACTTAAATAAACAAAATTCAATGAGCACAGCTCGGAAATGCTTACTCATGAGCTGCTTTTAGGTGAGCAAAACTAAATGGGCATTTATAATAGACTCGCTTGCTCATGAGTAATTAGCTGTGAGCATTTTTAATTTTGCTCGTACTCGTGAGTGTTTGGGTGTGCTAAAATGCTCACCCCATGAGCACTCTCGCAAAGCTCAATAAAGGATATGCTCGCTTCATGAGCATCAGTCGAGACTTGTGAGTAAGGAATTTAGTCCTAAAGAGGAATTATTATATTTATAAGACTTGTAGTTATGCAAAATAAAATATCGAAATCCTGAGAACTTCGTTGTTCCTTGAGCGACTTATGAAATTGACGTGATAGCTGAGACTGAATTATTATTATTATTAAAAATATAGTAGAATTATTACAAAAAAAAAAAATATATCCGAAGCATTGTTGAAAATATTTTTTCTTTTTTTAATTCTGTTTTAGCGAACACCTGAGTCAGTTTCATTAAAATCGGTTTAGGGATCAAGAATGTTGCAAAATAATGACAGATTTCACATAAAAGACTGGAAAACCCGACTTTTTGCTCACAAGTACTGATAAACTGCTCCGAATTGCTATTTTGTGAAGTGAGCATTTAATTATTTTAGGTTTGCTCGGGCTGTGACTCATATAAATGACCCTTCTTTTTTTTTATTTTTGCTCAAACTAAGCTCATGGCATGAGTATTTAGAAACTGCTTGATGCTCATGAGGAAAATATGAGCAGAAACAAAAAATGAGTAATCATGAGTAAGGATTTCCGTATTCCCGATTGAAATTCTCCATTTGTTTACCAAAGTCATTTAGTATACGACAAAATGCATGATATTCGATAAAATTAATTTTCTGTTATGCTTATGGTACTTTTATTATTTACTTACTTTTGCTTTATAAGAATTTTAAAAATTGTAAGTATATTTGAAAAACAGGAATATTATTAGAAAAATGATAAAACAACTCTTTTAATAATATGAGCTGAAAAAAGGTATGTCGCCTGAATTTTTATTACTATCGTAGGAGTGACTTTTTTTTAAATATTTGTTTTTATAAATTAATTTGCTTGAAATTTTCTTTATCAAAAAAAAACTTTTTTGAAAAATTTGGAACATTAAACTATTTCAACTTTTTGAGAGCTTCTGGACACAAAAAATAAAAAGCAACCTACATGCTCTTATGTTCCAGACGCTGAGGGCTTAAGAAAATTGTAGGTACTTTTGTAAAAACATGAAAATTATGAGCGAAAATTTTTGAAAGCATATTAAAATTAGCTAAAACAACTCTTTTGACAAATTTATGTGAAAAAGCAACGCCATTTTAATGTTCTTGATGGAATATGATTTTAACGGTTTGAAAACAAAAATTAATTCCTGTATATCAAAGGCTTAAAACATTTTTAAGGACAAATTATGGCATAAGAACAAATATCAAGTATTTGCTTATACTTGATTTACTGCAAACACGTTTCTTAAATATCAAATTTTCAAAAAACAAATTTGAATCTTTTTTTAAAAAATTTATATGCAGTACAAAAATTTCAATATTTGAACTTATTATAAACTTAAACTAAAATATAATCTAAATCTTAGTAGAACGTATGGATTTAAACCTATGGAAAAAGTCTTATCAAAACCATAGCAGCTGTTTTTCAGAAACAAAAATTTTTTTTTAACTTTTGTATGGAAGGTACCGTTGATTTTTGATAGAAGCAAATTTTGTATTTGCTGTAAAGATACTATATGTCAAGTTTTGGATTCGTGCAAACAAAATTTTGAGATAACAAACAAATTTGACATTACGATGTCGTGGGGTAACACAATTATGTCTGTCTGTCTATCTGTCTGTCTGCTTATCTGCCAGTCTGTCTGTCTATCTGTCCGTATATTGACCTACAGGCTGAGCCACTGAAGCATTTTCTTCAAATTTTGAACATAAGATTTTTCAGTAACTTTCCAGAAGTAAATTGAATTTTTTTTAGCACCAAAAAACGGTTCTTGCCTTACAACCGCAAATGAAAAGCTTATTTATCTCAAAAATGGCTCTTACAATTTTGATTAGAAAAAATCAGTGCATTATTGTAGATATGGTGTACTTTTTGAAAAGAAAAAAGTTAACGGAAAACCGTTATTAACGGTACCTGACATCTAACGTTTTTGTTAATTTTAAATTTTCTCATTAGCGTATCAAATTATTTTAGTTAAAGTTTTTATGCGAAAGCTCTTTTAAAATATTAAATATATTGCATATCAAAATTTTGAAAAAATTAAATTTATTAAAATTTTGTTTTTTGAAAATTCAATATTTGAAAAATGAGTTGATGAATTTTTTTGAAACTAGGTTTAAAATTTGTTTAAATATATACTCAAAATTGGCATACCAAAACTTTATTTAAATAATGTTATCAAAATTTTATATATACAAAATTTATTTTTAAGAAAACCGCTACAACGGCTTAAAATCGGATGTTGTTTTTGAGCTCTAAGTTTCTTAACTAGTTGTTTAAGTCATTAAAAGAACGATTTCAATGCTTTTCCTAAATTTTTATATTTTCTTATAATTATTTTCATATTTTAAAAGTTCTTGATTCAAAGCAACTAGATCATAAGAGCAAGTTCGTGCGATGCAGTCATGCATTTTATTTCTTAAAACACTTTAGACTGTGTTAAAAAACGTTTTCAAAAAAAAATTATCAGGTCGTTACTGAAATATTTCCGAAATTATCAAAAAAAAAAATGTAATTATTTTTTAATAATTAAAATATATTTTTGGAAAATTTTGGTAAAAAATACAATTCTTTGAGGAAAATTGAAAATAAAATACAGACAGACAGACTGAATTGTAGGAAAGAATTTGTAGGACAGAACAATTATTTGAACTCCAAGGTGTCAAATTACAGGAAATCTAGTTTTTTTTTTGGAGAAAATACAACAAGACATTTTTGAATACGGTTGTTGATTAAAAGTTGGTGAACTTACTAAATGCTAAAAACAAAAATTTTACTTGATTCCTCAAAATTTTCAAAAAATTAGTTTAGGAAAAAAGTCGTTTTTTTTATTTTTAATTTCAAATTTGAAACTATTTTTTTTTTTTTTAATATTAACAAAAAACAACATTTCTTAAATTTGTTTTTAACAATATGGATTGGCTCTATGAAAAAAATGCACGAATATACCGCACGTAGGTACTTGCTCTTATGTTCAAGACTCTTATGTTTAAAACTTAAAATACGATATTTAAAATACCTAAAAAATCTATGAGAATGTGAGATGAGAAAATAGAACTCCATCTTAATCCTTGATGGAAAATAATTGTAGGGAAGAAAATTGAAATCGATGAATGGTTTTTTTTTTTTTTTAATTCTATATAGGTATACCAAACTCTTCGAATATTCTAAAGGAAAAAATTTGCTATGCAAATCTTAAAAATAATTTATGTGCATTTAAAAATAAAGTTGAACAAAAATTGCAAACCTGTTTTTGAGATATCAAATTTTCGATAAAACATTTGAAACTGTTTTTTTTTTTAAATTCAAAAAGTTTTTTTTTGAAAATTTTGATATGTAATATTTTCTAATCTTATTTGATATTTGTATAAAAAATTAATTTAAATCTGTTCAACCAATAATGAGAAAATTAAAAATTAAAAAAACGTACAGTGAAATAGATAAAGATTGCTATATGTAAATTTTTATAATCTTTAATATAATACATCGCACTAAAAATCTTATAAAAATCCTAAAAGCCGTTTTAAAAAAAATATTTTCCTTAATGGTTTTTAAAATTTGTATGGAAGGTACCTACTGTTATTTTTTCATAAATATAATTTATTTTCCTAAAATGCTCTTAAACTCTTACAGCCCTTTCAATAAAAATTGCCTCGATATCTTTTGATACAGAAATTAACTAAAACGTCTATCAGTTAGTTAGTTCACGAATTTAAATTTCATATCAATAAATAAGAAAGCTTTTTGCATTGGCAGTATATTTGTTTGGTCCATTAAGTCTAGAAATTAAACTAATTCGAAATGTTTCTGGCATTTCATTAATTCTAAAAGGAAATCATTTGGAATTTCTTCTGCTATGAGCTACAACGAAATTGTAAGTAGTGATCTAAAAAATAATTGTGATTTTTTTGAGTCTTTTTTTCAATCTAATTTTAAATTAGCCTCTAATGATTCTACCATTAATTCTTTTAGCTCTTCTTAAACTGATTTAGATATTTCTTTTCTTTGGTCTATCAGAAAATGAGGTCTTTTCTGAATTAAGCAGTTTGAAAAACAGTTTGAGCTTGCCTCCTGATAACATTCCGACAGTGTTTTTATAAGAAACTGTAGATCAAATTTAGTAGGACCGCTCAAAAATATTTTCAATTTGTCTCTTAGAAAGGGTGTCTTTTTTGACTGTTGGAAGGCCTCCTATATTACCCCAATTTATAAGTCGGGTCCAAAGCAATGTGTTGAGAATTATAGGCCAATTGCCAAGTTACAGTTGATTCCAAATATGTTTGAGTTAATTGTTAAAAAAAAGAATGTATGAAGTTGTAAAAAAGTATATGTCACATGGCTTTGTAAGTGGTAAGTCAACTGCAACTAATCTCACTATATTGACAAATTTCTGTGTCAATACTCTGGAAAAAGGAAATCAAGTTGATTTAATTTACACGGACTTTTCCAAAGCAATTGACAGAGTGAACCATAAAATTCTGCTAAAAAAACTGGAATCTTTAGGATTTCATGGTCATTTATTGAGCTGGTTAAAGAGTTATCTAACAAATCGTGTTCAATATGTCATCATTGGTCCAGAGAAATCTGAGAAAATATTGAATGACTCGGGTGTTCCCCAAGGCAGTCCACTTGGTCCACTTCTGTTCTTACTTTTTATTAATGACTTGCCTCTCTTTATTTCCTATTCCTCTTGTTTGATCTTTGCTAATGATGCTAAGATATTCAGATAAATAAAATCATTTGCTGATTGCATTCTGCTTCAAGAGGATTTAGATAACATTTTTGAATGGTGTAATTTGAATGACCTAAATATCAAGAAATGTCGTATTTTATCCTTTTCGAGATCGTCTTTTCCTATAATTTATAGCTACAAAATTTCAAGCAATCAGCTCAGAGAGTTTGTAACCATAAAGATCTAGGAGTAATATTTTACTCTAAATTTGACTTCAAGATGCATGTGGATTACATTGTTTCTAAAGGCAATTCCATGCTTGGTTTTCTGATTAGGAATTCAAAAGTCTTTAAATGTCCTTTCACACTGAAGTCTCTTTTTGTTAGTTTCGTGCTTCCTGTTTTAGAATATTTCTCTGTTATTTGGTCACCATTTTACAAAAACGCTTCGGTTAGAATTGGGAGCATTCAAGAATGATTGACAAGATTTTCGCTTCGACATCTAAATTGGACTTAACCCTTGCATGCGTATAAAGCTAGATGTGTTTTAATTGACTTAAAAAGTCTTGAGTCCAGAAGAGTTTACTTTTCAATCTCTCTTGTCCGTGATGTTATAACTGGTCATATCGATTGTCCTGAATTGCAATCGTTGTTTAAGCTTAACACGACAGTTCGCTGTTTACGACCACGGGTTAACCATTTCTTCTCTATCCCTCAGCATTCAACTAATTACGGTACTAATGGACCAGTAACAAGAGCTTGTCACTTTTTCAATAAATATGCCAATGTAATCGATCTTGAGTGCTCCAAATCAAATAATAATTGTTTATCTGTACATTTGTCTATTAATCTGTTTTTCTTTTTGCATTAAAGTTATATAATTTATTCAAAAAAATGTACTCATTAATTATTTACTTTTTAACCAAACAAATTGTTAACGTTTAAGAAAGTTTTTGTACTTATAGACAAATAAATAAATAAATATATAAGCTGCTAATCCACGTTAAGTTTAAAATCTTAACGAAAATCTACTACAATTACAAGAACGCTGCTGTTACCAAAGACTATTTTTTGAACTGCATACATATTCTTTCTCACAAAATGTTAACTTTTGCATATATGTACTCCCTCTCATTTGAAGTTGTAATAAGCATGTATATGTCACTAGCGTCTGTTTCCTTTTATCTCTAGTTTTTGGCAACAATAACAGAAGTATTTTTAACTTCATTGCTCGTTCAATGTGCCTATTTTGGTGAGTTATTTTATTACCTTGAACTTTAATTTATTATAAGATTTGACACTTAACTCACTGACTAAAGAAAATTTGTGTTTTATTTGCATTTATGAATACCGGTGTAAAACTTAAACTCTTAAATATTGAGTTTTATAAAAATTGAATGGCAGGTACCTATCGTTATTTTTAGTTCTTAAAAAAAGTGAAAAACGTGTCATCAAAACCACTATGCGTCAAGTTATTTTAGAAAGTCGATTAAGCTGTTAAGGCTGTTGCGGAACAGACATACAGGCAGACAGATAGAATTGTGAGACCCACTTTTTTCCTTTTCACCTTTTGCCTAAACGGATGGAAAAAGACCCCTACTCTGAAATGATTTTTTTCTTGTCTGGGTCCAAATAACACACTCCAGCTTTTTGTCATATCCTACGCTAATTAGACAATTGATATTTTCAACATGGAATCTAAAAAAAACTTAGAAATTCACCATGAATTCCGCTTTGACTTTGAATGACTTTGGAAGGAGTACATTAAGTGGATAGGAAATAGGTTTATTTTTTCAAGAATATCAAATCTTCTTTAAAATTAAAGACTCCCCCTTGATCATTGCTGATTGATAACAGTTTCTTAAGTTATAAAATAAGGAAAGAAAAGGAAGAAAAGTTCCCGTAGGACTTATATGGAAAGTAGAAAGTAGTGACAATAAAGAGGTCCTAAATATTAATATAAAGGGCTGAAATTTTTCCAGGCTTAATTTTTCACAAAACTCTAACTAAAAAACTAGTGCATTGAAAATCAGAAAAACCTTATTCACAATGCGACGAGGAAATGAGACGTTGACGTGACGAGATCTCTTTGCAGTTGTTTTCTCTTAAAACGATTTAAAGCAAATAATGCATAATAAAGCATTTTTTTCGTCACGTCACGTCATATTTTCGAAAAATTGAAAAAAAAAAAATACACAACATGACGTCGAGAAATGCTTATTTCCTTATTTTAAATTCGCTTTTAAGGAAAACAATATTGCAAAGAGTTCTCGACGCGTTCACTTTCTGAAAGTGAATTTTGGCTACTAACACCACGCGTCAACAAATTAAGCCCGATGGCATGACGGATTCATGTAACCGTAATGCATCACTTTAAAAAAAATAACAATTTTCGTTGTGATAAAATTAAAATTAAATAAATTAAAAAGAAACATTTTTTGAAATCGTTTTATTTTAATATAAAAATTTAATTCTAATTCAATTATGTAAATCTGAATCTTTTTTCCAAATAAATGCATAGATTTTATTGAATTTTTTTAATAAATGATACTGTACATATTTTCTTCCCCATCAAAGAAAAATAAATACCCACGTCCTTATTATTTTTAATATTATAAAATGAAATCAAAATTATTATTAATTTGCACAATCTCTCCCTCTTCAGGACAAAAAAAATATTTTCAAAAACAAATAACATCATATTTATGTACATATGTAGATTCGAATGGTATCACTTATTCATCCAATCATCGTTAGTGTTTCAAAATACAATATCAAACATTCTACGAAGCACGATCCATCAATAATTGATTTACATATAAATCCTGCATGGGCATCTTGTCACATTTGTCATCATCAGTGATTCATTGGCTGCTGATAAAGGAAGGTACGTATATATACACATTTAAACACAGTTCGAAAAAAGTGTGCCATATCACAAAAATTTGAATACGGTCGGTATTATCCTTGTTTTACGTCCATATAATATGTGTATTGCTCATTTTTCCATCATATCAAAACCATCTCTAAAATGCAATGTTATTCAATTTGGATTATTTTAATGTTGGTCCTTTGAATAACATAAAACTGACGACATCGTCAAAAATGCAATAACTCAATTCAGCAAATAAATTGCCTGGAATAACAATAAAATTGCAAAAAACAAAAAAAAAGAAATGGATCAAATTTCATTTCAAAGCAAAAACATAAACAAAATATAATATTTATGATTTTTTATTAATAAATACAAAATAAATACAAAAAACATACCTCTATAGGTTCGTATTGTTGCTTGTGTGTTTCTAAAAAAAAAAAAAAAAAACACTCGCGCGATTATGCGAGTTCATATGCATAAAGAATTGAGATTTATTTATGAAATATCCTTTCGTATATAGTCGAATGATTTGAAAGTGAAAAAATCAGTTTATCCTATTGGTGATGCCATCAGAACACAACACCCCCATCAGTACGCCAAACGCCAAAAAATTCTATACCCTTATACACCAGCAAAGTTGCACCGCGACAATCCCTTTTCAAATGGAATAAATTATATCCTGTCCAAAAATCAATGAAAAGGATATTGACGAAGGACTAAAAAGCTGAACTATGTGACACTTTTTGTGTTGTTTTTTGTCATTTTTCCTCGAAATTTCATGTCGCATTGAGAATAAAGGCTCACACGTAATAAATAAAATAAAGAAATAATAATAAATTTATTCAAACAATTGTATTTTCGCTGGTAAGGAAAATGTTGGTTTGCTATACATCAGGCATATAGGTAGCAGCTCCCCCCCCCCCCACGATGAAGTCATATGTTTCACGTGAATGGGATTTGTTTTAGAATGTTTTATTGCTTTTATTCTTTTTTTTGATGTAGAAATATTTATTGGGGGTTTTGAGTTTCTGGAAGAGACAAGTAGTGACTGTTTTTGAATCAATTGATAAGGAGATTTTTTTTCAGAAAAATATAAAGAAGTGTATGTTGGATAAAAATCGCCATTTTGAATTTCTGAATGTTTCACTTTATACCTACAATTTGTCAAGATTTTTTGAAGGTTTCTAATACCTTTTTTCTCAATTAGAATTAAGAATTCAAGAAAACCATTTATGTAGTATTTTTTCTTATTTAAAGCCAATATCTCTATAAGCTAGGTAGATTTAAAAGAACTATTTAATGGTAATGAAATCATAATGCAACGTGCACTTGCTTTGAAAAAAAAGTAAACATTTATCTACTGTCTACACTGCACGTGGGATAGTTTATGTTAAACGTCAAACTGATGACACAGCTGTGCTTGTTGACTGCATCGAGGGACTTGAGGACGTTGCCAGATCAGCAGTTTCATATGAATAATAATATTATTTTCAACAATTAAATTATACCAATTAAATAATTTTTTTGTTTTTGAATCTCTTTTTAATTAATAATTTAATTTTGTTTTCTTTAATTTCTTTTTGTTTTAAAATCATTTTCCTTACAACAAATTTTGTTTTTAAATTTCTTTCAACTATATACTTTTATTTTATTTTCTTTTTGATTTAAATTAATTTTCCTTACAAATTAAATTTTTGTTTCTTTTATATTTTGATTCAAATTATTTTTCTTTGCCTTTCTTCTTCTTGTTGTTGTACCAGTTATGAATACGATAGGAACTTTGCGTTCGATGGTCAGAGTTCTGAGCAAGCAGAAATGTGGTCTCAGGGTTTGTCACATCAATGCACAGAGTTTGCTTCCGAAAATTGATGAATTTCGTGATATCTTTGTCGAATCGGATGTAGATGTTGTTTGTGTTACTGAAACATGGTTGAGAGATGAATTTAGTGATGAGGTGTGTTGCTTAGAGGGTTACCGCGTGTTTCGCTTAAATAGAAAGGATCGGGTTGGGGGCGGTGTGGCAATTTATGTTAAATCTTTTCGTTGATCTAGTGGGAAATGAGGGTAATCTACTATTAGGGGCAATCTATAGGCCAAATCGACACATTGACTTTTTACCCCTGTTTTCACTTTTAGAAGAAATCTCGTTGGATGTTCCTAATATTGTCCTATGTGGAGACTTTAATTGCAATATTTTGAACGATAGTATTCTGTCTGATAGCATGCGAACGTTTAATTTAAGACCAGTTAACACAAGCACACCAACTCATTACTTTGGTGGGGATGCTTCACTGTTAGACTTGTTTTTGGTTAGTGACTTAGACGACGTAGCCTTATATGATCAGCTCTCCGCTCCTGCTTTCTCAAAGCATGATTTAATTTTTTTAACAATAAGATTCAGCTTTGATTATTCTGTCAAAAAAATCACATTTCGTGATTTTAACAATATAAATGGTCAACTTTTAGAAGAGCGTACTAGAGCCGTTAGTTGGGATAGTATTTTTTATATGCCATCTTCAAATGAACAGCTGCAGTTTTTAACTCAAAATATAAAACTACTTTATGACACTCACGTACCGTTAAAAACTAAAATTCTTAAACCAAATAATAAGCCATGGCTTACGAGTAACATACGTTTCCTAATGCAAAAACGGGATGATGCATACAACAATTGGAAGCGATACCGGTTGATTGAGTTGCGACGTACGTATTGTTTGCTTCGCAACAGAGTTGTTGCTGAAATACGTTCAGTCAAATCACGAACTTTCTCTCATCAGCTAAGTACTTCCTTGAATGGGCGGCAATTGTGGAAGAACTTACGTAACATTGGTATTGGAAAGTCAAGAAACGTAGCAACTGAGGATGTAGATGTTAACACACTCAATCAAACCTTTGCTTCACTACCATTGACACTGTTGCCTCCGTCGAGTGCATCAGAAATTTCACCATTTACGGAACAGTCAGATAATCTTGGCTTTGGTTTTTGCTCCATAGATAGCGCTGATGTTGTTGAAGGTTTACTTTCTGTTAAGTCTAACGCCGTTGGACCGGATTCTATTCACCCTAAATTCTTGTTTATGATTTTGCCAATCGTGTTGCCATATCTTACGTTCGCATTCAATACGATTTTAATGTCAGGAGTGTATCCTGACCTCTGGAAGGTAGCTAAAATCATACCACTCCCAAAAAACGCAAAAGGCGTTGAATTTAGGCCAATCTCAGTCCTATCCTACCTGTCGAAAGTGTTTGAGAAAATTTTGCAGAAACAAATCAATAATTATCTTACGGCGAACTCAATGCTTACACCTAAACAGTCTGGTTTTCGTAAAAAGCACAGCTGCATCACAGCACTTTTGAGCGCCTCTGAAGACATAAGGCAAGGATGGATAAGGATGAGGTTACTTTTTTGGTTTTGCTTGATTTCTCAAAGGCTTTCGACACAGTTAACCATGTCGATTTATGTAAAAAGCTTATACAGAAGTTTAATTTTTCACCATGTGCTACGAAGTTTATATATTCTTATTTGACTAATAGAATACAAGCAGTTCAAGTTGGTGACAGCTTGTCTAATTTTTTGCCGATTGCTAATGGTGTTCCTCAGGGGTCCATATTGGGTCCTCTCCTGTTCTCTATTTACGTCAATGAACTTTCATCTATGGTTGACAATTGTTCTTGTCATATGTATGCTGATGACGTTCAGCTGTACCTTTGGACTCATTAAGCATGGAGCTTCCAGTGTTAATGAAGACCTTGACAAAATTTTAAACTGGTCCCATTTAAATGGCTTATTTTGAACCCAAACAAATCAAAATGTGTAGTTATATCTAGAAAGAGTCTAGATCTTGATTATTTTCCGCCGATTTTGTTGAATAATGCTCCAATCGAATATGTTGAAACTGCCAAAAATCTCGGAGTGACTTTTAACCGCTTTTTGACATGGGACAATCATATAAATGGACTTGTTGGCAAAGTATATGGTGTACTACGCGCATTATGGGTAACCCAGTCTTTTACGCCAGTAAAAACACGTTTACTTCTTGCCAAGACTTTAATATTACCAATTTTGACATATGGGTGCGAAATATACTGCAACTGCAACTACGCAAGCAAACGTAAACTTAATGTTGCCTTTAATAGTACTGTTCGTTATGTTTTTGGCCTACGAAGGTACGACAGAATATCTGATTTTTCTACTCTGCTGCTGGATATGCCGTTTGAAAATTATATTGAACTTCGGAGTTTGATCTTACTCTCTGACATACTACTTACACGCCAACCACAATACTGTTTTGACATAATTAGTTTTGCTACCTCGCATAGATCTCGTCAACTGATTCATCCTCGCTATTCGTTTTTAACATCCGAGCGTCAATTTTTTGTAAATTCAATCCGTCTTTGGAATTCCTTACCACGCAATATTAAAGAAATTTCAAACACAACAAGAATTAAGAAGGTTTTAAAAAATCATTTCTTAGTAAATATTTAATGAAATTCTAAAAATTGGAAAGCTGGCCGAGGATCCGCTTTTTTATCGAAAAATTGTGTTCAGCGATGAGGCTCATTTTTGGTTGAATGGGTACGTAAATAAGCATAATTGCCGCATTTGGAGTGAAGATCAGCCAGAAGCATTGCAACAGCTACCAATGCATCCCGAAAAAGCCACTGTTTGGTGCGGTTTATGGGCCGGCGGCATTATTGGGCCATATTTCTTCAAAGATGATGCGAATCGCAGCGTTACTGTCAATGGTGAACGCTACCGAGCGATGATAACAAACTTTTTTTTGCCCGAAATGGAAGTTCTTGACTTGCATGATATGTGGTTTCAACAAGACGGTGCCACATGCCACACAGCACGCAAAACAATGGCGCAATTGCGAGGCGAGTTTGGTGAACAGTTAATTTCACGTTGCGGGCCGGTCAATTGGCCGCCTAGATCGTGCGATTTGACACCATTAGATTATTTTTTGTGGAGGTATGTCAAGGCTAATGTCTATAGGGACAAGCCCGCTTCGATTGACGCACTGGAAGCCAACATCCATGCATTCATTCGTGAGATACCGGCCGATATGTGTGAAAGAGTATGCCAAAATTGGACTCAGCGGATGGGCTACCTGAGACGCAGCCGCGGTCAACATTTGCATGAAATTATCTTTAAACATTAAATTGCAAGGTTCAAACTATCGATTCAAATAAATATTTCATTAATTTTTTCGAATTTTTTGTGTTTTTTTTTTTTAAAGTTCTAAACCTCTTAAAAAATCACCCGTTATTTCTTTTTCTCATTATTTTTTAAATTATATTAGCTTCAATTCTAATATTAATTTTACTTATTTCTTGCTCAACTCTGTAAAATTAGCTTATAACTATCTTATAAGATATTGTATCTTACTGTTATTTAGCAATCACGAAATAAAATAAATAAATAAATAAAAAGGAAATTCGATGATCGAAATTTACATAAATAACTTCCCTTGAAAATTACAATTCTGCAATTCTTCCCAATAAAATAAACAAAACAAAATTTTGTCATTCTTCAGAATTTGAAAAATATTCTTTGATTGGTAAATAATACTTTCTTGGAAAATCAAAAATTGAAGACATTTTATATACTTTTACTAATATTAAAATACTCTCATAAATGTCCAAATTCTAAAGACCCAATAAAGCATCTCTTTCGTACAAAAAAAAAACCCCCATTCAATGGAAATGTACTTCACATCCTGATGCAAGCAAAGAAGAGCAGAATCCATGATAGAAACATGATTGGAATTGAATATTTTTGGTAAATAAAAATTGTATGTTTATAAAAATATTCTTGTACATGGACAGATAAAAAATTATATATCTATATTATAAATATGAAAATAAGAAATGAGGATATACATTTTTATAAATTTGGTATCATGGTGTACACTATACACATGAGACGTGACGCATGCTGCAAGTGCAGCAGCAGCAGTTTACTATTTATCAAAGGACATGCAAAAATTTTCGTTTTATTTTTATCCTTTATCCAATAGGTACTATACATGTGTGTGTGTATTGTATTGTGTATACATATGTGGTGTGCTCATTTTATATTTCTTGGAAATTCAGCAAAATTTATTCTGCATGATGAGTGACGTAACTGAAGTGAGCTCTTTTACATGTTGAAAAGCTTATTGTCCTCATTATAATATCTACTGCTTCAGCACTTTCTTTCTTCATGTATGAATTTTTTTTGTAAATATTGTTTACTATTTTACTCCTTCGTGGTTTTATTTCTTCAATTTTTTTTTTTTTCGTTTGCCTTGACAAAGGATTTTTGTTTTCAATTTTATAATTAGTTTCGTATATTATGTTTGAGTCTGTTAAATTTGCTAAATTAAATACTAATTTATTAAATGAAAGAATACTAAAGTAATTGAAATTTAATTGCTTTTATTAATGTGACTACCTACATACTTGTGAATGCGGTATTGCAAATATAAATTCAAAAACAGTTTCTTTGAAGTTATAAATAAGATTTTTAGGTCATTTGCCTAGAATGTGAAAATAAAGATAAATTTGTCTTAAAAACAGCTCAAATAATTTTGTTAGGAAATTGTGAAACTTTTAAGGCTTGGGTTTTCGACTGGTAAGAAAGCGTATCAAATAAAATGTTAAGATGTAACTCGGTCGCAAGTACTTTATCTAATGTTCAAGAAGATAAAAATATAAAAAAATTGTATAGTACTTTGAGAAATGAAATACAGGACTGAGTCACACGTACTTGCTCTTATAGTTCAAGTTGCATGGAACTTAAGAATTTTTGAAATATGTAAGTAATTAAAGAATATATATATAGATAGCACTAATATCATTATTTTAACTGCATAAAATAGCTGGTCAAATATTTAAGGACTCTTAAACAAGTACATAGATAATTTTATAAATTGAAAAATATAAGTACCTACTAATACAGGGTGTTTTGTAAGAAATGGATTACCTTGCAGCTGGTTATAGGTATAGCAAGCCTTATGATTTTTTGAGAAAAAAATATAAAAAAATATTTTCCCAGTGGTTACTATGTTTTAATGTTTTTTTTTCGAAAATTGTAAGCAAGTACTACTTTTGTAAATTATGAAGAACACTACGACCATGGATAAGCAACTATGTAATGGGTGATTTTTTAAGAGGCTTAGAACTTAAAAAAAAAAAAAAACACAAAAAATTCGAAAAAATGAATGAAATATTTATTTGAATCGATAGTTTGAACTTTGCAATTTAATGTTCAAAGATAATTTCATGCAAATGTTGACCGCGGCTGCGTCTCAGGTAGCCCATCCGCTGAGTCCAATTTTGGCATACTCTTTCACACATATCGGCCGGTATCTCACGAATGAATGCATGGATGTTGGCTTCCAGTGCGTCAATCGAAGCGGGCTTGTCCCTATAGACATTAGCCTTGACATACCCCCACAAAAAATAATCTAATGGTGTCAAATCGCACGATCTAGGCGGCCAATTGACCGGCCCGAAACGTGAAATTAACTGTTCACCAAACTCGCCTCGCAATTGCGCCATTGTTTCGCGTGCTGTGTGGCATGTGGCACCGTCTTGTTGAAACCACATATCATGCAAGTCAAGAACTTCCATTTCGGGCAAAAAAAAGTTTGTTATCATCGCTCGGTAGCGTTCACCATTGACAGTAACGCTGCGATTCGCATCATCTTTGAAGAAATATGGCCCAATAATGCCGCCGGCCCATAAACCGCACCAAACAGTGGCTTTTTCGGGATGCATTGGTAGCTGTTGCAATGCTTCTGGCTGATCTTCACTCCAAATGCGGCAATTATGCTTATTTACGTACCCATTCAACCAAAAATGAGCCTCATCGCTGAACACAATTTTTCGATAAAAAAGCGGATCCTCGGCCAGCTTTCCAAGAGCCCATTCACCAAAAATTCGGCGTTGTGGTAGGTCGGCTGGCTTTAGTTCTTGCACCAGCTGTATCTTAAAAGGCTTTACGCCCAAATCCTTCCGCAAAATTTTCCACGTAGTGCTGTAACAAAGGCCTAACTGCTGGGAACGGCGCCGAATCGACATTTCGCGGTCTTCTGTCACACTAGCTGATACGGCCGCAATATTTTCTTCACTACGCACAGTACGTAAACGTGTTGGTGGTTTAATGTCCAACAAAGTAAATTTGGTGCGAAATTTGGTCACAATCTTCCGAATAGACTGCTCAGAAGGTCGAGAATGCCGACCATAAAATGGAAGCAGCGCGCGATGAACATTTCGAACCGAGCACGAATTTTGATAGTAAAATTCAATAATTTGCAAGCGTTGTTCATTTGTAAGACGATCCATGGTTAAATTGCAAATCAAACTGAAGCTGTTTGACAGTGACACAAGGTACTAAACACACGTCAGCTGTCAAAACCAGTGTTGCCAAAACCAAACCAGCTAAAAAATCACCCTTTATTATTGTTTTAATTTTTGTATTTTAAGAAGAACTATTCTAATTGGTGGGTGCTAAAATTTCATTATATTTGTTTTTTTTTTTTATCTTTTTAAATTATTTTTTCATTACAATTATTAAATTTTAAAAAAGTTTGCACACCTCTTAGAAATAAAAAGTGTATGAGGACATGAGTTTGACATTACTGATAAAAATTGTCTGTTTAATACACTTTTATAAATGATGTAAGACATGCTTGTGTGTTTAAAAAAAAATGAGTTGAAAGTTAGGAAAGCAATTTTGACTAATCGAAAAATGAATGGATGAATAATTTGCTGTTAACTCGTTGTGACAGTTAAGAATTTGTCATTCGTTGTTTTTTTTTCGAAAAGTGGCAAAAACTTCTAGACATAACATTTATTACTTGATAATTTGTCTTTAATTAGTTAGTTGTGACAAAATCAATTTTGTGTGCAATGTTTTTTTTGTTTTTTGCTTTATTTTTCTAAATTCACATGAAATCAGCCAAAAGCTCCTGAAAAGTTTTACAATTGATTGAGTAATAATTTGTATTTAAATGGTCATTTATATGTGTAAATTTTATTATTGTCGTCCAATTTTTTCTATGTTTTTTGTTTTAGTTTCAATTCATATGGAATAAAATTAAAAAAGCCTTTAAAATTGTTTATATTGATCTGTTCATTGCTTTATTACGCTTTCCCTGGGGCAAATTAGGTTTTGTTGAAATAAACATAGACAACATCGCACGAGAAATTGAGTTTTTCATAACTAATTACGACTAAATAAAGGCAAATTATCAAGTTATAAAATGCTATGTCTAGAAGATTTGGCATCTTATCGAAAAAAAAAAACATAGAACGAAAAATTCTTAATTGTCAAAAATTATTAACGACTAACTAACCATGATTTGTTAAGCCATAAATCACTAGAATTAAACCATGTCACCAACTTTTTAAGGTAGTGATTATGCAAAAAAAAACATAGAAAACATTGCACGACAAAATCGAATTTGTCACAATTAATTTAAGACTTGTTAACGACATAAAAATTCGGTATTAGCAGTTTTTACCCCCTTTTTTAGGAATACTTTTCTTCCTTGATATTAAGCTAGCAAAGGATACAAGAAACACAGAAAACATAAGGCGACTAGATAACTTTTCTCACAACTAACTAACGACTTACTAACGCCAAATTATTTGGCCATAAAACATTAAGTACAAGAAGTTTTAATAGCTTTTCGAGATTTGTCAAGTTAGAAATATAGAAAACATTGAACGATAGATTCGAAACTGTCACAACTAATTAACGACTAAGTAAGGGCAAATTATCAACCTACCCATTTTTTGATTTGTCAAAGTTGCTTTGCTATCTTGAAATTCATAGAAAACAAATAACCCAAAAACACATTGAAAACATCGCATAGCAAGTTGATTTTTAACTACTAAATAACGACTGATTAATGTCAAATTATTAAGTACTGAAAAATTTTAATTTAGAAGTTTCTACCACTTTAGAAAATAAAAACATAGAAAACACAGAAAGACAAATTCGAAACATAATTAATGAAAAATTATGCACTTTTCCATTTTTTTTTTCGTGAGAGTTGGTTTGCTAACTTGATATCAAGTTAGCAAACCACCCAAAAAAACATAGAAAACATTGCACGACCAAATTTAATTTGTCACACATAATTAACGACTAATTAATGGCAGATTACTAACCCATCAACCATCTGTTATAAGAAGTTTTTACTGAAAACATTGAATGGTGAATTCTTAACTGTCACAATTAATTATCGACTAAGTAACTTACGGCATATTAACTACCTTACTTTGCTAACTTGACACCCATTATAAAAAAAAAAATAACTCCGAAATATGTCATTAATCTATAAAAAAAAAAATAACTCCGAAATATGTCATTAATCTATAAAACAAAAATTTAACATTTTCGCAAGAAGTTTGTAAAAATGTTACTATAATCTTCCAGTGTGGGTAGGACAAATATTTTCTCTCTTGATGGGTAAGGGGGTTCGGTGCAAGTATAAAACTTGATTTTAAGTGTTGAAATCTACCATATGGTCACCATACAAGAAAAGAACCTCTAAAAAGTTTTCCGCGGTAGCATAAGTAATATTAGATTTCAAACCATATTTTCTACAATATCAAATCTTTGCCAAACAGAACTTACTACAAGCGACATCTTGCGTTCAAAAGATTGTCAACATAAATTAAGTGCTCATCCAGGGTCATCACTTAAGGACCATCCACATGAGAGCGACCAATGAACGACAAATAAGCGAAAAAACGGGATTTAATCTTAAGTCTTCGAAAAAACTAAAGAAAGTGGTAGAACTCTAGTTGGCGCTAATGTTGAGTGAAAAAAATTTGAATCTTAGTTGGTAATATAAGAAAAATTAAAGCGAACAAATTTCTCAAAAAAAAAATGCAAATTTCAGTACGTAAATATATTTTCAACTTGAACAAAAGAGATCCAAAAACTTGGAACAATGTTAAGAACCACTAGAACAGTCTGGAACAACCTTTCAGGAAGCAAAGGTATTGTTGAAATATCTATAATAATGCTTTCTGATGGATTTTTTAACTTTCGAAAACTGGTTAGCTAGCTCAAAAACTGGTTTTTGGGTCTTAAACCCCCATTTTGAATATTTCTCAAAAATAACTTACAAAAGTTATAAATTCAAAAAAAGAACGTGAACTCACACACACTCCTGTTTTACTAGATAATAATAAATGGACAAAAGTATGACTTTAAATTAGTAAGATAAATCATTGAAACGACGTGTTGAAAGAAAAAAAACCAAAAACAATCATCTGAATTTAAAATATCAGCAAAAACTTTATCTAATATTCAATATGCAATTAGTAAGGACCAAAGTTTTGGCCAAAGGTGAGACCCACAATATTTTTGAATAATATTTTTTGCAGATTTTAACTATAATTTTCTTTAAATAACTGACAGGAATTATTTAAAAAAAAAAAAACTCACCAATTCATATTACACAGTAATGTGATAAGAATAAAATTATATCACAAAATCTATGTGATTATCTGTTGTCAATATATTCAACCAAAAAAAAAATTACTTACTAACATACATTCATAAATACATAACCAACTTTCTAAAAATGATCAATTTTGGTTGTAAGAACCAATCAAAGTGAAGAAATTTTCGATTTGATAATTCGGACTTACTATAACAAACTCTAATGGAAATTTAATAACTAACATTCAATGTTTTTATCATTTCCCGAAAATTTCGCTCACAAGACAAAACATGAAAAATACATAAATAGAAATAACAACCAATTGAGGTATAAGTTTTTGAAGTTCTTTTTAGATCGTTATTTTGTTAAAAAAAATACAAAAAAAGCTCAACATATTTGATAAAAAAGCGAAGTGGAGTTAACCTATAATATTGCAATCAATTGCATTTAATAATAACAAAAAAAGAATGTAACGGTATCTCTTAAATGAAAAATATGCAATAATATGAATTGTGTATATGTAACTCAAAAATAAATGAATAAAGACAACACAAAAAGAAGAAATTCATCCAGTTAAAATGCTAAAATATTAGTGCACCGCCCAACTAACAATTTAACTTGTATAAGGTTCTATACAAGCTATTTTCAGACTGCTATAGAAATAGTAAAAGGCCTTATGCAAGTCATTTTGGTGCATTTACCCAAGCTTATTAACTGCCATAAGACTTTTGTTGACAGGTCTTATCGCAGCAAATAACTTTTCATGAACTGTCTTTTTAACAGTTATTGCTAATAGCTTGCCTTGGGTGTGGCCTTACCGAAGCTATTTAATGACAGCTGTTGTCAATAGCTTGCCTTGGATGTTTATATAAGGCCTTTCCCAAATTTATTTTGCACAGGCAATCCATCGAGAGAAAAAAATTTGTTTAGCAAAGCTGATTCTGAAATAAAAAAAAAATATTTTTTTATCGGTTTTTTATTTTATTTTTCTGATGTTGTATTTCTTATTACATTTTATTTTATTGTATTTTTTTCTCGTCAGTCAGCTTCCGAAACCTTTTTTCTGTATTCTGTAATGAGTCAAATGTTAGTTTAATTATAAAAATGAAAAGTTTTTTTACCTGGGAATTGAACTCGATTCCGTCCTTGTACCAGTCTAGCACTCTACCACTATGCCAATTTGGTGTTGACTAAAAAAAGTGAATAAGTTTATACCATATACTTCACGTTAACGCGGAGGGAACAGTCAATAACTGTGCGCATCTAA
Source organism: Dasysyrphus albostriatus (assembly GCA_946251815.1). NCBI lineage: Eukaryota > Metazoa > Arthropoda > Insecta > Diptera > Syrphidae > Dasysyrphus > Dasysyrphus albostriatus. The sequence goes on along the minus strand of OX276336.1, from coordinate 29,843,468 downwards.
TATCTGTTCTTTGTTCTTCCAAACTTCTTGAATGTTCTCTGGCTGTTTTAAGAATTGCTTCTATGTTTTTTCTTACTTGTCTTTGGTAGGTTCCAGATCTTTTAAAACTTTTGCCATGAGTAATTCATTTTTAAGTTTTGCTAAAAAGTTCAATTTAACTGTAGGCACTTCTTTTCTGTTTTACGATGTTCAATGGGTACTTACTATTCCTATTTACATATTTCAATCTGATTTTTTTATAAGCACAATAATTTATAAGACACACTTGTTGATTTTCACTGATTATTTTAATTTGTATAAGACCTTTACAAACAAGCCTTATGCAAGTTGTTTGCAATGATTTGTCGTGGAGAGCCTTATAGCAGCTATTATTTAAAACATTTTCAGTAAAAACCTTTGGAAGGCCTTATACAAGCCATTTATAACTTATATTTGCAAGCCTTGTATAGAGCTTGTATAACTTATATTTTCAAGCCTTGTATATTTTAAGGCCTTATAGTAGCTATTTGTTAAAATTTCAAGTGGAAAATTCTTGGCTTGCTCAAGATTGCTTTATACAAGCTATTACTTGCCAAATTCGAAAAATTTTAAAATATACAAACTTAATTGTTAGTTGGGCGGGCCGTATACTCACCTTATTCTTTTTTTTCTATATAGAAATTTATGTTTTCTCCTAATCAATCTATCACTAATATGGCCTTTATTCTTTTGAGAATGATAAGAAATAAAAACGAAAAAAATAGAAAAATATTTTTGTTTTTGTTTTTGTGGACTATGGAACATTATTCATAATAAAGATTTTGCGACCTTTAGTCCAAAGGCTTTTCGCCCAGGTACAAGGGTTGGGCTCATCAGTTAGATGGTGTTGTACTCTTCTAAGACGCATTATTTTCAATCGATGGATATCGACAACTATCCAGATTTACAACACCAAAGCACTGTATTTTATTCTTTTTAATATCAGGAATATATAGCAAGAGTTGATTGCTGTAAGACACTATAGGTCTTGATTCCCAAAGAGATGCCTACTTATGATTTTTTACCTTGAATTCCTATATGAAATCCTAAAACGGCTGCTGTAGGACCACTTTCCAGGTTTTGACAACAGAAATTTTTATAAATACGTTTCTATGAAAAGAAAAAGAAATACAAATATAGGTGTAAATAATATTTTTTTTTTCAAAATTCATTAACTCTTAACACAACTATATCCATTTCTTCGAATTTCTGAGTATTAACGTTTCTTCATCACATTTCTTCATCTAAAGTTAATTCTGATTTTTTTTCAGTATTAACTTTTTTTTTGTAAACAGCTATATTTGTTTAAACTTCATTGGCAAAAATATTTTCCTTCCAGCTATTGTGGTGGATTGATTTATGATACTATTAAAGTGTAATAAATTATAAGACAGAGAGCATTTGTTTGTAGGTACCTACTATTGTATATATACTCGTATATATAAATTGTATGCCCAAATGTGCATAGTGCTTTAAATATTCTTACATTAAATGTTTTTTTAAATAAGTTTTAAGTCATATTCCAAAGGGAATGATCCTTAAAGTATTTTCTTGGTAGAAAGGATGCTTAAGGATTTCAAGAAATTTAAGATATTCAAAGTCGTTTGGGAATTAGTTGGTCATTGTCGGTTTAAGGAAAAAGAAAATACAAATTTTATTTATAAGCTTTATTATTGGAAGCCTAGTTATTTAACTGTGCAAACTTTTTAAAAATTTTGTGTTAGAAATTTAGTTATAAGCGTATGAATTTGTATATAAAAAGTAACAACTGCTCGTGGAGAACCAATGCCTGATGACTTACAACTCTCAATCATTCTTGTATAGGAATGGATGGGACCTACATTTTTTTGCCAATTCTGATCATCTAGATAAGAAGCACTTATTCATGACAAGTATACTCTTGGAAGATTTTTTAGTTCCTCGCAAGAGGCAGTACTTTCGAAAAATATATCTCTGTTCTTAGGTGGCAATGGCTGAGAAACGAACCCTAACCTTCGGCGTGAGCGTCCAACTCACTAAACATTATGCCTCGAGGTACTATAGGTAACTTATTTAAATAAAATACCTGACTGTGTTACAAAATCAGATTTCAAAATGTGCGTTTTCCTGAAACAAGTTAAATGGGCTATTACCTCTCTTTAGTTTTATTCAACTTATTTTTTTTTTTTATATAAATCATCAATAGATAGGTGCCTACTCAATATTAGAACCTTTTGCAATATTTCAAATTTGTGGAGGCAAGCAAACCATTTGGTTTGATTTTATTTTACCTGTCAATTGATAGAAGGTATACTTACTGTTTTTTTTTTTTTGCTTTTAAGATAAGAACGCAGTCACCGTCAGAAGGTATGGGAATTTGTTTTCAAATAATTTGTGGTTTCTAGCGCTCTTTAATTTGATTAATGGCAATGTTTACTTTTCAAAATTTTTCTCTCAGTAAAGGAGCAAAAAACATTTCATTCTTTTCCAAATTTATTTGTATCATGCTTGAATTATTTTGATGGTGAGGACCAAAAAAAAATTCTACAGTAGGTTCCTTTTAGTTAAAAAAAAATCTTAAAAGGGAGAGTGTAAGAAATGTGTCTAAGAACCCAACCTTATCTACCTTTCTACCATACATTAAACTGATTTTAAATTGGCTTTTTTTCTCGTTGCTAAGATAGGACACCTTTATACAAAAGAAAACCACAAATGTATGGTCTGAGCAACATAAATATTTGATGTATCTTCTACACTTACAAAAATATATGGCAAAAGCATCATCATCTTGTCTGTCATCCCATCACCTTTAGAGAGAGGAAACTTATTTCCCTTCTAATTGGCATCAAAGTTCGATTTGCTGAATAACCAAACCGACGTCCGTCGTCGCCGGTGCCAAAATATATAGGAAGCTTGCAGTGCTTTCGCACAGGAAATTGCAATTAGGATCCCTTAACATGATTTTGCTACTTTGTAAGGGTTCATCAGTAGGTGTACGTACCTCTATCTACCATCATGGCAAATAAACCAAAACAGCTATAAACTTAAACCATCCTTTTTCTGCTGCCCACACAAAATGAACATTCAAAAAAGTAGGGTAGGTAAGTCTGTGTGTACACAGTGCTGTGGAAATTTAATGCAACAACATTTTTACATTTTTCGTCAAATTCAATTCAATTTCAATTTTTTTTATTGAACATAATATTTACAATTTGGCTTATAACTAATATTAATATGTACTATGATCTATGATAAATTTACATTTGTTGCTATGTGCCAACAAATGTAACGTTATACAATGTCTTAAGTTTAACAAATTATAGGAATATAAATTACATGTTAAAATTAATTTTTAAATTAAAAGTTGGCTGACTTAATCGTCCTCAGGGTGTTCATTCCCGGTTGTCAATGGTGTTTTTTGATGTAGGTTGGGGGAAGTGTTGGCGTTTAGCCACGGTAGAAGGCTGACCCTAAGTCAGTGTAGAACGAGACTGCTTCCTCGTTGTCCATGATAATGTTGTCGTCAAGAGTTTCCATTACGCTGAGGTACCTTGGCTCCGGATGTCGTTGTTCGGTGGTCATCCTTCTCATTAGCTGATTCGGGTGGTCGATGATGTTCTGTACTAGTCTTTTCGCTGAGAGGACTAGGTATTTGTCCAGCGGGATCATGTTTGCTTCGGAGTAAAGATGTTCGTTCCTGTAGTGTTTCTGCCGCTGCCAGTTGTAGTACAGTCCGGTGCAAACCCTGAGTATCTTCCTTTCGAATACTTGAAGCTCCTTCATGGCTGTTTTCGAGATTGAAAACCAGACTGGGAAGGAGTAGCTGATGACTGGTCGTAATAGCTGCTTGTAGATCAGTATCTTCGTTGGTTGGCTTAGTCCTGTTCTTTTCTTCATCAATGGGTGTAGACGGTGAAAGGCCCAACTGGCTTTTTTCCTGAAGCAGACAAGTTCCGACTTGGAAGTGTTGATTCGGATGCCCCATCGCTTGTATAAATTAAAGAGTCTGTTGATGTGTGCCTCTACTTTTCGGACAGCGATAAGTGGTGACATTGATGAAGCATAGGTGAGCGAATCATCAGCATAAAGCAAGTTCTCGCATCCAATTGGGGCAGGCTGGTCGGATGTCATCAGGCTGTAAAGGAAGGGTCCAAGTTTTGAGCCTTGGGCGACTCCGGCTCTGATACTCTTCATGGTTGACTTGCAGTTGTCCAGTTGTACGAAAAATTTTCTGAAAGAAAGAAAAGAAAAAAGAATTTTTATTAGTGGTGGTGGAACTTGTAAAAGATGAAGTTTATGTATTAGGGCTTCAATCCAAACGCTATCAAATGCTTTCTCGACATCCAGAAAGCATCAGACGGTGACACGATGACTGTTAAGGGAGGTGGTAATATCGTGTTGGAACTTCAGCAGCGGATGCAGCGTTGAGTGCTTTTCTCGAAAGCCAAACTGCATGTCAGGGATGATTGAATTTTCACTGCAGAAATTCTTCAGTCTCCGGGGGATTATTTCTTCCAGCAATTTGCTGATATTGTTGAGAAGTGAAATTGGCCTGTAGTTAGATATTAGGTTGGAAGCACCTTTCCTTGGGAAAGCCACAATCTTCGCTGTTTTCCACGTCTGGGGGAAGTAGCAGTTGTTGAGGATGATTGTGAGGAAGATCATTACTGATTGTGGAAACCGTTTCAGGATGTTATTGGACACGCCATCTGGTCCAGCTGATTTTTTTGGCCTAGAATTGCCTATGATCTCTGCTACCTCCTCAACATTTTTCGTCAAAGTGTTTTTTCTTCATATTTATAATAAACTATAGATGACCCTGAACTTGAACTGAACTTCGATTAAATTAAATTTAATTTAATGAAACTGACCGGTTCGTTTCTATGAAAATGGTCGTACTGGCCACTTTTTAATATATTTGCTATAACTCGGAAACTAAACCGAGTTTGACAGTTTTACATTTAATATTTCTTGTTCAAAACTGACTTTCATACCAAAAATTTTATAAAAAAAGCTAAACAAAAATCAATCAGAAACAAAAGTCGAACAATCAAAGATATTTTTTTTACTAAATAGCGCATAGATTTTTTTCGGAGTAGAAACAGAAACACTCGTTTGCTCAAGACATAGTTGGACAAAACAAGAATGAAGCACCTTAATATTCAATTTCAAAAATAAAAGATTGTTCTGAAACCCAACTTGTGCTGTCGAATGTCGTATTTAAAAAAATCTAATTAAGGGTTTGGTTTTTAAAAGTGAACCTACCCATTTGTTAAGAGTAATGTTGGCACCACGATTTTCGAAAACAAATATGATGTACTGTGTTCAACTGGTGGCGCCTTTTGTGCCGTAATTATTAAACATCTCAAAAATTTTCAAATTTTCAGATGAAAATTTCTTAAAATTTTGTAATTTGGAAAAAATAAAAGTTTTGCAGGTTTGTGCAGCCATATGCCGAAAAGATTTACAAAAAATCTCGTATTTGCAACTTTTACGTTTGAATTTGGCAACGTCATTTTTGATTTTGAAAAAGGAAAAATAATTCTGAATTGTGCTCAACTTTGTGCTGGCTTGTGCGATTAATTTTATGTATTAAAAAATCGCAAATTTTATGCACAATTTTTTTTTTGTTGATTTGCAAAGAAAATGGCGGTACTATTGCTTCGCATCATTTTTAGTCATAAAAGTTACAAGCAATCAATTTTGTTATCACTTTTCCACAGCAAGCACAAAATTGCAAAATTGCAAGTTTAAACATCCGTAAAATTATCAAGTTTGCGATTTTTTCTCAATATTAACTGCACAAGACATCACAAGTTGAGCACAATACAGCTTTTTTTTCAAAATATAAAATGGCGGTGCTAACTTCATTCACAAAATCTACTGAAGAGGCTAAAGGTTTCAAAACGACAGGCCATTTAATTAAAAACTAACAAAAGCCATTTAGGAAGATGGGTGTGATATTGGGTAGGAAAGGGGTTAAGGGGATTAGGGGGAACGTTGAGGTGTAGGTGTCTGTAAAGGGTCTCCCTGAAATATCCTGAGTTCTGAATGCATTTTAGGAAATTCTTTAGTGGCAAGACAGGGATGCCGGCCAGTTCTTTGAAAAAGTATTCTTATATGGCAGCCCTCCTCTGCATCTTTATCATGAGACCATCTTCATAAGCCCGATGAGCCCATTCAGATCATGTGGGTTCCCATTGAGTTGTGGCCCAGTAGAACACCAACTAACAGTGATGTTTAACTTGAGTAAGTAAGTCTTTAGTTTTTTCTCGAAATATTTAGACATAGATTCTTTCAAACCCGAGAAGTCTTGTTGGATGACCATCTGACATTTGCAGTTTCTAAGAAACTCGGTTGGATTCAACTTCTTCTTCTGGCATGAATACCGAGGCTTTGATTTGGCTCGGATGAAAAATAACTCGTTTTTTGCAAGTTTGTTTGCCGCTTCGTTCTCGTGAGTCTGTTTGAATGTCTATTGTCTGTAAAATTCATTATATGTAGTTCTGTGATCGTTTCCATTTTTAAAATTGTTGAAGTTTTAAAGCGCTTTTGGTTGCCAACTCTTTCGTAAGCAGATCGAGTGGGGAAGTGAAAGGAAAGTTTCTAGAGTAGCCGTGGGTGTTGGCGTTGTCCTAATAGCACTGGTTGTGCCAAAGTACGCTAGTCTTTGAATTTTAGTTACGGGTTTTATTGCTTTCGTTATCTAAGGCTGCCAATCACGCCATGCATGTGTACTTTAGAATCGGCCTCATAATGGCTGTGTTCATCCAATGAATGGTTCTAGGATTGGGACCCCATTTTTTACCAAAAATTCTTCTGCAAGTGTTGGAAGATTGGGGGGATTTTTTCTCTTTTTTAATATTTTCTTTCCTGTTCAGTTTATGACTTAGAACAACGCCAAGATATTTGGGAGTACCGGAACCTGTAACGGAATTCCATTAATGGTTGGCGGGTTTATGTTTGAAGTATTACGTTTCCTTGTAAACAGCACCAATTCTGTTTTCGGTGGGTTAACATTTAGTCTATAGCTATCTGGCCTAATTTTTGAGCTTGTCCAGGAACGTTTTTAGGGGCTCCCACAGAGTGGTGACAAATTTTTCAGAGGCAATTAACACAATGTGATCGGCGTATCCAACAAGAAATTATTTATTAATATAAAAGTTATGTCACTAACTATATTATTCGTATTATTTATGGACAAAATTGTTAATCTACTAACACATTGAGAAAAATGGAATTGAATTGAATTGAATTATATTGAATTGAATTGCATTCATGTTAAGTTTAAGATACGATCCGCTTGACGACAAGGAGCCAAAGCAAAGGAGATAGAACTTCACCCTATGGAGTACCTTAGCCTTCCTAAATCTTAACTAGGCCTAGCCACGATACCAAAAAGTCTCGGTATTGTTTGGTATAGGTATCGGAAACCGAAGCGATACCGAGACGATACCAGCTCCAAAACATCCGAATCGATATCGAGTCGAGGCTTTTATATACGAAAACAAGCGCCTAAGACATTGTGAAACAATTTTTTGAAATTGTTAAGACAATACAAAACTTAAGTTTAAAGGCTCTCCCAAGGCTCTCTTGTTGTTGTTTAGTGTTGTGTATTTGTCATATTTTTTACTATTGAATCGCTCCGCATTCGCCTTGGTTAGGGTTAGGGCCTCAAGAGAAAATCTTTTATTTATAATGCATATTTTTTTAATATGATTTATATGTTAAATCTTAAAAATACCAAGCGAGTTCAACTAAGTACAAGATCAAGAAAATGTAACCAAGTCGATATTGATACCGAAATGAGACTTTGTTATACAAGACCAAGAGAGACTGACGAGACCGATACCGATACCGAGACGATACTAAGAATTTGAATTTGAAAAGTATCGTTCGGTTTGGTTTGGTATTGTTGCTGTCACCCATTCCTGGATGTATGAGTCTCCTTCAAAGCATAATATTCAATCCAGTTTATCAGAATTTGATCAATACTGACATATCTTAAAGCTTGTTGAATTGCACTGTTATCAACATCGTAAAAGGCCCTTTCTGTGCCCTTGAAGTGAATCAATTTTTCAACAATTTTTCTGTCTCAAAATATTTTTTCTTAATGAAAGCATGTCATAAAAAAACTAAGATTTTAGATTAGATTTAGATTAGATGATTTTTATTCAGTTTTAAAAATATCATTTTACATAAATTTAGATACAAAAAAATTTTATAAGCATGGCTTTGCCGTCCGTCTGCCCGATTGACATATTTTCAAATAATTAATGGTATTTTAAAAGTTAAATAAAATATTAATCCTTCTACTAAGAAAATGAAAAGTAAATATAAAATAGTGTGTTTGTTTGGTACAAATGTTATCTACAAAGCTGTTATTTAAAAGGCTTCATTTTGGATTTGGATTCGATAAGACATTGCTTTTCTGTAATATAAGTAAAGTTTGGTTGTATGGCCTTCGCAGTTAAGGAGCGCCAGTACCTCTTCATCGCTCATTTCGTCGCTGCCAAGAAAGATTCTTCTCACTTCTTTCAGGATCGGACATTTTCCGATGAAATGTAAAATGTCTTCTCTCACCGACATGTTGCAAAGCGAGCATATTACTGGTAGATCGTCTCGGTGTGGCATGAAGTTCAATCTTACCAACTCTCCCCTCATCTTAAATACAGCTGAGATTAATTTTTGTTCAAAATCAATCCGAAAATAGTTTTTTTCACGGAGATTGTGTTGAAGAATGCTATATGTAGCTCTATGGACAGAAGAAGTTGCCTGAGAAATACATTCAAGCCTGTATTTTTCGTCTACTCTTGCGATGAGATCGTAAAGTTCATTTTTGACATCTCTTCCATTATAAGACTGCGCGTTGAGATTGAAATTGCAACCGCAGTTCCCAGCAAGTTCATTTAATTTTTCAAACCAGAGACTCTTCCTTTGAATAATATACATGGCAATAATTTTTGGCAGTCTTTCATTCGGCATGTTGAAAACTCGCAGAAGATAATCAATATGTAGCTTTAGTGATTTTATAAAGAGTGGCGACAGTCCCGTTTCAATGATGACCATGTAATTAGGTGTATTTTTCGGTAGTTGAAAGCATCTTTCTATATAAAATCGTAACAGTTTTTCAACAGTTTCAAACTTTTCATAGCCCCATGTTTGCGCTGCATACATCATTATGGACTTGGTATTTCACGCTGTGTGAAACAAGAATGTTTGCAAAGCATTTTTTCCATGTAGCGCTTATTGCGCTCTTGGCTTTTACAAGTTTCTCTTTCAAATGAGTTTCCATGTTTAAGTTGCTTGTAATCGTTACACTAAGATATTTATATGACCTCACAACTTCAATAGGTTCTGCATTGAAATGCCATTTTTCATTTCTGGCCAGTCTACCGCCACCATTTTTAAAAACCATCGCCTTCGATTTACTTAAGTTAACCGTTAAATTCCACACTTTGCAATAATCTTCAAGACGGTTGATCATCAGTTGCAGCGTTTCTGGTCCATATGCAAAAAGAACAACATCGTCGGCAAACAGAAGAGCTTTTATTAGAATTCCAGCAAACTCAATTCCACCTGGTAGAACATCAATTAGGTCGTCGATAAAGAGGGAAAATAGATACGGGATCAATGGGCATCCCTGTTTTACTCCCATTGTTGTTTCAAACCAATCTGACCTTTGTTCTCCATTCCATACTGCCGCTATATTTCCGTCATATAGGTTTTCTAGGACTCTTCTAAGCTTGGTTGACATTCCTTTGTTGTATAATTTGAAGAATAAGGCTCTTCTATCGATAGTATCGAAGGCGGTTTTAAAATCGACGAATAGAACATATAACTTCTTTTTCCTCTACAAGAGTGTTTCTGCGATGCTTTTCAGCACAAAGATGTTGTCGTTCGTGCAATACCCACTTCGAAAACCCGCCTGAAATTCCTTCAGAATTTGATTATTGTTCATTCAGGCAGCTATTCGATTACTCAGGATTGATACAAAAACTTTATAAGGCGCATTAAGAAAGGATATTCCACGATAGTTTACTGGGTCGGTGATATCTCCTTTTTTATGGATTGGAAATATTATCGCTTCCCTAAATTGATGTGGTATAATTCCAGTATCCAAGATGCAATTAAAGGTCTCCATAAGTTTCTTTAGTAAATCCACTGATCCATATTTCAGAAACTCAATTGTGATTCTATCCGCTCCGGGTGCTTTTCCATCTTTAAGCTTATGGACTGTCACACATACTTCTTCTTCTGTTAAAACAGCATCCAAAATGTCATTTGTTACAAAGGGTTTCGCATACAGCACCATCGGTGCAACATTCACAGGGCTTAGAAGCTTTTCAAAGTGATCTTTCAACATAACAGCAGAGAGTTTGTCACTAATTTGAAGAGATTTTCCATTTAAGGTTCTTACGTTCTTCCAAAATTCTTTAGAGTCCTTGCAATGTGTCAGTTGTAAAGCTTGAGATGTATAGAACATAGTTTTTTTTCTTTGGCAGATTAGTTTGAATTTTCTATTAGCTTCAAGATATAGCAATTTAAAATACAGATTGTTATGTTTCCGAAAAGCTCTAAGCCATCCAAAAGATCTGGTTCTAGCAGCTTCGCATTCATCGTCAAACCATTTTTCGATGTTTTTGGACTTAGCAGTAGATGTTTGCCTATATAGCGGATACGAAGATTTTATTACTCTTTCAATCCTCCTATACTAAGCACTAAAAAAAACTAAGACGTGACATATATTTTTGCACACTACTGTTTGTTTGTTATGCTTGCATTTTGTGTAACTTAGTATAGAGTGCAACTTGTGGAAAAGTCAAAAGTCAATTTTCATCTCCTTTTTTGGTGCAAAATTTCGATGAGCTCAAAAATCGCTCGTCTCCTATTCTAGCATACACTCGGCAAGCAGCCACACACACATAAGAACGCCTTGCCAAACCTCTCATCTTACAGCATTCATTTAGATTTTAGAGTGATGAAGGACCATTATGCCAATAGGATCCACAACCTATTAGATTTTCGATTAGTGATTTAAGGTGGTACTTATCGCTTAATAACAGAGAATCAATAGATTAACCATGTTAAGGGTTTTGTCACAAATATATATTATTAGGTATGGTGGGCTACGCTACTCGTATAGGGACTATAGATGTTCATACTGTTCGTTCAGGGTAGATTTTCGAAGGAGATTAGTCAATTTTACAAACTTGTACTTAATTAGGTATTAACATTTAAGGCAGAACATGTGACACCCGGCCCACAGATTATATAATCTAAGGATGTATGCATATATTTTCAAGTGTTGAATTGGCTCGTTTCCCGTTTAAGTCTTGGAAATTGCTTTCCTGGGGTTTTAAATAATCGTTTGGTGCTCAAAGTTATGTGTGTTGGTTGGGGTAGATGTAGGTATGTGGCAATGTATGGGGTGGAAAAAGCCAAAGGAATAAAATTATCTATAAACAAGAATCTTTTTTAAAAATATGGGGGGGTTGGGTATAATAGATAGCACCTATACTATACCTACTTGTATATCTAAGTCCTCTTATAATTTTGTTGCTACGTCAAGTGAAAAATTATGTTCTGCGAATGGTGAAGAAAGAGATTGCCTTAAACCCTCGCATATAGCAAAAAATCATTAATTTTAAAATAAATGGATATGAGGGATTTTTGCTTGCTGTACATAGAGATAGACTGACTGATCCACAAAAGATATAGAAATTTCAGTGGATATGTTATGGAGTTGAAGGGTGAGATGTACTTATCAATTTTTATTTATTTAGAAAAAAGAACTGAGGATATGGGTGATAAACAAAATTTAAAGGGGAAATCTCAATAGACAACTGATGGAAATACAATGTGTATTTATTATAATTTTATTTTGTTTAGAGAAAAATGTTCAACATTGTAGGTAGATAGATTCAATTTCTGGGACTTTTTGCCCGATTCTTATGAAAAGCGATGATGTGTCCTTGTTATCGCATACAAGATCTTCCCTGTCTTACTTTGTGACCAACTGAAGTCATTCATCCGTTTGTGCAGCATATGACGAAGAATGCGCGATGCTTACTTTTGATGCCTTTGATGTCAAAAAAGGATTTAAATAATTCGGTACGTTGTCATGTGACTTCTTCAACATCGTTCTGGAAAGAATCGTGCAAATCTCTCAAGTCAATACCACAGGCATAATCTCTCAAAAGTTCATTCAATTACTCGCTGGGAATATTGGCATACTCAGACAAAAAAGAACGTGAAGTCAGTAGTGCCATTGTGAGTATTGAAAAAGAAGCCAAGAAAATGATTTCAACAGTGAAAAATATATCTAAAGACAGAAAAAAATGTTTAAAAGCTTTAAATACGATATTATTTTAAATTAGCTAAAAAAAAATCTTTGAGATGAAAAAAAGAACGCCATCTTAAATTTTTATTGCATGGAAAAACAAAAATTTTAATGGTTGCAGGGTTTTTTTTTTTTTTAAAATAATTTTGTATGTAAATAATTCTTAAGAAATGGAAATCTTTTGGTATGCATATGTTGAATATTTACTTATATGCATACAAAAATAGGATTTGAAAAAAAAATTGGTGACCTGTTTTTGAAATACATACATATTGAATTTTCAAAAAAAAAATTTAATTTTTATTTTTTTTTTTTAATTCAAGAACTTTTATTTGAAAATTTTGATATGCAATAATTTTAAATCTCATCAGAAATTTTGTATATGTATAAAAAAAATTAATCAAAGTCTGTCTATATTCAGAAAATTTAATATTACAGAAAACGTTCTATTTTATGGTAGGAGATCCAAACTAATTTTAGCATACAGAAAAAGTTTTATAAAAATCGTAGGAGCCGTTTTTAAGAAAAAGAAATATTTTCCTAATCGGTTTTTTAACATTTGTATGAAAGAGTTTGTTTTCAATTTTGAACAAAACAAATTCAATGGTTGCTTTTCTTAATTAAAAACTCTTTTTTGCCGAAAAATTTTTACCGATGTCAAAATAAATCCTACCAACTGTATCAGCAGATAAGAATGGCAACTTCAGGGCTCTTTTTTCAGGCCATTGACAAACGCTTTGGAGATGGTCACATGCAAGAAACCTTCCACGTTCCTACCCTTATTTTTTCACAAAAAAAAAATTTCTTTAAAATATTTTAGAAAATGTTAAAATACCTTTAAAATAGAGTTTTATAAAAATCGATCATGTACCTAGCTTTCAAAATATTTGATTTTCCAAAAATATTTTTTGAACATTTTTTTAAAATACAAACATTATTTTTTTGGAAAATTTGGGTAAAAAAACTTTATAATTGCTTGGAAGCTTCTGTAGAAAAAACTATATTGAAATCTTAAGTACCGTTTTCAAAAAAATCGAAAATAAAAAAATGGTTCCCTAGGAGGTGTGCCATTCTAATAACCATTTTTTTAAATGGTTTCCTGTCCAAAATTATCTTTTACAAAAAGAAATGTATTGATTTTGAAAAAAAAAAGTTGTGAAGCCGTTTTGAGAACCATAAGATTTTGTAAAATTGCGAGAAAAAATTGTATGGCTGGTACCGTTATTTTTAGTTCTAAGAAAATAAAAAAATGTGGGCAGAATCACCAAAAAACCGTTATGTACCAAGTTTTAAATAAATAGATCCAGCCGCTATGGCTGTAGCCGAACAGTTAGACAGACAGAACTGCAAGACCCACTTTTTTATCTTCTCTGTCATCGTTATGACAACTCTGATCAAAATCTGGAGTTCTATTAAATAAACCGCTGATTGGTTTTTTTTTTTAAAGTCCTTTCTACACGTGTTGAAACTTTTATCTATAAACTAAAATTCATTCAAAGTCGATATCTTCATTCGTTGTTGAGATATGGGATCGAAAAAAAAACGGAAAAATGTACGAAGGTACGAATTTATACCTATACGAACGAAAATTATTGATTCCGATTCTAGGAATGTCGAAACGTGAAGATATGTCAAAATTTTCGATTCGACAAATCAGACCAATAATACAATAACTTCCAATGTAAAGCTAATAAAATGCACGACTGGATCGCAGGCAATAGCATACGCAAAGTGGGAAGGTAGGGGCACTTGGCCCTGCCCCTAATTGTAATATATTTCATACATCAGTACATTTATCTTCTTTTGAAAGCATTTTAAATCAAGATTTCTGTACGAAACTTATTTATTGAATGAGGCTTCCCTCCTCTCCCCTAACTGAAATCTTGAATGAGTTTGCCCCCCCCTTACAGAAGTCCGTACGCCTTTGATTGAATGTACTTGCTCTTAGGTTCAAGTTGCTTGAAATTAAGAACTTGGAATATGAAACTAATTATAGAAAAACTAATATAAAAAATATAAAAAAAAGCATTTAAATCGTTCTTTAAATTGTATAAGCTACTAGTGAAATAGCTTAGAGCTAAAAAAAAGTATTTCATTTGATAACTTGAAAAAAAATTTCAAGATACGAGTATGCAAACAAAAATTTAAAATCAATGGAGCAGTTTTTCTTTAAAACTAACTTTTAAATATACAATTTTGGAAACATCAAAAAAATTTCGTATGCCAAATTCCGAACTCCGTAACAAGAGAAATAGGGCGTGGAAAACTTACTTAAAAACTAATTCACAAATTGATCACAGTTCTTATATTGCAATTTTTAAAGAGTTCAAAACTCTTTCAAAATCACTTTATATTAGGTATTTAAATGAAATGGGAAGCTGTTTAAAAGAGGATCCTAAGTCATTTTGGAAATTTGTCAACTCAAAGAAGAACTCGGACGGCTATCCGGTGAATTTTGTATACGAAAACTGTTCGCTACAAAATTATACCGATATTTGCAACGCATTTGCGAAAAATGCTCGCTATTCTTTCGTTGATACGCCTGTCGTTGTTGACGAAAACTATTTTAAAAATTTACATATCTATGCCCAAACGAATTGTAATAATATACCTGTGCAACTGAGCACTGTTTTAGGATATCTGTCATTGGTAAATGATGATTACTCGTCTGGTCCAGACGGAATTCCCCCAATAGTATTAAAAAGGTGCAGACATATATTATTTCAGCCCCTTCAATCTTTTTTTCAGCTTTCTTTAAAATCAGGGAAGTTTCCTTGCTTATGGAAAAAATCATTTTTAACTCCAGTTTTCAAAAAGGGTGATAGGAACGATATTAAAAACTATAGGCCTATATCAAAACTGTCTTGTATACCGAAGCTTTTCGAAAAAGTAATTTGTGAAAGCTTGGCTTTTCATAGTAAAAATTTAATATGTGCAAAACAGCATGGATTTATGCAAAGAAGATCAACGGTAATAAATCTCCTTACCTTCTTACACAAATGCTCCAATGCTTTAGAAAATGGTAGTGAAGTTGACTGCATTTACACTGACTTTTCTAAAGCATTTGATCAACTTAGTCACAATATTATTTTATTCAAACTTAAAGCTTTCGGCTTTCCACCTTTCTTTATAGATTGGATAAAATCGTCGTACCTGGGAAATAGATCCTACATGGTTAAATTTCGACACTCTTTCTCAAACCCATTTAACGCTCCCTCGGGTGTACCTCAGGGAAGTCATTTGGGCCCTTTTCTATTCATTCTTGCTATAAATGGTGTTGTCTCATGTATACGTTCTAGTGAAATTCTTATATTTGCGGATGATATGAAGATTTTCAAGACAATAAGAACTGATCATGACCACAGTCTCTTGCAGGATGATATTGACAGCTTCACTCTATGGTGTGATAAAAACGGTCTTAACCTTAACCCTGTTAAATGCCAAACAATAACTTTCTCAAGAAAACGAGTTTCAAGTGCTTTTAATTATTCTATTTCGCAGCACAAACTATGTCGTGTCTTAAGTTTCAAGGATTTGGGTGTTCAGTTTAGTTCTAATTTAGAATTCACAGAACACATAAATTACATTGTAAAAAAAGCGAGCTCTATGCTTGGATTTATAAAACGTTGGGCAAAAGAATTTAACGACCCGTATATTACCCTTTCTCTATATAACTGTTATGTAAGACCTCATCTTGAGTATTCCTCTCAAGTTTGGTCACCCTTCTATGAAATTCATAAAAGTCGTATTGAATCAATACAACATAAATTCATTCGTTTTGCCCTGAAAGGTCTCCCTTGGGCTGATCCATATAACCTTCCACCATATGAACATCGGATCCAACTGCTGCAGGTCCAAACTTTATATCAAAGGCGGGTTAATAATGACTTAATATTTCTTCAGCAACTTTTAAATGGGGAAATTGATGCTCCTGACTTGTTAGCCTGTATTGGCATAAATTATCGCAGAGGATCTCACCACCTGCGAAGATTTGAACTTTTACATGTCGATTTTCATCGTACTAACTACGGAATTCATGAACCTTTAAGCCGAATGTGTAAGCTTTTCAATTTAAATGCTTCCTCCATTGATTTTAACATAAAATGGGATTGAAAACATTGTTTCGAACCAGTGCTCCACAATCGTGACCGTCTTATATATCTATTAAGATACTTTCAATGTTTTTTTTTTGTATTGTATAATTTTGTGTATTAGTAATTTAATTTTTGTTATTTTGTACACTAGTTCTTTTTGTTGTTATTTGTAAGCATGTGTTAGTTTGCACTATTTTACTAACCACTAACACATGCACTTATGATGAGCCCTTGTTTGTAGGTTGCAGCTTGATCTAAGCTCTCTACACTCATAGAATCTGAAGTGTAAAAATATCTTAAATCCTATTTATAATCCAAGTTTTGAAAAAAATTCATCAACCCGTTTTTAAAAAAAATTAAATATTTTGTTTTTAAATACAAAATTATTTTTTTTCAAAATTTTGATATGCAATACTACTCGTATTACCATTTTAATGAAGCTTTTGAATAGAAATTTTGACTAAAATCTCTTGAGCCGTTAGTGAGAAAAGCAAAAGTCAGAAAAACCGTTTAATCGCAGGTAGCGTTAATAATGTTATACCTACCAACAGTGAGTGATTGACTGGTTTTTTTTGTATTAAAATTATTGGAGATGTTTTTGAGATAAATTTCTTTAACGGTTGTTCAATTCAATTTTCCAATTCAAAACTTGACATAGTTCCTATATTGTAAAAATCATAAACTAGCATTTGGCCTAAAAGTTGTAATTTCTCGAATGTTCACTTTTTTTCACGACTTGGCAGCACAAGTTGAACACAAACCTCTTAGTTTTAATTTTTGTTTTGGAATTATGTATCAGTTTTTTTTTAACCTCTTTCTGTTTATTCTCAACTTGAATATGGCCACCAAACTTTGAATAGTTGCCTGAGAAGAACGACCTTGTTGTTCTCCAAATAGGTGCGCACCGTTACCACAAGGGAGCATCATTTTTGATAATACAGTTTGAACAATACTGCCAAAGTGATTTGGCATCACTGACTGAATAATAAGGAATAGATTTGACAGACACCACCAAAACAAAATGGGTGCCCCAAACTGTTAATATGAACGCATCCCTATTAGAAAACTCATTATACCTTTGCAAATACAAGAGACATTTCCTGCAATACAATCGTACATTTTATTTCATGTAAATTGAATTTCTGATTCTTTATTCTTATTACCAAAATTTTTTAACACGCGAAAATGATAAAATTCATTTTTCGAATATTTTCGGTGTATTTCAACAGATCAGACCAAAGCTTCACGTTTATAAAACATCAAGTTTATATAGCTACAGAGATATTTTGTGGGTATCTACTACTTGTCTTAATTTTATTGTTTCCATTGAAGAAGGACACGGAGGGATAATAAACTGCAATAGCATAACCACAGCAACATAACTGAACCGAATGTGATAGTTATTTGGCCAATTTCACTGCAATTGTATTGGTACACAAAGGAACCCTCAAAGTACTCTTTAAGTGCACATAATAATAGCAATCTCTACGGCAACGTTAAGAAAAATCACATCAAGTAAGCTGAACTTTTGATACACAGCAATTGCATTGATGTATACTATAACTATGACATATACAAGGATGTGTATGATATTATTGACTTATGAAAGCTTATACCGTTAATGTTGCTATAAATATACAATCGTCGTCATATTATTTGTCGTCTGAGTCTACCCGTTTAAGTTTTTCGATTATAACACTTACATTTTACGTTTTACCCTGTAAATGCAAGTCCTTTGAGAAAAGATGAAGAGTTATATTGACTATCGCGACGACAACAAAGGACGTTTTGGAAAAAAAAAATAAACCTTTCTCTCTGAGTAGACGATAAAAGTACTTAGCAAGGTGAAAGAGAAATAGATGAATGTGGGAGGAAGTGTTTCTGTTCTACTGGGAAGGTTATGTGTATCGTGTAAATGTGCACCACTTGTTTACAATATGACAGCGGGGAATATTGTAAATGAGTGATAAGAATTGCTTTGTTGTCAAAATCCTAGAACCGTTTGGATTTTTTCAGAATCTATCCGTCTAAGCTACTACTTCCATTGTAGAAAGCAGAAACAGTTATAAAGCTTAATAATTTATACTTACATATCGACTCAACAAAGTGATGTCAGATTGTGGGTGAAATCCCCTTTCGTTGACATTTGAAAAATAAAATAAGCTAGAGTAGAGAAAGGGTATTTATATGCCTCCCAGTCTAAGTTGGGGAAAGGGAACATTAATTAATAAAAATTTGGACTATAATTTTATATTTAAATTCAGCTATTAAAATTTCAAATTTGAGTAGGTCCAATTTTATTTGGTTAGTAAATTATTTAAATTTTTGCATCCACACCGGGTGGCGGACTCATGTGGGTTGCCATCAGCAACAGCAAAATATTAATTCTGCACATTATATAAAATAAAAACACAAATAAAAGAATACATTTATCCCCCAAATACCTACCTAGATGTATTTTATTAATATTCTTTGAAAAAAAAATCGAAGTGGAGGTTGTTTTTGATTGATTTAATCATTTCCTAGAAAATTAGAAAATTTGGCTTTTCTGCCAGACATCTTGAGCTGACCTACGTACACTGTACAAGCAGAAAACTTCCTATAGTCCTGGATTTATTTTTGCGATACCACCTCAGCAGAGTATTAAAAAGTCATTTTAACTTTAAGAGACCTATGAATAACTGAGGACTAATAGGCATTTGAATCTGCATTTTTGAATCTGCAAAAAAAGTACCACAAAGGAGGAAATTGAAGCTTGCACTTTAAAATACAACAGAGTGATTACTATCTCAAGTTACATTATTTTATTTATCGTTTTAGTTAATTTGAAATGATTTAAAAAAAATTGGCAATACTTTCGCTTTAAGCGGTTTTATTCCGCCTGATGCATTTCTCTATTTAGACAGTCGAGGGCTGATCCAGGATAGAGCGGCGATTCCGCTAATCTAATCAGCCGTTGAACTCTAGGCAGGTGGCTCCTTTATAGTCGAGACGTCCTCGGACTGTGTCCGATCGGGACCGAAGAGATAGGGTAAAACAGGAAAACCAGTTCTGGTGGATGAATGAAAATGAAGTTAGTTCCTTCAGATAACTACAAGTTGATCTTTGCTTTTTTCTGTCATGGCCGACTCTCATAGGTTAAGGTAGTAAGTTTTAAGCAGGGACAGTCAGAATGGCACAAAAAAAAATATATAAAATATACAAAAACACACAAAAATACAGAAAACAAATATAAAACCGAAAATGCTTGCTTTAGCTGTTCTAGTTTGTTGGTAATGTGTAAGTCTGTGAGTAGTTATAAGTGGTTTGCAAATAGTTTAAAGTTGCCTTATTTTTTACAGCTTTAAAATATCTTAAAAGTTTTTCATATTTTTGTGTTTACTTTCGATAGGGTGACTATTTTGATTTTTAACATTATAGAACACTTTAAAAATTGCTAAAAATACTGAATTTATCAAATTTTTTCAATTGTACTGAATTTAACAATATTTATTCAAATAATGCAAACACTTTTTAATAATTGTTTTGTAAGAAATGAAATGAAGTGAAATAAAAAACAAGTAAGCTATTTTTCAATATAAACCAACGATGTGGATAAAAATTAAACATTTTAGCAAAAAAACACTTCTTAAACTATATATAGAAAATTTTGGAAAATTTATCAGCAAAATATGAATAAAATTGTTATACAATCTTAAAGACAAAATGTATTTTTTTTTTGTGATTTGAAAGTTTTAAAAATGTATTTTTTTACACAAAAAAATATTTGTTTATGGATGTCTCTTGAACGCAGGAGACACTTGTAAAAGAAAAACTAAATTATAAACGAAATAAATTAATAATTTCTCTTATAAGGATCCACTTTGACTTTAAAATTTCCACAGTTTGAAACTCTATTTATATAAAATATTAGTTTTTAGTTTCTCAATATCTGATAACATTTTTACTGTTTAAAAAATAGTTTCTTTCTCTTTTCCTTATTTAAATTTTGAGAAATTTGACGTATTTGGCAAATTTGGTTAAATATATCTATTTTTCGAACAAACTGTAAAAATTCAGCTTAATTTCTTCAACGCTTTTTAAAAAATTTTAATAATCTAAGCAAATATAAGCAAATTTTTGTTTTGGTAAATTTAGCATCGTTCGTGATATATTTTAATTTTCTGAAATGTGGCGTAATTAATTTTAGTTTTTGACATTTAATATGTATATATTTTGTTTTGTTTTTGTTTATGTATTAAACTGAAATTATTCCAAAAATGTTCAGAGAAAAAATATAAAAATCTTTCAAGCTATGTAAAATTAAACAATGAGCAAAACTGTGTTTTTTAATTTTATTACATCCTTTAAAATATTTTATTGTAAGATTACCTAAATACTGTGAAAAACTGGTTTAAATGTTAAACGGTATAAGTATACAAAAATCATATAAAAATTGTTTATCAAATGCAATTTCGATTCGTTTTAAGTCTCTAAAATGTACCGTTACATTTTTTCTGTACATTTTTTTCATGATGCTGGTTAAAATAAAATATTTTTTTACTAAAGAGAGCATGAACATTTTTGTTAAATATACCTAACGACGCAGAATTTGTAAGAGAATAAAACTGCATTTTTCTGATATTAATTAAACTTGTGTAAAAATTTAAAAAAAATAAACACGAAAAAAATGGCTATTGCGATATTGATAAAAACAAATGATGTACTTTTTAATAGGAAAAAATTTACCAAAACCGTTATTAATGGTAACAGCCATACAACGATTTTTTTTAATTTTCGATTTTCTCATTAACGGCTTAAACGATTTCAGTCAAAATTTCTATGAATTTTTTTTTTTAAATATGTTGATAACAATTTTGGCAACAATAAACTTTGGATTTTTAAAAAAAAAATTTGAAAATTCATTTGAAATATGTACCTATCGAATTTTCAAAAAAAATATTAGTTTATGAATTTTTTTTGAAACTAGATTTAAAAATGTATTTTAATACATACTCAAAATTGGCATACCAAAACTTTTTTTTTTTTAATGTTATTAAGATTTTATATATAAAAACTTAATTTTAAAGAAAACCACTGCAATGATTTAAATTTCTTTTTTACACATTTTCTTATTTTTTCAAGTAATCAAATGGCATACATATTTTCGAGCTCTAAGTTTAATAACAAGTTGTTTATGCTGTTAAAAGAACGATTTGAATGCTTTTCTTATGATCTTATATTTTTTTTATTATTACTTTCATATTTTTAAGAGTTCTTAATTCCAATCAACTTGAACATAAGAGCAAGTAAGCGCGTTTCAGTCGTGCATTTTATTTTTAATACAGATACTATAAATATTTTTGTGTACTTAAATTAAAAAAATCAAAAAAATTTTCCAATTTTTTTTTGTTGAAAATCAAATATTTCGAAAAAGGTAGAAACGGTTTCTCTAAAATATGTTTGTAAGAAATAAAAAAATATTAAAAAAGTACCATCGATACAAAAGTTCAAAACCCAGAAAGAAAAATATATTTTTCGCGAAAATGATTTCTATGATTTTGATTAACCTTTTTGAAATACTTAAACTAGTACATCTACTACAAAAAATTATTAAATTTAGAACTAAGTAACAATTAATAGTAACTGTCATTTTATTTTGAATTTTGTCATTATCAGCTGAACAGATTTAAGAAAAAAAATTTTTTTATTATTTTAAATAAGATTATATAATATTGCATATCAAAATTTTCCAAAAAAAAATCATTTTTTTTTTTGAAAACTCGATATTTCATAAACGGGTTGAAAATTTTGTTCTTGCAATTTTATTTTTATATGCACATAAATAAATACTTAAGATTTGCATACCAAAAGTTTGCCTTAAAAATGTTTTATGAATTTTATAATAAGAAAAAAACCAAAAGAGCGGGATTTTTTTTGTTTTCACAGCAGATTTAAGGTAGTTATTCGGCAATATTTAAAATTATATTTACGAAATAGTTTATGCTTATTTTAATAAATAACTTATATTTCCGCAATATTTCCGTCACAAACCACCGTTTCATAATCGTGGGATCGAGGTTGTGTAATCCAGTCCAGTCCTGCTTATGGCCTCCATGATCTTAACACCTCATTTGTATAATGAAAAAACAAAGACAGTTGTAGTTGCTTTTTTTTCAGCAGAAACTGGGTAGGCCGAGGCAGTAAAGGAGTTACTCGTATGTTAAAAATGTAATGCCTTTAAACGTTTTTTTCTTTATTTATATAAGTACATATCTCCTTGTTTATTTACAGTTTCTGAAATTCTTTTCAACATAAAGGAAAGGGCATACAAATGTGACCCAGTCAATATCCATTTTAATTTTGAAACGATTATAAAGTGTTGTCCCATAAATTTCTTTTAATTTGAAGAAACTTCCGAGTGTTTTGTTTTTACTCCAAACTTGAGCAATTTAAAATTTTTTTTTTCTTTTCGAAGGAAATTTTTACTCAAAAGTTTGTTTCATGTCCACCAAGTTTTTCAGACATTAATATTGTGACGAATATGACTCTGATTCTCGAAAATAATAAAAAATAAGTAAATAAATTTGGTGGCACAACAGCCCGTGGAGAACAAAGGCCTAGTGACTTACAACTCTCAACCATTCCTGTGTGCGTGTTGTTGGCAGGAATGGAGGGGACCTACAATTTTTTGCCAAGTCCGAACGGCTAATGAGAAGCACTTATTCATGACAAGTATACTCTTGGAGGATTTGTCAGTCCCTCGCAAGAAGCGGTTCATCGGAAAAAACATTTCTGTTTTTAGGTGGCAGTGGCCGGGAATCGAACCCAGACCTTTGGCATGACAGTCCTACGCACTTTTTTTTTTAATTCATTTTTATTTTTCAATTTTCTTAAAACTATCTTAAAGCTTGACAAAAATTCATAAAAACTAGCCTACTTATCAATATCTTAAAACTAAAACTGGCCCCAATCGGGCGCTCTAAGTTAAACTATAACAACTTAATGCTAATGCCTTTCGGCTTAAGAACTAAGTCCTACGCACTAACCATTATGCCATGATGGTCTCGTAGTTCTCGAAAATAATAAAATGGCAAAAATGGCGGAGACTGGTAAACCACTGGAAACCACCGAAAGTGCTATAACCACCGCATTTATATGGAAACAAGTTTGCATTTTTAGAATGGTTGTGAAAAATTCAGAAAATCGCTGGCAACTAAGATTTCAGAAAAAAAGAATTGAGAATTTAAAAGCACAAAATATGTGAATTTCCATAATAGATTTTATTCTTTTCTTATCATCCTTCTAGCGTTCATCAAAGCTTCACTTGCGTAACGTACTGGTTTCAGGTATGAGAAGGATTCTCTTCCATAGCCAAGCCACTCTCAGTACTTACGGAAGAAAATCCCCGTTTCACTTGGAAACCTAGCTGCGAACATTCGTTTAACAAGTTTAAAGAAAAACTTACCACTGCCCCCATATTAGCTTTCCCAACTACCGTCAATGAATTTATCTTGGATACTGACGCTACCAATTATGGCATTGGATCCGTATTAAGCCAAGAACAAGGTGATAAAGAAGTTGTTATTGAGTACTTCAGTAAAACTTTAAGTCCCTCTGAAAAAACTACTGTGTAACTACGAGAGAACTTTTTGCAGTTGTTCTAGCTACCTGAAATTTTCATCACTTCCTTTTTGGCCATGCTTCCTTGACATGGTTGTGTAATTTTAAGCATCCTGAAGGACAAATGGCAAGACGACTTGATTTTTGCAGCAATACAATTTCAAAATTGAACATCGCATTGAAACGCAGATGCGTTATCTCGAAGAGTTTGTGGTGATTGCAAACATTGCTCGAGAGCAGAGGAGCTAGAACATGAGTTTTTGGACCGTGCTTTTCTCACTTCTATTTCAGGTAATCTACATGAAGAGCAGAGAAAAGACGCCTCTCTTTCAATGGTGATCAAATGGAAGGAAGAAAACAACAGTCCCGTCAAAACCGACATCGCTTACCAAACTTAAAATCTTATTGGCTTCTGTACTAGATTCCATTGTAGTTCTTAAATCTTGAGTTTTACAAATATTTACATCACTACACTCAGTAAAATACTTAACCTGGGCCCTGTTAAATTTACAAGGTGCATAATCCCATATAAAGTTACAAACATTTCAGAAATTTACCTGATTTTAATAGCCTTATTTTTAGTGTTTAATTAGCCTGGTGGCCTATATTACCATATTGAAGTTGATTCAAGAAGATGAACTGTTATTTTAACATTGAATTCTGGTAAACAACAAATTTTGATAAAAATACGGCGCTAATATTACCTGAGATCAGGTTTTTTTTAACGCAGCTTGTTATGAATTTCTATTTTACCATAAATCAGGTTGAAGTAACATTGTATATGGTAATTTTTACAGTGTTGAATTTAACCTGGCCTCAGTTAATTTTAACGTGACATCAGTGTTAAAACACACAACAACAGGCCATCCGAATAAAATTATTTAAACTTAACCTAGCCGCCTGTTAAAGTAGCCCTCTACCAGCGTTGAAACACACTCACAAGCCATGGCTAAAGAAACAATCTGCCAGGTTATTTCAACGTGACACCAGTGTTAAAGCTCATATAAACACAAGCCATCCAAACAAGGTCAGTTTCACCTTATTGATATTTGGCACAAGTTTTTTATGCAGCGAAGTGGCGCAGAGGATGCGTACTATCACCATGCGTGAGAGGTTTCTAGTTCAAAACTAAGTAAGTAGCACAAAGTCTTTTTATACATAAATTTCTATACTTTCAGAATAATGCTAAATAAATAAGACGGTAAGCAGTGTTAGAGATGAGACCTACAAGCATGGATCCAAGGCATAATAATTACCGGATTCAGGGTTGATTCAACATTGAATAATGTTAAATTAACAAGACGTTGAAAATTTTATACATGTTTTTGAACTAGATTTTCATGTAAAGTTAACTAGGTTTACAGGTAAAAATAGCAAGATTCTCAGGTAAAATGTACAGTTTTTCTTTTTTAACATTACCTGAAACCAAAATTGATTAAATACACCATTAAAATCAGGTATCAGGTTAAGCCGTTATCCTGATCTACCGAGCTAACAACCTGAAAATAAGGTATAATAAATCAGAAATTAGTTGGTTATATCAGCTTTTTTCTTTGAGTGTACACGGGCCATCGGACTGGTATGGTGGACAGATTCAAACGAATGTTGCTAGATTACCTCACCAAATTTGTGGATCGTCATCATACCGACTGGGATCTCCATCTACAACCAGCCCTCCTAGCTTACCGGTCTGCAGAACATGAAGCAACAGGTTTTTCCCACGCGTATTTCACCCTAGGACGAGAACTTAAACTTCCAGCAGATCTTGTCTTTGGTGCAGTCAATACTCAAAATAAGGATGCTCTTCTTTATGCTCTAGAGCTCAAAGAAAGGTTGCAAAAATCACATGAAGTTGCACGAGAAAACCTTAATTTAGCAGCCGAATGCATGAAAACAAGGTACGACATAAAGAAGCATTCAATTAATTTCCTTTCAGGTGACTAGGCATGGTTGCACAATCCAAAAGCGAAAGAAAGGAATATCTCCTGAGCTTGAAAGTCAATGGGAAAGGTCCTGTACGAGTCATAGAGCGTCTATGGAGCAGGAAAACAAAAGGTAGTCCATGTGGATCGATCAGCACTTTTCAAGTCACGAGTTGGACCCAGCAAGAGCTCAGAGTCTTAAGAGGGGCAATGTAACTAACCTATCTCTGATTCTCGAAAATAATAAAATGGCACCAAATTTTTGAATTCCCATAATTGCTTTTATTCTTTTCTTATCATCCTTCAAGCGTTCATCAAAGCTTTACTTGCGTGCAACAATATGGCCAATTTATGAAAAAATTCTTAATATCTAAAAAACAAGTGAATGTAATCAGTATAAAGTCTATAAATTTTATCCTCAAATTGCTGCTTTTTCAACTGGATTTAGTTGTATCTAACCTACAAACGAGTAGTTCACAATTTTTCAATTTTTTTTATTTATTTTTTATTTTAATTTAAAAAAAATGGAATCACAGACCTTACATTTACCTGAATGAATATAAAAAATCAAATTTTAATATCAGTACACAATGCTTTTTGCGTTACCAAAAAACAATAAAATACATACCTGTGTACATACATGTTTTAAGTGAATAAAATAACAAAACAAAACCCTTGTTTGACTGAGTGAATACGTATACAGGTGAGATATGGTATGGCTAACGAATTGAAAGTCCTTCCTAACGCACACTATACTATATATACATATCTACAAAGGATGCACAATGATCAACCTGTTGCTTACCTACTGTGTTTCCTCCACTCTACTTGATTATTATATAAAACACTTTTTGAAAACAAAAAAAGTAAAATTTTACGAAATCTCGTTAAATCGGAAATTCAATTGATACACCATTTTGTTTCATTGCTTTTTTATGTTTGCTCTACTGTCATATTTTTTTTGTTGTTTTCACTTGGGGTTTGAGGTGGGTGTGGGAGAGAACGTGTAAGCATTTCAATTGGAATTATTAAAAATATTTTCGAGACCCCTCTTGTTTTTTTGAAACAAACAAACCCCAATATTATACGTGATGATGGATAGCCTGTATATGGAATGGGGTATTTTATTTGAATTCATGTAAACGAAAATTTTGTGTTTATTTCGCAAATTCTATAGGTTTGGTGTATTTTAAACGATCTGATGAACCTGTTGTTTTTTTTTTGTATGTTTTATGTGGGACAGTCAAATTGAACACAAAAATAAGCAAACAATATTTTTCGTTGAATTACCTTTATAACTTTATATTTTTGTTGGGAAAAAGGAAAAAAAAAGCATATTCTTTTGTTTTTTAAAATAATTATTGATGCTCTATCGAATAAAAGATAGATACTCACTTTCCACCACAGATTAATTTTATTTTATTTTTGTAAGCATTTATTTGATCCATGAACTAAAAGTAATTCTAGGATAAAAAAAAATCACCCTGTTATGATTTAATATTTATAACGGGTGATTTTTTAAGAGGTTTAGAACTTTAAAAAAAAAAACACACAAAATTCGAAAAAATGAATGAAATATTTATTTGAATCGATAGTTTGAATCTTGCAATTTAATGTTTAAAGATAATTTCATGCAAATGTTGACCGCGGCTGCGTCTCAGGTAGCCCATCCGCTGAGTCCAATTTTGGCATACTCTTTTACACATATCGGCCGGTATCTCACGAATGAATGCATGGATGTTGGCTTCCAGTGCGTCAATCGAAGCGGGCTTGTCCCTATAGACATTAGCCTTGACATACTCCCACAAAAAATAATCTAATGGTGTCAAATCGCACGATCTAGGCGGCCAATTGACCGGCCCGAAACGTGAAATTAACTGTTCACCAAACTCGCCTCGCAATTGCGCCATTGTTTCGCGTGCTGTGTGGCATGTGGCACCGTCTTGTTGAAACCACATATCATGCAAGTCAAGAACTTCCATTTCGAGCAAAAACAAGTTTGTTATCATCGCTCGGTAGCGTTCACCATTGACAGTAACGCTGCGATTCGCATCATCTTTGAAGAAATATGGCCCAATAATGCCGCCGACCCATAAACCGCACCAAACAGTGGCTTTTTCGGGATGCATTGGTAGCTGTTGCAATGCTTCTGGCTGATCTTCACTCCAAATGCGGCAATTATGCTTATTTACGTACCCATTCAACCAAAAATGAGCCTCATCGCTGAACACAATTTTTCGATAAAAAAGCGGATCCTCGGCCAGCTTTCCAAGAGCCCATTCACCAAAAATTCGGCGTTGTGGTAAGTCGGCTGGCTTTAGTTCTTGCACCAGCTGTATCTTAAAAGGCTTTACGCCCAAATCCTTCCGCAAAATTTTCCACGTAGTGCTGTAACAAAGGCCTAACTGCTCGGAACGGCGCCGAATCGACATTTCGCGGTCTTCTGTCACACTAGCTGATACGGCCGCAATATTTTCTTCACTACGCACAGTACGTAAACGTGTTGGTGGTTAATTGTCCAACAAAGTAAATTTGGTGCGAAATTTGGTCACAATCTTCCGAATAGACTGCTCAGAAGGTCGAGAATGCCGACCATAATATGGAAGCAGCGCGCGATGAACATTTCGAACCGAGCACGAATTTTGATAGTAAAATTCAATAATTTGCAAGCGTTGTTCATTTGTAAGACGATCCATGGTTAAATTGCAAATCAAATTGAAGCTGTTTGACAGTGACACAAGGTACTAAACACACGTCAGCTGTCAAAACCAGTGTTGCCAAAACCAAACCAGCTAAAAAATCACCCTTTAGTAGGTACTCAATGATGTCAAAGGGTGGAACTTCCACTTTATTGGGAGTTTTTAATATTAATAAAGTGAAGAAAGTTACAGAAACGCCCCCAAATGCCAAACGCGTGTTAGAAAAATATTGCAACTTTTTTCGGGTTCAAAATATTCAAAATTAAAAAAAAAAACTTGTAAACCCCACTCTTTGAAATCAAAAAAAAACTTTAAGAAAAGTGGTAGCACTGACATTTTAACTGAGGGTGCTTCTGCTCAACACCTGTCCTTAAATGCATGAACTCTTATTTATCAAATACGGTTTTGGCATTTGGAGGTGTTCTGCAACATTTTTAATGTTCAAAATATTAAAAATTACCACAAAAAAAAAATGGCAGTCATAAGCTTAGTTGCTTAAAAGATAACACAAGAGTTTAAATGTAAATATACGCAGATGACATAAAAAAATCCTGCTAAGCTGCGATCATTTTTACTATTCGATGCGACAGAAAATCGCAAGTGCGTTCCTGGCCTTACCCTTTGACTTAAAAAATGTATGTTCCTGAAAGTTTATGGCAATACTACTGACATTACCTTAAGGTGGGTTTTCTAAATAAACTTATGTTTTAATATTCGCATCCAAAGTGATATTACTGATTTGCTGCCCCAAACTACCTACCTCAATGTTTTTGAATGGCTATATTTTCTAAACCAAGCCTTCAAAATTGATGCGGTTTTCAGTGCTGAGTAGAAAATTAAAAAATCTTTCCAAAATCGGCAGAAAAATTTGTATTCAAGGTCTGGTTGAAAACATTTTCGCATCCAAAGCGACTTTATCTGATTTTAACGATTTTCTGCCTCCAACTACCTACCTTAATGTCTTTGGATGGCGATATTTCCGAAAAAAAGCCTTGAAGAAGGTCAAAATAAAAAATGTGTTATTCAGATTTTCTAGAACTTTCCCAAACTGAAAATAAAAACCTTCTATGATATATGGTTTTCGAAAAATAGGCATCCAAAGTGATATTCGATTATTTGCATTTAGTCTTAAAATGCCTTTGGACAGATATATTTTTACCGCCAAGCCATGCAAATGGTTTTGGTTTAAAAAAATCTAAATTATTTATTTAAAAGCAATGCGTTTCTAAAAACCAAAAGCTTCTGCAATGTCTAGTTCAATAGATATTTACACCCAATGTAATTTTACTAAATTTTTACGCAATCGGTTAAAAGCCAATATCTAACGAACCGGGCTCTTAAAATTGTTGCGGCTTTCAGTTCTGAATAGGAAATTAATTCGCCTTTCCAAAAATGTGAAAATTTTGTCAAACAATTTTTTCATGGATTTCGGAAAAAAGCATGGACTAACCCCTTGCCATTTTTTCAAAAAAAAACAACTTTTTTTCAAAGTTGGTAAAAAAAAATCGTGCCATACTTTAATGGAAAGGCCTATTCAGACCCAATCAACAAATCAAAGCTAATTTTTTTTTCATCACATGGTCGAGGAAATATTCGCTCCAAAGTGATTTTACTGACTTTCTGCCTCCAAATACCTACCTTAATGTGTTTGGATGTCCACATTTCCAAAACCAAGCCATGTAAAAGATACAAAACACCTAAAATCTATAGAAATTTCCCAGAGGTTTTCAAAACTGAAAACTAGAACCATTACGATGTCTTGTTATCGAAATATACGCATCCAAAGTTACTTCCGTAAATTTGCGAAGACTTGCGTAGAGTTGCGTAGAGTTGCGGAGACTTGCGTAGGCTTGCATAGACTTGTGTAGGGTTGCGGAGACTTGCGTAGACTTGTGTAGAGTTGCGTAGAGTTGCGTAAGCTTGCGTAAACTTTGTTGTAATGTTAATAAAATAAATCATGACATACGTCAATGGAAAGGTCTATTCAAACCCTACCGATGCATCCACGCGACATTTTTTTCATGGGTCTGGTTGGTAAAAATTTTAAGACATTAACCATTTGGCCAGTTTATATTTCTTGAGTGCTCAGTATTTTTCCATAATTTCTTGACATCGCAGGAGAGTAAAATATAGACAGTATTCCTCACATTAAAGTAAAAACAATTTTCTTTTTCTTTTCATCTTAAGTTATTTACTGCGACGAAAAATAATTGAGCAAGCGAATATAAAACATTTCAGTCTCAATCTTTAAGAGGAAAAGTGAGGAATTTTTGAGAGGAGTCCAGTTTATATTTCTGAACGCTTTGAGTCCTCTGAGATCTCAGAAATATAAACTGGCTAATTATTTTTCCAACACACTTTTGACATCTGTTTGTTCACGTTAAAACGGCAAAATTCAATTTTTACCTGAGTTGCATCTTAAGAACCCTCTTATTTCAAAGATTATTAATTGTTCTTTCCCAAAATGCGTTTGCCATCACTTTATTAAAAAAAGTTGATATAAAATACTCGTATATAAAGAAAAAAATCTTCCCGAAAAGTGACAACACTGAAATTTTACCCGAAAGTACGACTTTCCAACACCTTGCTTTGAAGACATCAATCTTTATTTTGAACATGAAAATTTTCCAAGTAATTTACTAGTTTTGTTCGTACTTACCTTTTTCACAGATTTGTTGCCATTTTTGAAAATCGCGTCCAAGCGTAATCCTGTACAACCAGCTTCAAATCATAAAAAAAAGCCCCATCAAAAAGTGGACGGGATTCAATTTCCTGACTGGGCTATAAGTATCATCATCATAGAATATTATTTTTTTAAAGTAAAATACGAGTTTATACGAAAATAAAAATTTTCTGTACTTTAAGACAACATTTTCTGAGATAAGCAGCGTTAGAGACTACCCTTAATCGTATTGAGACACATGGACTAATATCATTAATATGGAATTAGTAAATAAACTCATTACAAAAATATGAAGTGAGGATATAGAAATATGGAGTCAGTACATAAATATGTACTCAATACATGTTAATTTGTTTAGTGACTAATGAATTCATAGAATATTATTTTTATAAACCAAGTACATACAATCGGTAAACACTTTCATATATGTATCAAAGATAGCCGGCACGAATTTATGTAATGATTACATATAATATTTTTATTTATGTAGGTATTGAGTGCACAGAACTTATAACTTAACTCATCTTAGACAGCCATATTTTTTCTGAAATGCTTGACAAGAATTTTTATATTTCTTTAATAAGCGGATATGTTGTATGTACTCAGTACATATACAAAATTTGATAAAATTTCATCAAACATCAATACATGTTTTTTCAAAATTTTGAGATGTAATATTATTAAATTTTAAAAATTACTTTTTCATAGGCTGTTATATCGATTTTTTGTGTACAAATCCAAAACTTTTCCTATAGTACCTACATCTATTGCTAGTAAAGAATTAAGAAATGGTCATGGAATATTTCGGCAAGAGGTAGCAATCTAAAGAAAAAACTTTATTTTCTATTTGAAATTTGGCGAACGTGAATTTTGAGATAAACTTTCGAACTGTGATTGCCAAATTTTTATAATTTTTGAAATATTGTTTAACAACAAAAACACTGTGGTCTTTCGAATGAAGCTCCATTCTTACTAACCATATATTGTCAGCTGTCATATTGCCTATTTTCTTAGGGGACTACACGAGAGTTGTAATGTACTTGAGTATGTTTTAAGGAGCCAATATAAAGTACTTATACTTTACTAGCAAAAAACAAGTACAGTGTACTTGGTACTTGAAAAACGCCAAGTACATGTACTTATTTTGTGAAGTACTATTTTCCAAGTATATGTACTTGCTACTGTAATACTGTCCAGTGCATTTTCAAGTTCTTTTCAAGTCCAAGTCCATTTCAAGTACTTTCCAAGTACAAGTCTATTTCAAGTACTTTTTAAGTAGAAGTCCATTTTAAGTTCAAGTCGATTTCAAGTGTTTTTTTTAAGTATAATTCGTGAAGCAATCTGTTTGGGCTATCTAAAAGTGACGAATATGGCGAGATCTAACCAACAAGACAAGAATAGTAAATAATAAAATAAACGAATTGTACTTGAAAAGACTTGTACTTAAAAATTACTTGAAATACACTTGTACCTGAAAAGTACTTGAAATGGACTTAAAAAGTACTTGAAAATGTACTAAGCAGAATAGCAATACCAAGTACATGTACTTGGAACAAAGTACTTGACAAAGTATACTAGTACTTAGTGTTTTTCAAAAACTTAGTACATGGTACTTGCTTTTTCACGTACAAGTACAAGTACAAGTACAAGGTACTGGGTACTTGACTGATACTTGTACTTAAAAATTTACACTTCTGTACTAAACAAATGGTGGTAGTTCAATGCTTTCGTTAATTTTGAGACATCATAGAGATATCTTCAACAATAATTCGGAATCATATAATCTTATTTTCCTTGGCCGTTTTGCGTTAGAGAAAGGAGGTACAGAAGGAAATAAAGAAGGTAACTTACTCATTGAAATAGAATATTAAAATAAATAAAAGAAAGTTTCCCTTGATGTAGATTTTTCTTCCGTTTCCCAGTTTTACTTCTGTTTTTTTTTACAATTTACAAATCTACAAGCAACTGATTCTGATATAAATCCATATAAAAAGGAAGGAAATAATTTTTTTCGTTTGTTAATTTCAAATGCAATTACAGCAATGTTTCTTCTCCTTTGTCATTCTCATTTATTTTTCCATTTTCATTATTTATACCCCCCTGACACTTTTTCTAATGCCTATTTCATTTTTGTTTCCTTCTTTTTTTTTATTTTGATTTCTAATTAAAACTTGTGAAATTTAAAATAAAATTCCCAGATACAGCCGCATGCGTTGGTTAATTTCTGTACATAAATATACCCTCAACACAACACACGCTCCGGAGTGTCCTTATTATTTGGCATTTTCAAAATCCTCATTCCGTGTGACCACATAATATTTTATGCAATTATTCATACATATAGAAAAAAAAACAAATTTAAATAAAGGAGACAAATTCGGCAAAAGGAAGTTTCTTAGGGATGTCGGCAATAAAGCAATTCAAACACGCTCCCACACCCACGACCGACGACGCCGCCGCCGCTCCAACCGACGTGCTGCTCCTCCAAAATCAGCATCGCATGTTGTTGTGAGCTATATATACTAGCAATTTGTGTGTTTATCTCAGTTTGTGTGCTAAATTGATAATAACTTTCAATTATTATATGCTCCTTGGCGCTGAATTTAGTGTCGTAACTTTTGCTCATTTAATAAATAACAATTTATTCACATGCGAAACGACTTAATACATCCAACAACCTTATGCAATAACCATAAACTATAAATATTTATATTCCATGGATTATCCTGCTATAACGGAGATAGCTAGGTATAATGTATTTTGTTCACTTCTACGCACAGTTACAGAACAGAGCAGTTAGTTACATATTGCCTGCCCTCCGTATACAGCTCTAGAGCTGAGTTTTATATACTTATACAAAAAGTTAAGGCAATAACAATAAATAATTTGTATAGGGACGTGTTTTCGGTGCGCATATGTGCAACCGCAAACAATTATTCGATTTTAATCCTTCCGATGAGGTGCATTACCAACAAATTTGATGGCTATTTTACAGCCCTTAAGCACACATTTGTAGATACACCTACGAATGTGTATCTATATGGGACATAGAGAGGATGACCGATCGGGACGGGACGTGAGTATTTATATCATAACAAATAACATACTGAAATGGAGGGCTTAGATATTTATTAGTTTTTAGTCCCTTCTGGCTGAATGAATGTCCTAGATAAAGGTTTAATTTTCACTAATTTAAAATCAAATAGGAAAACAAATTGCCTAAGCCATGCGTTTAAATCTTAAGCTCTTGAAATTATTGATTTTAAAGTATCTATTTAGGTGCATCATCAGGAACACGCATAGTGTTGAAATGTTGATGGGAGTTCAACTATTTGAGAAGATTTGTCTTCATTCTTGTACAAACATTTTCATGGCTCCGGGATCTTAGCACCCCATATGATTGGCATCTGATGGTTTCATCCAGGAAAAAAGGATAACCTTACCCACTTTTAATATTGGATCTGGGATCTAAGAATTTTGCTATGCATCGTACATAGACGAGTACACATATTTAGTATGAACATATTTATATACAAAAAGTCAGTTTTGATCATAGTTTATTAGTTAGCATTAATTGATTTTAAATTAATTTTTTCAATTTTGTTTTTGATGGAAAAAATACGTGAAAAACACTCCAAAAAGTTGTTTAAATAAAAACCTGATAAATTACAGCAACATGCTGACATTTTGTGACCCAGTAAATCTTCTTTCAGGTGAAGTACTATTTTTTTAAATAGTTACATTATAAGAATAATAAAAATATGAGGTTCTAAGATTAAGATCAAGGAGTTAATCTTGGTCACGAATTAGTTATCCATTTTTCCTGAATTAAATATCATAATACCAAATGCGAATAACATAAGAATCGTATATGTTTTTTTTTTTTTTTTAATTCATTTTTATTTTTCAATTATCTTAGAACTATCTTAAAGCTAGACAAAAATTCATAAAAACTAGCCTACTTATCAATATCTTAAAACTAACTTACTGGCCCCAGTCGGGCGCTCTAAGTTAAACTAGAATAACTTAATGCTAATGCCTTTCTGCCTAAGAACTATCTTAATACTAAATCCAGGTCGGTTTTATTTTTTACCGAGAAGAATTTCACAAAAAAACTCGGTATCATTGTCTTAACTTTTTTTTCGTTTTATATAATACTTACAAACTACATAAAACTAAATTAAAGCTAACTAAAACTAATTAAAACTACTTAAAGCCCAATTAACATACTCTCGAGAGCTAAGCTCCCATTTTCTCAAAAAAAACGCTCATAGTACTTTTTTAGATCTTATTGCTAAACTTAAGACTTGATCTGTCATAATGAAACATAAATTTGTCTCATAGTGTTTTCATTAAATGATGTAAGCATTTTTCTTGGATCAAATCACTTTAATCTTATACCTAGAACAATTATTACTCCTGTATGTAAATTGAAAGTCTTATAATAATTTTGTTTTCAAATTGAAACTCTAAACGTCATTTTTAAGTCTTTAAAATCTCTTAACAAGAGCTAATAAAGTAACAGCTACAAAACTCTAACTATAGGATTCATATGAGATGTTGCACTGACAGCAGCTTTATTTGATTCATACAACAGTCGTTCTTTTTTTTACGTTTTGTATGTACATTGTTTTCTGGCGTTCAGTTTTCTATGGGTCTGGCTACCTGAAGGAAACATTGAATGCTGATGCCGATTACTATTTAAAAGTTTTTAATTTTATGACGAATATGAACTTTCGGTGATAGACTTTCTTTTTATTTTATTTCGGTGTAATATAAGGTTTTTCTGACAAAATTACGCTTGAAAATTTGACTAAAATATTCATGTAACGGCGTAAGCCCATTGTAAACATTTTAATTTTTTAAACTTCGTAAGTCTGTCACAATTTGTATGGAAAATTAGAGAGATTTACGGAGCTTAAAATTTAACTAGGTCTATAGTTTTGTTGCGGAATGTTAATTTTTTTGATATTTTTTGTCCATTTATTCCAAAAATTATGGCGTTATAATGAAGATTTATCGTTCGGAAAAGGTAATGCATAAAACTTAATATTTCAAACTTAGACATTTCATCTTTTTTGAAACATCAACAGTAATTCACATTCTTAAGAAAAAAGGGAACGCATCACCGATTTGTTCTTGGTTCGTTTGATAGATGTCAAAATAAAGTCGCATTAAAGCATCAGACTTCTCATAAAAAAGTGTTTATTTACATACCAACATAAACGGACAACACTCTCATAAAAATGTCTTTTTAAGAGTTAAAAGTATCGATACGACAGCAGCCATATTTAAATTTGAACGAAGTGTATTTTGTATAGCTTGAGGGTTACCGTGTATTGATATTGATGATTATTTGGTTCAACATTAAATGCAAAAGAAGTATTTTTTCTAATAACAAATGTCTAAAAATATAAGTTCTGACTTATTATTTTTTCTTAACCTCTTGTAAATTCTTAGATTACAAAAACAGGCATACAAGAATAAGATTATCAATTCGACATATTATCTGCTATTATATCTTTTTCGTCATATAACATGAATAAATACCATAAATAATGTCAGCATAAAAAGTACTATTCTAATTAAAAGCAAACATCAAGGTAACCCTTTTTGCAATTCAAAATAAAATTAAAATAATTTAAATATCAATTATT
Source organism: Dasysyrphus albostriatus (assembly GCA_946251815.1). Classification (NCBI taxonomy): domain Eukaryota; kingdom Metazoa; phylum Arthropoda; class Insecta; order Diptera; family Syrphidae; genus Dasysyrphus; species Dasysyrphus albostriatus. The sequence continues at coordinate 29,806,471 of OX276336.1, read as the reverse complement.
TTGAAAGCGCTTCGTTATTTTTCGAAGTAAAATGTGTAAGTTAGTTCAAAAAGTTTCAATCGCACTAAGATTTAACTCCACATATGTGACAAACTACAATTATATTAACGTCGCCATGAAATGAAAATATAAATTTACACATTCATTTTTCAACATGAGACAATGACGATGACACATACAGACATAAATACTTCGTACCAAGTTTGCGAGAGAAGTATACAAATGTGAAAGATAAGTATCTGTTTTTTTTTTTAATTATGCGCATACTCTTTCTCTTTTCATCAACTCCCACAAGAAGTGACGCATTCTCCTAACAAGATTAATGGAGCATTTGTCATCCCATAGGAACAATAAAAATGTTTTTATAAGAGGAAATTAACTCCTATAAGTGGGCCATTTAAGGCTTTTAACATATCATAAGGATGTAGGAGTACTCTTCTAGAGTGAGAATAACTCCCGGAATAAAGTCTCATAAGCCTCTAGGAAACTCTTATGAGAGGAAAATTGTTACTTGTGAGCTACTTAAAACTATTTACAACTAATTATAAACTAATTACAACCTACTTATAAGCTACTTACAGACTGTTTACAAACTAGAACAGCCACAGCAAGCATTTTCCGATTTTATAATTTTTTTTTTGTATTTCTGTGGATTTTATAATTTTTTTTTTGTTTTTTTTTTTTTTTTTTTTTTTTTTTTTCTTTCTGGTGCCACCCTGACTGTCCCTACTTAAAACTAACTACCTAAACCTATGTAAGTCGGCAATACAAAAGAAAATAGCAAGGTCAGCTATTAAATGTCTGAAGGAACTTCATCATTGTTTTTCAACCACCAGAACTGGTTCTCCTGCTTTACCCTATCTCTTCGGTCCCGTTCGGACAAAGTCCTACTGAATCGAAGGTGCTCAGCTCCGTCTTGTGCGAGGACATCTCGACTGTAAAGGAGCCGCCGATCTACAGTTCTACGGCTGACGTGGTAGATTAGCGGAACCGCCGCTCTATCCTGGATCAGCCCTCGACTGTCTAGGTGGAGGAATGCATCGGGCGGAATAAAGCCGCTTAGACGCACACTCTCGTAGTATTCTTTGTTGGGGTAATAAGCCCCGAAAATTAAGTTGTTAGACGAGGACATCGCTCTTGCAATGTGACCTCGAATAAGCTTCAGCAAGAAATTATCTATCCTGTTTATGTTGGCCCCGAGAATCGTATATGTATTAGGGGTGTCGGATTTTTTTTTTTTAATTTTTTGAATTGAAAATGGGTATCGTGGATCTTTTTTAGGATTTAGAAAGAAGTAAATTTTGTTCTGGGGCATTTTCCATAATTGAATTTTGAGACCCTGCGGCCGGTTTAGGATAAAAAACTACAATTCGAAAAACTGGTCACAAAAACCATTTAAATATGCATCGATATGTGGTCACAGTTACTTAAATTGTTTTTTTTGATCGCCTTTGAAACATGCTGCTAAGAAAATGGACTAAAAAACTGCTCCTTAAAATATCATAAAAACTTTTTACCTTAAATCTTAAGGAAAGCCCTCAAAAAATCAATCGATTTTCTAGCCGTTTTTGATTATTTTTTTTATTGAATGCTTGAATTGGCCCGACAACTTTATACAGCGTACTTAAATGGATAATCAGTCAATACAATTGAGTAAAGAAATCCACAATAAAACATAATAAGTATTTTTGACCACATATCGACGCAAATTTAAATGATTGTTCGGACCACTTTTGAATTTGAGTTTTTTTACATTAAAGCGGCCGCGGGGTCTCAAAGTTCAATTTTGGCAAATGTCCCAGAACAAAAATTACTTCTTTCTATATCCTCAACAAGATCCACGATACCCATTTTGAACATAAAAATTAAAAAAATTTCCGACACCCCTATATATCCAAAAATAAACCATAGAAATGGTTTTTTTGATTTACGATTTTCTCATTAACGCTTTTAATGATTTCAATTAGTTATATGAAAAAATATATAAAAAAATATTAATATTTAATGTCAGCATTTTGAAAAAAAAATAAATATTTGTATTACAAAAAATTCTTTTTTTTTTTCTTAATTTAATTTTTCAAAAATTATTGATGATTTTTTTAAACAAGGTTTCTACAAACATAACATTTGAAAAATGTATTGCTAAAGACTTTTCGAAGCTAGAAATTCACTATCTTGAAAAATAATTTTTAAAATGAAAAATTAAGAAGAAAAATATAAATAAATTTTTTCAAATAAATTTCTTGCAAAATTTTGTTTTATTATCTATGCGAAACTCTTATTAAAAGTACAGCTAATTTTTTTTTTTGCTAGAATGTTAGGTTGATCAAAAATCATTTACAAATACAAACTTATAAAAATAAAATGCACGACTGGGTTGCACGTACTTACTCTTATGTTCAAGGGGCTGAGGGTTTGAGAAAATTATATGAAAAGACATGAAATTATGAGAGAAAAATGTTTAAAAGCATAAAATACGATATTTAAATAAAATAAGAAAAGTTTGTTTTTTTCTAATGATTATAATGGCCAAAAATCGTTCAAACAGTTTATTTAAAAAAAAATATTTTTTTATTTATAAAATTCTTAAAACATTTTTAAAAAAATTTTTGGTATCCGAATCTTGAGTACTTATTTATGTGGGTATACAAATAAAATTTGAAGAAAAAAATTGTGAGTCCGGTTTTGAAATGTCGAATTTTCAAATAAATTTATAACCTTTTTTTAAAAATTCAAAAACTTTTTTTTTTAATTTTGATATGATATCTAAGTTTTTTATATTATTATAAATTTGTGTATACAAATTAATCTAAATTTATTTAGCTGTTATTTAGAAAATTTAAAATTAAAGAAACGAGAGGTACCTACTATTAATATTTGCTATTTGTAAATTTTATATTTTATAGTAGTAGATCAAACTAATTTAAGCCTACAAAAAATTTTATAAAAATTGTAGGAGCCGTTTTTAAGAAAAAAAATATTTTCCAAGGAAGGAATGTACCGTTATTTTTTCATATAAAATTTTTCTTTAGAAAGTGTTAAAAAAACAAATACATGTAATTTTCAAAATATTTGGTTTTCAAAAAAAAATTAAAGCATTTTTTAAAAATCCAAAAAATATTTGTTTTTAAATTTAGGTATAAAAAAAACTGGAAAATTCAAATCAGTCATAACGTTGTGAAGAAAATCGAAAATTTACCCGCCAACGTTGATCTATATGTCTGTGAGACCGGGTGTTCTTAATAATTCTAATATCTTTGTCCTTTGTCACTAATTTTGGCCGTGATTTCGTGTAGCTGCCGCGTTTCACATCCTGCTCTCACGTCTGTTCACAGCAAAACGGCAAAGTGAGCAGAAGTTTTTTACTTTTGAAATCTAACCCCGTTTATGTTAGTGAAGAAGTCAAAGTTAAGTATTTTTTTTGTGATTTCTTCAGGAATTTTATAGTTTTTTTTTTTTACTTTGTTATTATAACGGGTGATTTTTTAAAAGGTTTAGAACTTTTTTTAGAAAAAAAAACACAAAAAATTCGAAAAAATGAATGAAATATTTATTTGAATCGATAGTTTGAACCTTGCAATTTAATGTTTAAAGATAATTTCATGCAAATGTTGACCGCGGCTGCGTCTCAGGTAGCCCATCCGCTGAGTCCAATTTTGGCATACTCTTTCACACATATCGACCGGTATCTCACGAATGAATGCATGGATGTTGGCTTCCAGTACGTCAATCGAAGCGGGCTTGTCCCTGTAGACATTAGCCTTGACATACCCCCACAAAAAATAATCTAATGGTGTCAAATCGCAAGATCTAGGCGGCCAATTGACCGGCCCGAAACGTGAAATTAACTGTTCACCAAACTCGCCTCGCAATTGCGCCATTGTTTCGCGTGCTGTGTGGCATGTGGCACCGTCTTGTTGAAACCACATATCATGCAAGTCAAGAACTTCCATTTCGAGCAAAAACAAGTTTGTTATCATCGCTCGGTAGCGTTCACCATTGACAGTAACGCTGCGATTCGCATCATCTTTGAAGAAATATGGCCCAATAATGCCGCCGGCCCATAAACCGCACCAAACAGTGGCTTTTTCGGGATGCATTGGTAGCTGTTGCAATGCTTCTGGCTGATCTTCACTCCAAATGCGGCAATTATGCTTATTTACGTACCCATTTAACCAAAAATGAGCCTCATCGCTGAACACAATTTTTCGATAAAAAAGCATTTCGAACCGAGCACGAATTTTGATAGTAAAATTCAATAATTTGCAAGCGTTGTTTATTTGTAAGACGATCCATGGTTAAATTGCAAACCAAACTAAAGCTGTTTGACAGTGACACAAGGTACTAAACACACGTCAGCTGTCAAAACCAGTGTTGCCAAAACCAAACCAGCTAAAAAATCACCCTATATATTTTCACTATTTTACTGTATTCTCCTATAATCAGGGAGCTTGTTTTAAAATTTTGTCAATGATTTACTAAACTATACTTTTTTTAATTTAAAAAATAACATTTTTGTATGAAAAATAGTAATTCCTTGAATCGAATTTGTTGTTATTTTTAATATAGAAAGATACCAGTTTTCATTCCGTTTTAAGTTGTTTCTAATGTGGAAAGACCCTTAATATTTGATTTTATATTTTTTTCTTAATTTTAAAAAAGTCGTGTTTAAGAACGTTGTTATTTTTAAAGCTCTACGCAAAATAATTTATGAACTATTACAGTTAAAATTATTAAGCCTCGGTTGATAAAATATCTTTGTTTTACTGTCAAATATCATTTTAAATAAAAAAATGAAATACATAGTTATAACAGGATTTGAAAAATCAGACCAGTGTCACCAATGATATAAGTCAAATTGACGTCATCGATGGCGGGTTAAAAAATGGTTCATTGGGGAGGTACCATTAATAACCAGTTTTTCTAAAATAGTTTTCCACAAAAAGAAAGCCTTTACTAAAATTTATTTACTAATTTTTTTTAAGAAAGTGTTGAGCCGTTTATGTGAAAAATACGATTAAATATAATTGCAAAGAAAAATTGTATGTAAGTTACCGTAATTTTTGCATAATCCCCAAAAACCTTTATACCAAGTTTATAGAAAATTGATTGGGCCGCTTAGGCTGGAGACGAATACACAGACCGACATCAGAATTGTGCCACCAACTTTTTTTGTGTTTTCTTTCATCGTAATGTAATGTTTGATTTTAAACTCAAAATTTTTTTTTGCACGAATCCAAAACTTACCTTAGAATAAGCCTATCTATATCGCAAGTTAAAAACAGAGTAAACATTTCTGGTTTTAAAAATTCAAAACTGGGAAAAATTATAAGAAATGTTTAAGTTTGAGTGTCATCATCGGTCATAGCCCAGAAAAGGTTAGCCAAAAAGTGGCAGAGCTACGAAAAAATTCCGAAAAAGCAGAATTATAGTGGAGAGTTTTGTCTTCTGCATTTCCTAAAAAAGTTCCTTAAATTTGGGTCGGGGCTGAAGGGGGTAAGATTCAGTTTTTTCTTAATTTCTCGAAAATTATTAGTTTTTTTTTTTGAAAAAATTTCAAATTACAAATTTTAGCCTATGTAACTCTACACAAAAAAGATTAAAATAGTTTTATTTCATACAATCAATAAGCGAGATCCTTATGGTGGAGCAATTATATCAAAAAATTTATTTTTATTTCATTAATCGATGGGCAAAATTTCTTGCACAACTTGTGTTTGGCTACATTTGTTTGACTTAAGCCTTATTTGACCAAGGCAAAATGAAGAGAAAAAAAAATTATTACCAGTGAAAAGCTCTTATTATAACCTTTGTGCAAGTTTTCCTTGAAATCTGTTATTCCTACGAAAAAAAAAGTGTTAAAATCTTTTTTGTGTATTTGTATTAATATAAACTCAAAAGTTTTTTGAAAAAAAAAATTACATTTGCTGAGATATTAACTAAAAACTGTTAATTGTCCAATAACAGTACAAAATCAAAAGTGTTACTTTGACATGCTAAAACTTCAAGATTAATAAACCTACTGAGTTCGTTAATAGCTCTATTTTTAAGTAATTTTATTATCTAAATGTTATTTTGTCGTGATTTTGTTGTAAAAGGAAATTTCATCGAGTTGTTGAAAATATACCAAATCACTTTCTTTTTCAAGATGGCGGTCTTCCCCTTACCCTGGGCACCCCAAAAACTTGGGTTTCCAAAGAAGAGATGTATTTAAACTCAAATCGTACAAGAAAGTTTGCCCGTCGTTTAATAAAATCTTAATTAATTTATTGACGAAATTTACTCCACCATGAAGTTCTTGCATGATTTATTTTCTCAGAATCTATTTTTTGTATGAAAAAAAGTATTTGAATCTTTTTTGTGTAGAATAACATAAGCTGCAATTTGTAAATTCACATTTTTTCAAACAAATTTATAGTTTTGGAGAAATAAGAAAAAAACTGAATTTTAACAACCACACACACCCCTGCCCCCCCCCCCCTAAAAAATTAAGCCCTGGCCCAAATTAACGGAACATTTCAGGAATTGCTTAAGAAGTCAAAACAAAGCTCTGCACCAAAATTCAATTTTGTCGTATTTTTTTCGTAGTTTTGCCATTTTTTTTGTCTAATTTTCCTGGGCTATTTTAAAAATCCTGAAAAAGTGAAAATTCTAGATAGAGTGAACTTGTTGGTCTTCAAATAAACGAAGACAAGACCAAATACATGCTATCAACAAACAATGAAATATCTGTCAAGTGGCTAGGACAAAACGCTACGCTATTGATAATGAAGGAGATCATCTGCCTTGGAGTAAACCTTAATTCCACTAACGACATCTTAGTGGAGATCTGAGAAGAATAACCTTAGCAAACCGATGCTACTTAGGCGTAGCGTAAAAAAAGGGTTCAATTCAAAACTTTTCACATGTTAGATAAAGTGCACGCTCTATAAATTAATACTGCCAGTCCTGCTTTAAGAGAGAGCTGATACCTACTGGATTTTTCAAAAAAAAAAAATCTTCGAAGGATATTTTTTTGTTTGTCTGTGAGGAGAATACACAACCAAGAACTCCATCACGTTGCAATATTTTCTTGGCAAAAACGCAAAAAAAAGATAGCCTTTGAATCCCAGCTTTAAAAAAAGAACCGAACCCATAGCTTAAAGGCCAAGTGACTAAAAGAAGCGTAATCGTGTTCGTTCGATTGCGTATGACAATCTTCAGCCCTTCATGGATTGGTAGCTGGGTAAGTAAGTAAGTAACTATTGTATCTGGCTCTTCAGGAAATCAAGTATTGACTACCTAACCTTACTTGCAACCTCGTACATTATAATACCCAGATGCAACATAATAAGTTCTTATGTAACTACTTACGAGTATATCATTTCACTTTTATTTTATTTAATCAATAAGTCAAGCTATTTATGGGCTATAGAAAAATTTCTTCCATTTAAGATTAATCCCAAGTTCAAACATTAAATTGCTCTCAAGTTAAAACCCCTTTTTAAGGACGACACACAAATATGGTCAGGTAAGGTGGTAGGCACTTCCTTTCTCTCCCATCAACAAAATATTTTCTACCCAAAATCACTACGCATAAAGACAGCTATTTATAGCTTAGATATACACAAAATAGACATCTCCACCGCACACATCAGGCCGAAACCCCTAGAGGAAAGTTATTTCAACCATTCGTGGAATACTCTTGTATAGGTATGTCAACATTTCACATCAAATGTGTCCTTCATTTCATTTGAATTTTATTCCCTTTGGAATAAAATTCGTGTATAAAACAAACGACATACACTGCCAAAGTATAGTGGAGTTATTGCATTTGAGAATTGATCAAAAGTCTATTCTTCAAATTAAAGGTAAAGAAATCCACTTGGAATTTGGGAAAACTTTTTTTCTTTAATTTAATTTTAATAGAAAAACTCCAACTTTCTGAATCATCAAACACCGTCAGGATTAAACTGTTTTTATGACTTATTAACACCCAACATTTTTTCCACAACATATAAGAAGTGGGAAATATTTTGGTCTAGATTTTTCATCCAAATATTCCACTGTGTAACATTTGGCTATGACATTTTTGTGTGAATTCAATTGCAGGCAGGCGCTCATGGTTTTGTGTCTTTTTCGGCTTCTGATGCTTTGACGATGTGTTGTTGTGTATTTATCTCGCCCACAACAAAATTCACCGCTGAACTTGTACAAAAATGGCCATTGCCAACACCGTACAGTGTGTATAGGTATAGGTATGCCAGTGGCCTTTTAGGTGGGTAGAATGTGTCGGCACAAGGATGCGCTAAGTAGATAAACTTCATTTACCCGCATCCTGCACATATCTACACGACGACGAGAGACGGTATATATTTAAAATAATATGAGTACAACAGATGAGAGGGATCAATTTATTGGAGAACCATATCGTTCTATGTGAAGTACAAGAAGCGTGCTTCGTTCCAGTTTTATCATCATCATCATCGTTCCTCTCTCTCCTACGATGATGGTCTGATGGGTTTGTTTGTTTTTCTGCAGGATGCTTGATGAATTTCATTCGTCCTGTTTGCTGTTGTTTTGCTTGCATTCAAGTGTAGGTAACTCCTTTATTTTTCGTTCATTCTCAGCAGGTTGTTAAAGCCTTAATATGGTCGTATCTGCTGTCGATTTTAAATGTCCTTCGAAGAAGCCATACGTTTTATTTTTTTTTTTTACAGTTCAGTTAAATTTGCTAAACCACACGACAAAATGGTCAGTTTAATTAAAATGGTTTTGGCTTTAGAGGTTTTGATTTAAATTTCAAAATTCAATGAAATTCTTTGGTTGGTGGAGGTAAATCAACGAAAGCCAAGCCAAGGCGAGTTTACCTGTGCGAAAATACATTTTGGCAGGTTTCTTTTGTTCTAGAAATAGAATGATAATAATTATTTATGTGGTTGTGGTAGATTTGTATTTGGTGGTTGGAACTTGTTGATAAGCATCCTTTCAAAATCATATTCACAGTACCTAGTTGATGATTTTAATACAGTACCAGGTGGAGTTACAAATTGGAATAGTTTAAGTTTTGTCAAATGTCAAATTAGTTTCAGTTAATGGCCAGAATTTCCATAGTAAAACAAAATTAAATAAAGAAGAAAAGTCACACGAGCTATTTCTATGTGTTAGTATTCATACGTACAGAGTTGTATTTCTAGGACTGCAAAAAGTTTTGATTGGTTTTGAAAATAAAAATAATTTTACAAAAATCATTAAAGGTTCCTGAAGTCATCTTAAGAAAGTAACTTGGAATGGTGGAAGTGAAGCATCCTACACTTTTTGAGCAAATAAAATGTTTGTAGAATCTCTCTGTTGATGTTTTTTGAGTTTCCCTCCCACAAATGAAACAAAATGCCTTTAAAATAATGTATATAGTTGGAGTTCTGTTTTTGCGACTTAAAAAAGTGAGCACAATAGATAGAGAGGTGAATGTTTAAACTTTAAAAGCAAAGGTAATGGTAAAGGCAAAACTTTTTAAAAAAATACTTTTTGTGCTTCCTCTGTTTGATTAAGCAAGTGTTTCTCGTATTTTTAAGTGGGTAGTTGGTAGTTTTATTTGAGTGATGATACAGGAAGAGGTTTGATTTTTTTTAAGGTGAGGTTTCTGAGGTAGGTTTCATGAAAAATCAAAAAATTTGCCATGGTCTGTTTGGTAAATTGTACAGGGTGGCGCACGAATCGTGCTACAAAAATAAAACGTAATAACTTTTTTTCTGTGTGAGTAATCGGCTTATTTTTTTTTATTTTGTAGGTTACTATTTAGATTTATAAAAATGGACGCTTGGGATACGGAGAAAAGAATTTGGATAGTGCAACGGTACCATGCTTTGCAGTCCGTCATTTCCGTCCAAAGGGAATTTAGGCGGGAGTTTGGCGGTAATCCCCCGAGTAGATGGACCATTGTGAGGTTTGTAAACATGTTTGCCGAATCTGGAAGCATCGCACGAAGGCCGTACCATCGAGATGCCAATGTTCGGGTTCAGAATACAATCGCAGCAGTAGCATCTGCAATACAGGCCAATCCGAGCGTTTCGACCCGAAACTTATCGGGGCAAATTGGAGTTAGCAGACGGTCATTACAACGGATACTTCATGACGATTTAAACTTGTTTCCGTACAAAGTCCAAATTACTAGCAAGTTAAACCCTCAGGATTTGCCTGTTCGCCTGGAATTTTGCCAAAAAATGATATCAATGGCCGAAGAAGACAACACATTGATCAATTGTTTGTTCATGTCTGATGAGGCCCATTTTGATCTTAACGGCAATGTAAACAAGCAAAACTGCCGTATATGGAATGAGTCTAATCCAGAAATGCTCCATGAGACGGAACTGCACCCAGAACGAGTCACTGTGTGGTGCGCAGTTTCATCAATGTGTATTGTCGGGCCGTACTTCTTTGAAGAAAACGGTGTAACCGTTACTGTCAATGGGGACCGTTATTTAAAGATATTGAAGGAGTTTTTTTTACCCAGAACTGCGCCGAAGACGTATACCATTCAACAGCGTTTGGTTTCAGCAAGATGGAGCAACTGCACATATAGCCAGACCAGTTATGGCGGAGCTAAACAAAAAATTCGCAAACAAATTAATTTCTAGGAACTCCACTCTTCGCTGGCCCCCAAGGTCACCTGACCTGACTGCACCAGACTTCTTTTTATGGGGTTATGTCAAGCAAGAGGTGTATAAAATGAAGCCCATGAATTTAACTGAATTAAAGCAGTCCATAACGACAATAATTGAGGCGATCCCAACTTCAACTCTTCAGGCCGCAATGAATAATTTTTTGATCAGGTGCCGCATATGCGTGGGAGAGCGTGGAGGTCATTTGCGGTCTAAAATCTTTAAAAACAACTAACTATTTAAAATAAAATTTAATTTTCTAACCAATAAAAAAAAATAAATGAAATACATCGATTAAAAAAAAAGTTATTTGAATTTCTTATTGTAGCACAATTGGTGCGCCACCCTGTATGTTATTACTTTCTTTCTTACCAACTTATCCCACTTCTAATCCTATGAAGGGTTTCAACATGAGACATGGTAGTCTTCAATTCTCTATGATTCCAAGCACGCTGCTTTCAGTCGTCTTCAATTCTTGACACATTTTTCTTGGCATCCGTGATGGGTTGATCTTTTAATTGGAGGTATGATCTTCTTCGTTCAATCCAACCTGAAAGCTGGGATTCAAAGAATCTACAAGCTGGAAAATTATTGGTCATTTTCTCGAACAAAGTCAACGTGTTTTCATTTTCTGGAACTTATCTGCCTGCTACCACATCTTGATACAGCTCATAAAGTTCGCGGATCGTAGTTGTATCCTCTCTTCTATTCACCCTGATTGCAACCTTGACCAAATATTTTTAAGTGTATTTAAAAAAAAAAAAAAAAAACAGTATCAGCTCTCAGGTATCTGCTCAAAACAGGAGTACCTCGTAGCATGATGGTTAGTGCGTTGGGCTGTAAAGCCGCCGAAGGTCTGGGTTCGATTTTCAGCTGCATACCACCTAAGAACAGAAATATTTTTCCGAGGTACTGCCTCTTGCGAGGAATTGACAAATCCTCCAGGAGTAAACTTGTCATGAATAAGTGCTTCTCATCTAGGCCTCCTCCATTCCTGTCAATAACACGCACACAGGAATGGTTGAGAGTTGTAAGTCGCTAAGTACCTACGTTGGATAGGTTCTTATATAAATACAATGTTAATCAAAGATGGGTCTCAATAATTCTTGGTTCATATGAAGCTGATAGACCAGTCATCGAACCCAGCCTTTTAACACATTTCCTCTATGCTGTACGAGCTCCGCTGGTAAATCATCATATCCATACACATGGGCCGATTCAGATTATAACCCCAATGACCTCTCCCCGTGTATCTGCCAATGTTTCAGAGGGCCTTGTGATTCTTCAGCTTCTTTATTGCAAAGTCTTCCTCTTCTATAATGGCTGGAGATTCTTGGTCTTCATTTACTTCAGTTGGGTTCGTTTCTGGTTCGGTTTCTCGCTCTACTTGATGCCCATTCAGCAGCTAATTTAGCTTTACTATTTCGAAGACCCTGCGTTCAAGTTTTAAAGCCATCATCCAGTTGCTTTGCTTTTTTTTTAAATCTTCCGGGTGTTGTTTCGATCGTGAGACTCTTCCATCTAATTCAGCTGTTAGGCTCTGCGTACATCTACTTCTTTCTTAACAGGGTCTTCTTTTCCTTGCTCTATACTCTTTTCTCGCTGTCCTTGTTTTTTGCTGCATCACACCAAGGGTTCTTTTTTAAGGGTGCTTAGTAGCCTATGGTAGTTTTGGCTGCTTCTTTCTTGATATCGCAATATTGGGACCACTGGTTATTGATGTTTGTGCCAGGTGAAGTCACAATGGAGAGCTTCTCTCTTAGATGCTTTTGCTCACTGTAGGCTCGTGCAACTCCATGCAAAGGTGACTTACTTTGAATTTCTTCTTTAGGGTGGTTCGTAGTTTATTTTCATTTGACAGTCGAAATTGTCAGAGCCGACGTTTGCCCCTTGAAAAGTACGCACGTCCAAGAAGTGAGATGCGTTTCTTCTTTTGATTAGCACATTCTTGACTTGGCTTACGTATTGAATTTTTGAAGAGCTTAGCCGTTTGAAACCTAGAAAATGCCAATAATTTCACATCGTTGGAATTTTTTTTTTTTAATTTCAAATTGTAGATGGGATAATGAACAATTTCGAAGCCCTATTATTAGGCAATTCCAAGACTAATAGCAAAAAGTTAAGGCGATGGCAAATAGTTTTTGCATTGATTGATAAAAATCACGTTTTGTACTACAAGTCATCAAAAGAACTAATGGGAATTCTTGAAATTATTCAGACAAGATGATTATTACAAAGTCTTAGAGCTGTGTAAATCATTCATTTCAAATGATCGAATCGTTCAAGAATCGATCAAAAAAATTAATCGATTATTTCAATCAATCGATTATTCGATCATTTTTATTTCACTCAGTTCATTATTCTGAATCGATTTTTCTTTCAATTTCGATTAAATCCAATACTGCACCGTGCGTTGGTTGAATCTAAATTATTCCAAATTAACAAACAATACAATTTAATTGGATTAAAACTGTTAAGATAATTTTAAATTTTCAATTTTCTTACTGCTCCGGTAAAAAGTGATTTAACGTCGATTGGTTGAGATGTGGATCAAAATACACCTATCCTGTCAAAACACATTTTGTCCCCTATCTGTCAAGCCATCAATTGTCAAATTCCATCAAAGGATGGTTTCGATGTCAATTAAAAAACTTCTAAAAAATCAGAAATTTTTGAAGATTTTTTTTTTTAAACTTCTAAAAAATCAGAAATTTTTGAAGAATTTTCACTGCTCCAGAAAAAAGGTGATATGAGGGCAATGGGTGATATTTAGTTCGAAATTCATTTATCCTGTCAAAATATAGTTTCTCCCTTATCTGTCAAGCTATCAACTGTCAAATTCCATTGAAGGATGGCATTGATGTCGATGGATTAAAAAACTTCTAAGAAATCAGAAATTTTTGAAGAATTGTTACTGCTCCAGAAAAATGGTAATTTTAGGACAATTGGCTGATATTTGGATCAAAATACACTCATCCTGTCGAAAAATAGTTTTTTCATTATCTGTTAAGTCATCAACTGTCAAACTCTGTTGAAAAATGGCTAGGATGTCGATGGATTAAAAAACTTCTAAGAAATCAGAAATTGTTAAAGAATTTTTATTGCTCCAGAAAAAAAGGTGATTTTAAGATAATTGGGTAATTTTTGGATCGAAATACACTTATCCTGTCAAAATATAGTTTGTCCCCTATCTGTCAAGCCATCAACTGTCAAATTCCGTCGAGGGATGGTTACGATGTCGATGGATTTAAAAACTTCTAAAAAATCAGAAATGTTTGAAGAATTTTTACTGCTCCTCAAAAAAGTTGATTTAAGGGCAAATTTATGAATCTGTCAGAATATAGTTTGTCCCCTATCTGTCAAGCCATCAACTGTCAAATTCCGTTGAAGGATGGTTACGATGTCGATGGATTAAAAAACTTCTAAAAAATCAGAAATGTTTGAAGAATTTTTACTGCTCCTCAAAAAAGTTGATTTAAGGGCAAATTTATGGATCTGTCAGAATATAGTTTGTCCCCTATCTGTCAAGCCATCAACTGTCAAATTCCGTTGAAGGATAGCTACGATGTCGATGGATGAAGAAACCTCTAAAAAAATCAGAATAATAATTTCGTCTAAAACGTCATAGGTACCTGGCAACACACAATCAATGATATATGTACATGAGTGTGGACATCGAAAAATTAACTAATTAAATAAAATAAAATGAGACTTTTTCTTGGATGACCCTACCTATAGCTTCATGAAATTCAAATATTTAAGTGTCATATTTCCAATGTCATATTAACTCACTTTCATATCGATAATTAAAGGTACTTGTATTTAACAATTTCACACTTTTCATAAATCTTGTTTTTAGGATCCCTCCTTAATTAATTTTTGTCCAAAATCCTTAAACTTTATATAGCCCCTTTATAGAGCCCCGCCGATAAACCTATCTAATAAGTGAATTGAAATTAAAGAAAATCATTTTCAAAACACATTACACGATTACCTTTACTATCCATTTCCGTCCACTTGGTGATCATTTATTGATTGACTGACATGATTGTCATTGCTTTTGTGGTCTACCTTTACTTTGACTCTTTATATAGCCTTCGACCCTTTTCGAAATCCATTTACAAAATAAATGAACTGGAGCTTTCCTTAACTTCTCAACATATTGCAATAATGATGAGTGTAGATGTATGTATTTTGTATGTAGTAATACATGCATAATACATACAAGCCTACATATGTATGTTTACTTGGGCTACAAAAAGATTCTTAAATCAAATCTCTATTTCCAAGAATTTCTAAGCACTTTGTCATAAAAATGTTTAAGTCAAAGTCATCTCAAACTACAAGATAATTAATTCTTGTTTATTTGAGATGAGATCATTTTTTTTTTTTGTGTGACTCTTTCCTAGATTACTTTTTCTCTATTCCTTTTCTGTATAGGAAGGTTTACGTATCGTCATCGCCACCACACCGCCGCCACCGTCTTAAACTGCCATTTGACCAAACAAGGGTTGGGCGAAAGTTGGTTGGCAATAAATCAGTCAACACGACAGACACCTCAAGCTTTATGTGTACCAGGTAAAGGTGTCCATTTTTATTGCTTACCTATACACAATTGCGTATAAGATATGTATATTTCCGTTGTTGTCTTCTCCAGTATCTTCTTTTTTTTCTCCTAGCAACAAAACAAAAATAAATGTCCTTGCTTTGGTTGGGGGCCCTGATGGTATGTATATGGTTTGTAGAGCAATCAATCGAAATTCTCTTACTCCGTTGTCTAGTTCATACACTCCGAGTTATTTGCACTCAGCTAAAAAAAAATAATATTCGTTTTGATTTATTTGTTTAATGAAGGAGTTTCAAAATTTTGAACTATGAACCGTCACTGCCACTGAGTTGTCAAAATGTGTAGTCTGATTTAATATACAGAGGTGTTAACTGCATACAGAAAAAGATATCATTGTCCAAAGTTGACTGCTTGCAATTAAATAAATCGAAGATGAGTTTGAGCTACACTGGATACAGTAACCATGACTCATCAATGTTTTTAGTTTTAAAACCGTTTTTCCAACAAAAAATGAGCCATCGAAATGCTCCCTTATTTAATTTATTGTTTCTAAAATAAAAAATAAAATAAAATAAAAATTTAAAAAAACGGAAAGCCTTAATCAATTGAAATGGACTGTTAAAGCAACTTCTTTGAAAGGGATGAAGTAAGTAGTATGTACAAACATATTTATAACCCGAAATCGAAGTATTCAGATAAAATAGAAAAACGAATATGATTGTTGTTGTTTTTCTGATGAAGCAAAGGGATTGATTTTTTTTCTTTTTATTTCAGCTTTATTGCTCGTAACTTTGTAAAGGTTGACAGTTTTATATCTGTTATCTTCCCAGACTATGAATTAAATTGAGTACTCAGTATGCGTAAGGTTTTGTTTATCATACCTTTACACAGTCACAATCGATATTTTTACTATATTTCATGTTTTTTTCTATACCATTTTAATCATAACATTACAATCTAATTAGGTATAACGTATCTGCAAAAGGTTTGATCGAGCGTAACGTGTTAATTGTTGAGAACAGCAATTTATGATAACTTTTATAATAGATTTATTTATCCCATATTTTAATTAAATTCATTTATATTCTTTCATCTAAATATAAATTGTCAATTCTGGGTTTTGATTGTTTTAATCACAGAATACTGGAATGGCATGTTAGTCGCCATGACATTCCAATATTTTCATTCAAACTGAAATATTTGCTTTGGTATAACCCTAGTATATGAAACACAGAATTTAGAGAACTTTTTCACGTTGAATTTGTTAAAGAAAAAAAAAATAAATGTAGGGTGATTTTTTAGCTGGTTTGGTTTTGGCAACACTGGTTTTGACAGCTGACGTGTGTTTAGTACCTTGTGTCACTGTCAAACAGCTTCAGTTTGGTTTGCAATTTAACCATGGATCGTCTTACAAATGAACAACGCTTGCAAATTATTGAATTTTACTATCAAAATTCGTGCTCGGTTCGAAATGTTCATCGCGCGCTGCTTCCATTTTATGGTCGGCATTCTCGACCTTCTGAGCAGTCTATTCGGAAGATTGTGACCAAATTTCGCACCAAATTTACTTTGTTGGACATTAAACCACCAACACGTTTACGTACTATGCGTAGTGAAGAAAATATTGCGGCCGTATCAGCTAGTGTGACAGAAGACCGCGAAATGTCGATTCGGCGCCGTTCCCAGCAGTTAGGCCTTTGTTACAGCACTACGTGGAAAATTTTGCGGAAGGATTTGGGCGTAAAGCCTTTTAAGATACAGCTGGTGCAAGAACTAAAGCCAGCCGACCTACCACAACGCCGAATTTTTGGTGAATGGGCTCTTGGAAAGCTGGCCGAGGATCCGCTTTTTTATCGAAAAATTGTGTTCAGCGATGAGGCTCATTTTTGGTTGAATGGGTACGTAAATAAGCATAATTGCCGCATTTGGAGTGAAGATCAGCCAGAAGCATTGCAACAGCTACCAATGCATCCCGAAAAAGCCACTGTTTGGTGCGGTTTATGGGCCGGCGGCATTATTGGGCCATATTTCTTCAAAGATGATGCGAATCGCAGCGTTACTGTCAATGGTGAACGCTACCGAGCGATGATAACAAACTTTTTTTTGCCCGAAATGGAAGTTCTTGACTTGCATGATATGTGGTTTCAACAAGACGGTGCCACATGCCACACAGCACGCGAAACAATGGCGCAATTGCGAGGAGAGTTTGGTGAACAGTTAATTTCACGTTTCGGGCCGGTCAATTGGCCGCCTAGATCGTGCGATTTGACACCATTAGATTATTTTTTGTGGAGGTATGTCAAGGCTAATGTCTATAGGGACAAGCCCGCTTCGATTGACGCACTGGAAGCCAACATCCACGCATTCATTCGTGAGATACCGGCCGATATGTGTGAAAGAGTATGCCAAAATTGGACTCAGCGGATGGGCTACCTGAGACGCAGCCGCGGTCAACATTTGCATGAAATTATCTTTAAACATTAAATTGCAAGGTTCAAACTATCGATTCAAATATATATTTCATTCATTTTTTCGAATTTTTTGTGTTTTTTTTTTTTTTAAAGTTCTAAACCTCTTAAAAATCACCCGTTATTAATGGTTGCAATTTGTAAATGTTTTTTTTTTTTTTTTTTTATTTTTATCCGATGGAAATCTTCAAAAGACACTCGGTAAGAATCGGTACCAAGTAGTGTGGGACTCTTACCGCACTAAAACCACCGGTGAATCAGGACCAATCTATGAAAGATCGACAAATGATTTTTCTTTCTTAATTTATCAGTCGCATTGTGGGAAGTTTAAGTTATAACAATTTCCATAGCTTTTAGACCATCAGCTCATGAGGCTTGGTTCTTCTTAATCTCCGAACATTGTCTCGTACATTTAAGACGGTCTCCATTTCGGAGTTGGTATGAATTTGCAGTCGCTGATTGTGTGATACAGCGTGTTTTTTAACCACTTCTGTAACCATTTCAATTTGAAGGTCACGGTGTAGTTTGCTATTTCTTATATACCAAGGGGCATTTATTATTCCGCGAAGGACCTTGCTTTGGAATTTTTGGATGGGTTCAGCATTTGTTTTCTTTGTACAGCCCCATTGTTGGATGCCATATGTCCAAACGGGTTTCAGTACTTGCTTATATAACAATAGTTTGTTCTGGATAGATAGGTCAGAGTTCTTTCCTAGTAACCAGTACATTTTTCTGTACTTCAAGTTTAGTTCGTCTTTTTTCTTTTTGATGTGCTCTTTTCATTTGAGCTTTGCATCCAAAGTCATTCCAAGGTATTTGGCAGTATTGGAGTAAGGTACTGTTGTACTGTTTATAAGAATTGGAACATTGTTTATTTTTTTGTTTGTAAAGTTTATATGCGTCGATTTTGTTTCATTTAGTTTGATTCGCCATTTTTGCGTCCAATCACTAACTTTATCGACTGCATTATGCAATTTTTGTGTAGCCTTCGTAACGGATTTATCTGGCACCAATATTGCAGTATCATCAGCAAAGGTGGCCATGATAGCGTTGATGTCCACTGGAATATCCCTTGTATATAACAGATACAGGGTTGGTCCTAGGACACTTCCTTGTGGTACACCGGCTTCAATTTTCTTTAGTTCCGAGTAATTTTGGTCGTACCGTACTCTAAAGAGTCGGTTCGTAACGTAGGATTTCAGTATTTCGTAGTACTGCCTGGGAAGATCCCTTTGCAGTTTGTACTCAAGTCCCAAGTGCCAAACCTTGTCAAAGGCTTGAGCAACATCTAAGAATATAGCCGAGCATACTTGTTTTTCTTCAAGTGCCTTTTCCACAACATCCGTAATCCGATGCACTTGGTCTATCGTGGAATGTTTATTTCTAAATCCAAACTGATGGCTCGGAATTAGTCTTCTTTCTTCTATTATTCTGCTTAGTCTTTTCAGAAGCAGTTTTTCGAAAACTTTTGCCATGATTGGTATAAGCGAAATAGGTCTGTAAGATGTTACTTCTGTTGGTGGCTTACCTTGTTTTGGTATAACAATGACTTCTGCAATTTTCCAATGATGTGGCACATATCTTTGTTTAAGGCATGCATTTATTATAAATTGGAGTTTTTTGAAGGCTATAGAAGGCATTTCTTTCAAAACCTGAGCAGTTATTAAATCGTACCCTGGTGATTTTTTGTTAGACAACTTATGTTGACACATACTTCTTACTTCTTTGAGCGTGACAAAAGGAATTTCACATTCGTCGTTTCTATCAACAAACTGTAAGGGATCTGTAGCTGTGCTTGCTGGAAATGGCTTAAAAACATTCGCGAGATGTAAATGTTCATAATCTTTTTCTATTACATCGTACTTACATATTTAAGCATGCAGAAAAAGTTTTATAAAAATCGCAGGAGCCGTTTTTAACAGATAAAGATATTCTCCCTAACTATTTTTTAGCATTGTATGAAAGGTAAATACCATTATTTTTTCATATTAAAGTAAATTTTTTTCTTAAAATTCTTTACAGAATGTTTAAAAACCTTCAATAGAGAGTTTTATAAAAATCAACCATTTAGTTTTCATAATATTTGATTTTCAAACAAAAGATGCAACAATTTTAAAAAATAAACAAAATTGAAAAATTTGGTAAGAAAAACTATTAACATTAATTAGAAGCTTTTGTATATAAAAAAAATTATTGAAATCGAACTAACTATTTAAACCCAAATCGAAAATAAAAAATTAAAAGTCCCATTAATAACCATTTTTTTGAAAATGGTTTCCCATCCAAAGGTAACTTTTACCAAACAGAATAATTTATTAATTTTTTGTTTAAAAAAAGTTATGGAGCCATTTTTGAGAAAAATATGATTTTGTAAAACTGCTAAGAACAATTGTATGACAGGCAGCGTTATTTTAAGCTATAAACAAAATTGAAAAAAAAAACGTGTGGACAGAATCACAAAAAACAGACATAAACGCAGATAGACAGAATTTTGGCATCCACTTTTTAGGTGTTCTCTATCATCAAAATGGTTTGATTGTTATCTGGAAATATTTTTGGCACGAATCCAAAATTTGCCTTATACTCGTAGTATCCTGAACGCAAGTAAAAATGTCAATGTTGGCATACCTACCACCACAAATAATGGTGCAAGCATTATATTACTTTTATTTCTCAAATTGAATTTAATTGCATATTTTCCATTGAATAAGTGCTAAATCAGTTTTCAAAGGCAAAAAATTGGAAAATTATATCAGCAGTAAATGGATTTAAAAAAAACAAAGGATTAAAGGTATATAAAAAGGGAACAATAAAATACCCCAACAGATGACCGTTTGTTACAATTTCTGACAGAGTAGACTTAAATATAAAAATTGATAATAAATAGACCTACAACTTTCATTTTGATTATTTTTCCAAATAACCTCCAAAAACATCGAGGAATTTATTAAAAAAAATTGCTTGATTTTAATCAAATAAATTGACGAAAATAATTTTTGGTTGAAGCTCGTATTTTTTAAACTTTTATTTCAAACTAGTTTTATCAAAAAAATCAAAAAAAAATCACATGTTTATGTGAAACTAACATTTACAAAGATGCAAATATTGTTCATTATTTATTTAAATGAAGTGGTGAAAGTGATGCAAAACGCTAGTTTTAAAGGCCCAGCCCTCCTTTAAGCCGATATGACAATTTTCTAAAAAAAATTATTTAAAATGGAAGAAATTTTTTTTTTTAAAATACGGTGACACTTGCAACGACATTTAATATATATAGACGGAAAGGCAACGAGAAGTTTGTCCATTTTATTATTATTAATTTAATTATTAAAAAAACGACAGGCAATTAAAAACCTAATAAAAGTGAACAAATTATGTGTTTATAAGAAGTCTAAGACAACACACGTATAGGGATTTAACACTACAGGGAACTATTTGTGCAATATCACGGGAAATGTAAGTGAGAAAAACAAATAGGTAATTAATTACATTTTGTGTATAGTTATGATTATTAAAAAAATAACCATTACAGATTTTTTTGATGATTACTTTTGTTTACAATTACATTTATGTAATTGAATTACAAGTTATTAATACTTTTCAATTACTTGTAATTTGTAATTGAATTTCTTTGATTATATTTTAAAGTAATCGAAAAAGTATTCGGATATTTCAATTACAAGTAGTACATAATTAAAATTGAACTTTTTTAAATTATTACTTTCCAACTTTGCAATCCAAAAGCCCCTGTTGAATTGTTTACGAAAGTAGGGGGCGTTAAAAAAAATTTAATCGTTAAAATTTCTTGCAACATGCATAGAATATTATTCTAAACGCATTTCTGAGCAAATGCCATCTGTCAAATTGAAGTCCTCGAGCCAATCAGTCGTCTATAGGAAAAACCGAAGCTGATGATGAATCAACCGGTATTTAAAATTATCATTTAGCGAAATTCTTGTTTGTTTTATAAGATGTTTAGTTAATTTTTTTTCAAATATTTTAAAAAGTTATTCCTAGAACCATCTGGGTTTTTAGTGTTTGACTTTGAATTGATAAGAGCATTGAATTATTAAAACAAAAATAATATTTAACAAAGTAAAATCTTGACAAAAATTTGTTCAAACAATTGTTTTTCTCTTTAATTTTAAATTTTAAATTTCGAAATAATTTTTCAAAAACTGTTTACTTCTTTAATTAAAAACAAATGAAAGAAAGGAATTTTTGGATTTACAAAAATGTATAACATTGTAATCGATAAAAGTAATAAAAGTAGTAAAAGTATAACATTGTAATGAAATCTTACATAGAGTTTTTTTTAAGTTACATTTTTGCTTTTAAGGGGGGGGGGGGGTCTAGTAAAATTCAAAAATTTTTAAATGAGTGCAAACCTAGTAGATATACATGTATGCTATTTACCATTCACGCATTCTGTTTTTGGATGATGTGTTCCTTTGCTTAGTTAGAAATTACTATTACACTTAATATGATAAAGTTATTTGTCATGAAATCTTGTAGTTTTCAAATTTTTAAATAAGTAAATACAGTTCCTCAGAAAATTATTCGGAATAAATAGTTTTTTTTTAAGCATGCGTTTATTTATTGTAACGATTCTGTTATGAAAGAAAGCTAAAAATTAGATAAATTTTAAGTGTTGTTTTATATTCATTTTTGTAAAATTATTTTGTGACAAAATATTAAAAAAAAAAAACATCTAACCTATTTTTTCTAATTTTAAGTTTTCTTTCACAAAACAAATCGTTATAATAAAAATAATATTACCTAAACAAACGTTTTCTTCCGAATAATTTTGGGAGTGGCCGTATATGTTAATGTCAAAATTGGGGAGACAATTATACGAGGGCGGGTCAATAAGTCCGTGACTTTTTGAATTTCTGACCTCTTTACTGAAACGGCAACACTGCTCCTGTCAACAGGCATCTGTCAGTTGACTCCTGTCAAAATTTAAACTTGCTGCGTCAGTTAGTTTGTGTTTGACAGCTATTTTTATCAGACTACTCACTAATTTGAGGAGAAAATGGAAAAAAGTGAATTTCGTGTGCTTATTAAGCATTATTTCTTGCCAAAAAAACCATTACCGAGACCAAGGCTAGGCTTGATAAATACTATGGGGACTCTGCACCATCGATTTCAATGGTAAAAAAGTGGTTTACTGAATTTCGTTGTGGCCGTACAAGCACTGAAGATGCCGAACGTCCTGGACGCCCAGTTGAGGTCTCTACACCCGAAACAATCGAAAAAATTCACGATATGGTGTTGGCCGACCGAAGATTGAAAGTGCGAGAGATTGTGGAAGCCGTAGGGATCTCGCGTGGCTCAGTGGTTTCAATTTTGAATGATCACTTGGGCATGAGAAAGCTTTCCGCAAGATGGGTGCCGCGTTTGCTCACAGTCGACCACAAACGCAATCGTATAATAACTTCACAGGAAGGTTTGGCGTTGCTTAATCGCAATATGGAGGAGTTTTTGCGCCGTTTTGTAACCGTGGACGAAACATGGATCCATCACAACACACCAGAGACCAAACAACATTCAAAACAGTGGGTTTCTAAGGGTGGATCGGGTCCAAAGAAAGCCAAGGTGGGTTTGTCAGCCAATAAAGTTATGGCGACTGTTTTTTGGGATGCACGCGGGATAATCCACATTGAATACCTTCAAAAGGGAAGAACAATCAATAGGGAATATTATGCCAACTTATTGGACCGATTCAATGACGATTTGAAAAAAAAAAACGACCTCATTTGGCCAAGAAGTTCTTTTCCACCAAGACAATGCAAGGGTGCACACATGTGCAGTTGCCATGGCAAAAATCCATGAATTGGGCTATGAATCGCTCCCTCATCCACCCTATTCTCCAGATTTGGCTCCGAGCGACTACTTCTTGTTCCAAACCTGAAGAAATGGCTTGATGGAAAAAGATTTGACTCCAATGATGAAGTCATCTCGCAAACAAAGGCCTATTTTGAGGACCTCGACAAATCATTTTTTTTGGAAGGGATAAAAAAATTGGAGAAGCGTTGGACAAAGTGTATAGAGCTCAAGGGAGACTACGTTGAAAAATAAAATTATTTTTTTATCAAAAAAACTGTGTTTTATTCCAAAAGTCACGGACTTATTGACCCACCCTCGTATTATTATTATATAAACTCTTTAACACGTGGCCTTTGCTGAATCACGAATTTTTACATAATAACTGTCAATTAAATAATAAACTATTTTTTTTTTTGTAAAAAATTGAAAATCTCTACGATTTCATTCCAAAGTTTTGTCAAAGTTCATATAACAATTGGGTATATTGTTTGCCTCCTTAAACAAATCCTATTGACAGTTCTCGGAAAATGTATTATTGAACAGAAAATTGGAAACAGTCAAAGATGTTACTTCATATATTACCACCTGTCACATGTGTTAATTTGTATTTGAAGCTTGTGGTGATGTTAATTGACACACAACATGATTATTATTTCTTCCTACAAGTAACAATAACTTCTATGTATGTATATCTGCGAGCACCTCAAAATTATGTATTTGATGTGGTAGAATACAAGTGTTAGAAATAAAACGCACAGGAATCGCCACCATGCTAAATAAAAGCAAAGGCTTTAATTGCGGGAAGCCAAAATTTATGCATCTAATGTTATTTCTACATACTAACGTCCGAATTGCAACTTTTTTGATCACTTAATTTTGAAAGGATTTCCAGTTTGGCAAATTTGAATGCTTTAAATTGATGTTGTGTATGAGTACCTATAGAAAAGTTTGCCGAATAAAGTAAGGAAAGTGTAAATTAAATCATTTTCAATATTACGAGTATTTTTTAATATTGTTAAGAAAAAAAAAAGAAATTAAATATCTGAGTAGAAAGTTTTTCCTTGACGTCAGTCAGGAAAATGGAATAAACGTCGTTAAGCCTCGGCTTATGCATATTAAAGTGATTAATGACTATGCCAAAAATATGTTTTTTTTTTTCTGTCGGTAGGTAGGTACTCTTATAGCTATTCGATGTTGAATAGATTTTTTTATTTGGTCATAAAGGATGTTGGTCAATGGGGAAAGTGCTTATTTTCTATTAGGTATACCCTTTAGAAAAAAAATTCTTTCCAAAAAGTTTAAGAGAAACGAGGAAATTTAAAAGGATTATTTTAGGTGTCAAATTGATGACCAAATAAAAAAATGATAAAAGAAACTGAATATTGAAAAGAAAAAAAAAAATCCCGAGAACGTGAAATACTACCTTGTTTTTTTTTTTTACAAAATCTTTGAACAATACAAACGAAGGTTTTACTTAAATCCATAAAATTAAAAGATTTGTTTCGATAAGTAGTTTGGTTAGCCTAAAGGTGTCTTAAATGTTTATACACTCCCGTTTATTTGAATAGTTAAATTTTTAAATATAACTAACCATTAGGTACATATAACTCCGAACTTCTTAAATTTATCTGCCTAAAATTAAGAATTTTATAGAACTTGGGCCCCAAACAAATGCATAAGCCCAATAATGCAAAACAATAATTTTTGCATCCAAAAATAGTGTTTTTTTCTTTGATAGATCTACAGTTTATAAATCAAGGGTTAATATTATTGCCCCGATGAGTGGCTTGAATCAGCCCCCCTCCTCCCTATGCAACACCACTGCAGTTTTCTCAAATTAAAAAATGGCACCTCACAATGAGTACTGGAGTACTTCATGGCAGTCATATTGGACCTATTCTTTTTATACTATTTTCAATAAATGCTTTTCTATGGTTTTATTAACTCAAAAGAGTATCTGCTTTTTCAAAACGACAAACAAAATAGATCTAAAGACGAAAAAATGTAACATAATGCCTTAGGTTGGGTTGGAAGGGGGTGATAATACAGCAAGCCGCATCATTTTTCTCGGATCTCAGTGGATTCACTGCGCTCCCCAGAAGTAGAAAGGTAGTGATAGATAGGTAGTGATAAGGGAAAGGAAGAGGTTTAAGGAGAAGTTTTAGGTTTGGGGGGGCCTTCCTGAACCATCCTGAGTTCTGAATGAATTTTAGGATGTTCTTAAGTGGCAAGACAGAGATATCACCCAGTTCTTCGAAAACTTATTATCCTAGGGGTGCTTTTCTGGTTCTAGCTAGGCTGGAACATAGAAAGTGAGGTGAGCCCTTCTTCGCCTCTTCATCATGGCGCCTTCCACTTAAGTCCGATGAGCTGATGTGGGTTTCTATTGAGTTGTGGCGCGTTGGGATGCTAACTATGAGTGATAGTTGAGGTCTTACTTGAGTAAGTATTCAATTTTTTTCCTTGAAATATGATTCCCTGAAACCCAACAGGTGTTGATGGATGACCATCTAACATTTGCAGCTTCCAAGAATCTTTGGTGTATTCTACTTTTTTCTTCCGCCTGTAGTATGAATACCAAGCTGTCGATTTGGCTCGGATCAATAGATGATTCGCTTTTGGCCAGATCATCTGCCATGTCGTGAATTGTGTTCGTTGCGTTGAGAACTTTTGACTCATTCCGGCAACGATCAACCATTTTGGACTTGATGGTGATTGAGGAAATGGCTTTAATTGCCGACTGGCGCTCTATGAAAATATCAATATTGTTGTTGAATATCTTGCATGAGGCAAGATACTTCGCGGATTCACAAACTGGAAGCCTAGAATTCACTGCAAACATTTGAAAGCTATATATGTAGATCTATTTATGGGTGGGTTATCTGAGAAGATGCCTGAACCAATCCCCTCAAAGGTTTTTTGAACCGTCAGCAAAGACCGAAACATGATTTGCATTAATGACCAGAGTTTCCTGGTTGGGATGTTTGTTGTGGTTACTGGGTTGAAATCAATGTGCGGTGAAATGTAATCTATTTTAATTTCTAACCCCGAGTTTCATGGTCTCATTTAAACCATAAACTGAGTTCCATTGTTCTGCTGAACTGAAGCTTAAACCAAAATTGGAGCTTAAATTTCCACT
Source organism: Dasysyrphus albostriatus (assembly GCA_946251815.1). Taxonomy (NCBI): domain Eukaryota; kingdom Metazoa; phylum Arthropoda; class Insecta; order Diptera; family Syrphidae; genus Dasysyrphus; species Dasysyrphus albostriatus. The sequence goes on along the minus strand of OX276336.1, from coordinate 29,779,828 downwards.
GTGAAGCTGGGAGAAAGTCTATAAAATTCATTATACAGTTCTGTGACCGTAGTGGCCTCTTTTCCAGTTTTAATCTTGTTGAAGACTTTAAAGAACTTCGCAATCTTTTTCGAAAACAGATCGAGTGGAGCAAGTGAAAGGAAAATTTCTAATGCGGCCGTTGGTGTAGTCCTTGCTAGTCTTGAATTTTAGTCATGGTTTTTTGGTTGGTGTCCTTATCTAAGGCTGGCCACCTGATTATGGATTCGTACGTTAGGATTGGCCTTAAAATGGCTATGTTCATCCAATTAATGGTCCTATGGCTAGGACCCCATTTCTTACCAACAATTCAGCTTCAAATGTAGAAAGTCATTAAGACTTTTTTCTCTTTATTTAATATTTTTTTCTAGTTAAGTTTACAATCAAGAGCAACGCCATATTTGGAAGATGTTTGGAAATAGTCGAAACCTGTTACGGAATTTCGTTAATAGTTGGCGGGTTTATGTTTGGAATATTACGCTTCACTGTAAACAGCACCAGTTCTATCTTCAGTGGGGGGTTACCATTTAGCCCACAGCTAATTGGCCAATTTTTGAGCTTGTCCAGGGACGTTTGTAAAAGCTCGCACCTAATGTTAGTTATAAAAAAACTCATGTAGGCAAAAGTTAAAGAAAAAAATCTACTAATGATAAGCTTGATAAATGTCTATTAACTCCTTGAATGATGATAAAACAAGCTTGGTACATATTCCAAATGTCTAGAACTTTATTTTTCATTTCTTAATGGAATATAACAAAAATAAAATTTAGATTCTTTATGAGAAAAGTGCTCTTAAATAGCATTACGTAGGTATTACTTAGATATCAGTGATATTTCAAATTGAGTCGTCATTCATGACATGCTTCTCTGATAATATCTATTATCTTCTGTTATATGATCTTTGAATATATACCCACCTCTGTGCAATTTTTCAAAACCCTAAAAATAAAAAATTCGTAACAATCATTCCCACTTAAAAAGCTATTACCTAAACATTTTCTATATATTTTCTCATATAATGCGAATGATCTACCATGTAAGTAGATTTCTAGCTCCGAAAAATACGATTAACACTTATTTTCACATATCAAAAATAAGATAAAAAGTAATTTACTATGCTCACCTTCTATCTGTGTATATGTATGTTATACCCTTTCAAGCTTAAAGGGATATAATATTCACCCAGAGGAAAATAAGAATTTCCAAAATAATATCATTTGCCTACCGTTTAGGCCCAAATGTGTGAAATACTCCCATGAGTCTATATAAAGATTAAAGTAAATATATAGGGTTAGGTGTTGTATTAGCTTCGTTGAGTGTCTCAATTCAAAACCCCTAAGCACGTGCCCCTAATAACATCTACAACTTTACACCACGGGTTTTTTTTTTTTTTTTTAAGTTGAGAAAAGAGGTAAACCATTTTCATTTTCAAAGAAAGTCAAGAATCCTTTTTGTGTTTACACAAAAAAAAAAACTTGATGGTTGGGGTATGGTTGAATTGAATTTACCTGATGGGATCCAAAAAGTGATTGATTGACTTTATAAGAGGGTAAATTTTGTTTCTTATCTTGGATATCTATTGTGTGTGGTATTGAAGGTGATTTGTATAAGCAAAACTTGTTTGTATATAACCTCTGAGTCCCAAGGGTCAAAGTTTAAGTCAGTTTTAGAGATATAAAGAGTAAGATAGGTAGGTATACCTATACTATTGGTCTTTTTGGAAGTGAGGATAGTAAAAAAAAAACTAGCTATTGAATAATTTCAACATTTAAGAGATTTGATTAAAATTTTATTTCTTTAACTGAAATCATTTTTATTGGTCTAATTTGACCTTTTTTTAAGCCTTTTTATTCGGCAACAAAAGTCCTCCAAGTAGATGGATGGCAACAGAATTGAAACAAATTATGAGTGAAGGTGCATTTCTACATATTTATATCCTCTCACACCAAAATAAGGCTCTAAAAAGGCTAGTAAAATATTAATTATGAAACCTTATTTTTTTAAACAAATTAAAAATTGCATTTACACTTTTTAATTTGAATGAAATCAGTATGTTCTGAAGAAAGATTTTAAGCCAGTTTTTTGACATAACGGGTTTATCAACAGGGACGCTACAAAAGTAGAGCCAGGACAGCAAACGACGCCATATTTCTTGCCGCTCTTTTGACATTTCTCTTCAATAAGGTTTGCCATTTTATGGTGGAAAGATATACGAGCCAACAACGAGTCGAAATTATTAAAATTTACTACCGAAATTCGGAGACAGTGGCCTCAACGTCAAGAGCGCTACGTCCAATTTATGGTCGCCATAATCGTCGTAGCAGATCAACAATTGTGGAAAAATTTGAATCCACAGGCAAAGTACAAAATGTTCCCGTGCCAGTGAGACAAAGAAGTGCCCGTAGTGTCGAGAATATTGCTGCCGCTGAGGCTTCAGTTGCAGAAAGCTCAAATGTGTCTCTCACACGTCGTTCTCAAGCGTTGGGCATCTCTGTGACGTCGTTGCGTTGTGGCGAATTTTGCGAAAAGATCTTGGCCTGCATCCTTACAAGATTAAATTGACGTAAGAACTGAAGCCACTTAACCAGAAGCGTCGTATGTTCGTGAGTTGGGCTGAGCAACAACTTAAAAATGATTCGGATTTCCATCGAAAAATCATCTTCAGCGATGAGGCTCATTTCTAGCTGAATGGCTTCGTCAATAAACAAAATATGCGGCATTGGTCAGGCAGCAATCCACACATACTCCATGAGTCATCATTGCATCCCGAAAAAATTACAGTTTGGTGTGGTTTATGGGCCGGCGGCGTCATTGGGCCGTACTTCTTCCGCGATGATCAAGACCCGCACGTTATTGTGAATGGGGATCGCTCCCGTTCAATGATAGCCGAATATTTTTGGCCCCAATGGGATGCTATGGACTTGGAGGATATGTGGTTCCAAGAGGACGGCGCCACAAGCCGCACAGCGAATGTCACAATCAATTTATTGTAAACCATGTTTTGAGAACGTGTTATCTCACGAGATGGTACAGTAGCTTGGCCGCCTCGGTCGTGCGATTTGACGCCGTTAGACTATTTCCTGTGGGGCTACGTCAAGTCTATAGTCTATGCCAATAAGCCAGCGACGATTGATGAACTTCGTACGAATATCGAACGTGAAATTGCAGCAGTATCGGTCGATTTATGCTTGAAAACCGTCGAAAATTGGGTTCAACGTCTGGGCTTTTGCAAGCGTGCTCGTGGTGACCATGCAAAAGAAATCGAGTTCCATACATAATGGCATTGAACGTACTTTCACAATAATAAAGAAATTCATTGATATCCAAAACCGTTTTTGTTTAATTTAAAAAAAACATTTGTAGCGCTCTTATTAAAAAACCCGATCTATCAGCATATTTGATTTGGCAAACTGGACCAATTACAATTACTTCCAATAAGAACTTAATAAAGAAAGCAAAACAAAAATGATTTTGGAGAATTTCAAAGAACCATAAGGCAATCGAAGACCAATCCAACAAATTTACAAATCAAATACTTAAAGAAAAATAAAAAATATCACTTTGAAAGCTTTGAACAAAATTTGATCAAAATCGATTTAAACATAAATTGCTAACAAAAATGTTTGTGGGAGGAAGCATTTATTCTGGGGCTTGCATTTTTGTATAAATAATGAGATTGGTCACTTCGAATTCTAAATTAATTCGGATTACTTCCAAGTAACACTGACTAATAGAGTTGTAACTAATCGATTTCATTCGTTATTAAGATGCCGGTATTCACTTCAATACCGATTAAAGACACATTAAAAATATATCTCGCATCGATACCAAAGATACCAACCAAAGTAACGCTTCTGTATTTCTCCTGTGTTCGAAACGAAAACGAACCGATTTTTGAGCTGAATTTCAATCCATCTACAGGGTGTCTGCCGGGAAAGTATACTACTTTGTTTGCTTAGATATAATTTTTAATTAAATGAAAGAGAATGGATCTTATATTAATAAATGTTTTATTTAATGTCAGCAATTATGAATGGAATAAAATATCAGGTAAAAGTCCGCCTCTGGTAGTTACACAAATGCGAGCCCTTTTGAGCAGATTTTTCATTCCATTCTCACACATTTCACGCGGTATTTCATTAATTTCATCACGAATATTTTGTTTGAGCCGCTCAAGAATTTCTGGTTTGTTTGCATAAACCTCAGTTAAATCAGGCGATCGTGAATGCCAATCAACATCACCCTTTCTTGAAATAAATTGTTGTGGAAAGAGATCTCACAGTAATTTTACTGTAATCCTGGCTGTATGCGATGTGGCACCGTCTCCATTCCACATGTTAATCAAGCCCAAAGCATGCAGTTGTGGCGTTAAAAAATTTTCAGTTGTTCTTTGAAGACCAAGCTCCTGAGCACGGCGTCGAATTGAGATTGATGGATTGTTTTGAACACTTCCTTGAGCAGCAGTTATGTTTTCAGCCGATCTTGCAGTACCTTTCACCTACGGATCCTCTTTCTTCGAAATCATTCACTACACGATAAATAGTGCGTTTTGTTGTTTCTCCCAAAAATTTCACATAACTTTCTCATCGTCACAGTAATCGATGATTGATTTTGATAAAATGTTTGAACGATTAAAACACGTTGGCTTATGGAATATTTTTCCATACAAAAAGTTGGGTGTATTCATAAACGTCAGCCTAACTAAGAACTGCGTTATCTGCATTCATAAAGTCAGATTTTCGATCGAACTAACCTAGTCGAACTGCAGTACGTACCGTTCATAAACGTCAGACTGTCGTCAACGTCGGGCAGATTGTGCAGCTGTATTTGTTTGGCTGCAGAAAGAGCGGGAATTATTAAAATAATTTTTAAGACAACAAGAAGGACAAAGCGGCACTGACTCGTAAAGAATGTAAGTAATTGCAAATATTTTATATTTTTTTTATATTTTATTTTATAATTTTCTTTTCTTTTTGGGTAAGCAAATCAAAAAACAAATTCAACAAAATTTGTTTGGCAGCCATTTTTCTCTGACGTTTATGAACTCTGTTTATATACAAATCGGACTAAGTCAGACTTTTTTGTTTACTGCAGACATTCTGCATTGGGAGTGCGTTCACAAATGCATCAGAAAAGAAATGCGATTGTACTAGCGCAGATTCTCTGCGTTTATGAATACACCCGTTGCCACGAGTCTACTTCACGACTGCCAAATATGAAATGCCTAGACTAATGTTTGCCAAAATAGCGGCAAAACAAAGTAGTATACCTTCCCGGTGGACACCCTGTACATTGTAGCCATCCTTAAATGAAATTTGACAGTTGATGGCTTGACAGATGGGCAAAAAACAAAATTTTAGGGAACAAAAAAAGAAAGGTATTAGCGCAAAGTTGTCGTAAGCGTTGTAAATTTGTTAACTAAGCAAAACTGTCAAATTTGTCCATACAAATTGTTACAGAATTACGAAGTTTCAAGCTTTACAATGTAAACGATGGCTTTAAGCTGTTAAATGTATACCCTTAATATTTCTTTTCAAATGTCATCCAAAAGCCCTAAAATCGCATTGTTCCGGTACATAAAATTAATTCTGAAAAATTTCAATTTTAAGATAAAAAGTTTCAGATTTTTCAGAAGTTTGTTAATCCATCGAAATCGCGAACATCACTGAATGAAATCTGTTACATCTGAATTAGTCGATATGAGTGTCAATCTAAATGTCACCCCATCGCTCTTAAATCACCTCTCTCCCAGAGCAAGTGAATTAAAAAATTTCAGTTTCAGTTCAAGGGAAAAGTGAGCAATTTTTCAGAGGAATCCTATTGATATTTCTGAGTGATCTGAGTCCCCTAAGATCTCAGAAATATAAACTGGCTAAATATGCATTCAAGTACCTATTATTAGTTCAAACTAAACCAAATCACATGTAAGTACGCAATCGCACAAATAAAAAACAAAATCCGAAAATTCTTCATATTTCTTATACTGCATACGTTTAAATGAAAGTAACGAGAGTAACGAATTACGATAGTTTTGAGTAACGAGTACTTACTCGAACCAAAAGTAGAGTAATCATGCAGGTACTAGTTTTTTTGTAACTTTTACAGCTCTCCTACTGACTTAGCAATCCCACTATTGCATCGTGTCAAAAACTTGAAAGTAACCATATTTTCCAGATCCACCTGGGAGGATGTGGAATTCTTAGAAGATAAATCAATTATTCCTTTTTAAACCGATACGCGATGCATCACGCATCAAAGACCACAGTAAGGGTTGGTGGATGTGTGTGCTCTAGTAGACAGTATTTAAGTCTCTCATTTCTTCTTCCTGATCACCGTGGCTTATTCTAAATGGAACTTCTAGCAATAAAAAAAGATTTACAATGGAACAACTTTGGTTTTTATGTCATTTTTAAATACTAGCAGCCATTTCTACCTACGAAAACCATAATTTTTAAAGATATTTATTCAATTATTTGATGAGTGTCAAGTTCGCAAAGCAACTTTGAAGAATCGAAAAACGAATAGGTGGATAATTTTCCGTTAATTAGTCGTTATTAGTTGTGACAAAATAAATTCTTTCATGCGAAAATTATAAAGTACTAAAATGTTTTTTCTAGAAGATTTTACCACTTCTTGTAAAAAAAAACATAGAAAACATAGAACGACGAATTCAAAATCATACAAAAACTTATTAACGACTAAATAATCATGAATTATTAAGCCACTAATCATTCGGTGTAAACAGTTTTTACCACTTTTTGAGGTAGTGATATGCTAACTTGGTGTGAAGTTAACAAAGAGTGCAAATAACGTAGAAAATATTCCACTACAATTTCTAAATTGTCAAAACTAATTAAAAACTTGTTAACGATAAACTATTGAGCGATAAACCATTTGGTATTAGCAGATTTTACCCCCTTTTCAAGTGGTACTTTGCTTACTTGATATCAAGCTAGCAAAAGACGCAAAAAACATAGAAAACATAGCGCGATTAGATTATTTTTTTCACAACTAATTAAAGAGTAACTATCGGAAAATTATTTAGCCATAAAACATTAAGTACAAGAAGTTTTTAGCGCTTTTCAAGATTCGTCAAGTTAGCAAAGCACCCAAAAAACATAGAAAACATTGAACGACAAATTCGAAATTGTCACAACTAGTTAATACCAAATTACACACCTACCCATTTTTGGATTTGTCAAAGTTGCTTTTCTAACTTGACACTCATAGAAAACAAATAATCCAAAAACACATAAAAAACATCGCATGATAAATTGAATTTTTTACAACTAAATAACGACTAGTTAACGGTAAATTATTAAATACTAAAATATTTAATTAAAATGATTTACCACTTTTCAAAAAATAAACATAGAAAACATAGAACGGCAAATTCGAAATTGTCACAGCTAATTAATGACTTATTAATGACAAATTATGCACCAATCCATTTTTTGATCCGTTATAGTTGCTTTGCTTATTTGATATCAAGTTAGCAAAGCACACAACAAAACATAGAAAACATTGCACGATCAAATTAAATTTGTCACAACTAGTTAATGACTAATTAACGGCAACTTATTAAGCCATCAAATATCAGGTATAAGAAGTTATTACTGATTTTTGACATGGTGCTTTGCTAACTTGATACAAAAGAAAACATAGAAAACATTGAACGACAAATTCTAAAATGTCACAACTAATTAACGACTAACGAACGGCAAATTATCATCCTACTCATTTTTCGATTCGTGGAAGTTGCTTTGCTAACTTGACACTCATAATTATTTGGGCACCTGCCCAAATATGAGGATTGTATGCAGGCTTTGGACGCATCTTTAAATAGTTTTGCAAAAAAAAAAATGCAAATTCCTGTTAAGGTCTCATTTGCAAAAGTAAAAGTTACCCTGCTTGTTTCACAGACATGGGCAATATCATACCGTATCATGAGCCTCGTGTGGTTCAAAGTTTCCCTATTTTGTATGAAAAATATTTGTTTTTTTGAGGGACAGTGTCTGCTAAATGCTAAGCTTCCTAATAAATTGAATTGAATTGAATTGAAGTGAACTAAATTAAATGGTGGTTCTGCAAATAATTCACGTGGGTCACTTCAACCTTTGTAAATCATTTTGATGCTTTCACCTCACAGCCAAAATAATTAACAAATAACTAAAAATAATATGTTTTTTTTTTTTTTAATCCTTTTGAACAGAAAAACTGTTCATATCAAACGCTTAACACCCACAAACTATATCTAAACTTCATTCGAACCATTCGTGCATTTTATTTCAATTACGAAACCATTTTTAATGGACCACAAAATGTTTCCACAATTTTTGTTGCCATCCTATTTATACTTGTAAAACTTTAAATATACTTACCTTATTTAAAAAAAAGAAAAAAAGAAAAACAATTTGCTTCCCTGTGTCAATCATTTTCTGTTGCTTGGTCATGGCAACAGCTGCATTTCCAACATGCACTTATTGATACTTCTGCCGGGACACTTCGATAAAAAATGAATAAATTTTGGTTTCTTCCAAGCCAAACCAAGTTAAGTCAAAAAAAAAAAAAAAATCCAATGAAACTTATCCTATACGAAAATTGTATTTATATCAAACAAAAAGAAAAAAAAATAATATAACTCCGTCTTATAAGATCAAATAGAGCAAACCGGATAGAAATGACATTTTTCTTTTTGTCATTGACGTTGTCGTCCTCGCAGCTGCACATAGTAGTTGTTATCCTTGCGTGCTGCTGTTAGGAAAACTTTCTCCATCATCTGACTTTTGATATACCTACCCTCGAACTGATGATGATGATGATGATGATCGTCCTGAATTAAGAAAAAATAGAGTAAGTTTTGGCGAAACTGCTAAAAGAGTTGCACGACAGATTGGATGGAGCAAGTATTTTTGGATCAAAAGGCTTGGACTTAAAGGTTGTGTGTGGGTGGAGTAATTCCTTTATTAAAGGGAGAATTTAATGAGAAAACTTTGCCATATCTGATTGCATGAAGTTTTTTGCTTTCTTTTTTGTTTGTTTGTTTGTATTTTGGAAACGGCTTCTCAAGTTCTTTTATTTATAGAAGATGATATGGTTGGTATACGAAATGATATATTCTTTACTAGGTCACATCAGGAAAAAATATGTGTTTGCTTTGTTAAAATCAAATAGAATAACAACATAAGATTCTGTTTTTTTGTTTTTACTTTGTGATATAAAATAAATATGTATGGTATAAGATTAAGGTACTAAAGGGTAAGTTTTGGATTCGTTTAGAAAAAAATTTCGAGATTTGAATCAAAATAGGCGATGATGAAAAAGTAGGTCCCACAATTTTATCTGTCTATCTGTCTCACTATACATCCTCCTACAGCCTTAAAGATTGAAGCGATTTTCCTAAATTTTGTTAGTTTTTTGGATAATTCACTAGAAGGGGGAATTTCGTGCCGCCGAAAAATGACATAACTATCCCTTTCAACAGTCAAGCCATTTTATTGAAAGAATGAAACCATTTTGGAACGAAATTGATTTCAATGTATTTTATTTACAGATGGCCGTCTGCCAACCCCAACTTGCTGTTGTTTTGCTTATAAAGCTTAAAGATAATGCCATTTGACCAAAGAACTATTCCATTTTTAAGAAAAATTAAAGTATTAGCACCTTTTTTAAGAAAAGAAAGAAAAGCTATTACTATCCAAGTATTTGTAGAACTGGCTATATTCTAAGAACAAATTATTTACTTGTAGATACCACAGAGAAACATTCATCAACGAAGCAAAAGAGATAGAAATTAAAACAGAAAAGAACTTTTATCTCAAAACCCCAAAAACTCAGAAAATACATTTTTTCTTCTTAACATTACAGTAACTGCATATTAAGGCGTTTTTTTTTTTTTAATTATTGTTGATTATTAAGGACGACAAAAACAACAAACGTATCATACATAAATAATATTACGAAAAATGTGCAAAAACGGCCCCCAACATAAAATTAATTTAATACAGGGCCGGACAAGCTATGGCGTGCAAAGGCGCTGAACCCAATGGGTGCATTGAGCAAGCATTAAAAAAGCCATTTAATTTTCATTTTATTTTTTAGATAGATAGATAGATAGATAGATAGATAGATAGTTTTTTATTCATTCAAGCAAACTTAAAGCTATAGATATTTACAATATAAATGTTTTTAGATTGAATGAAATTAGTGAACATTCGGTAACTATAAAAGTTAGTGTTGAATGACACGCCAAAATAAATTAATTTAAGTAATATCTGATGTGGGGTGACAATCAGAATTTAATTATTTCAAAACAAAATTTAAAAAATAAGAAAAGAAAGAAAGAAAATTAGAGAAGTTAACTTTGAGCAAGAAAGTTAAATAAATCAATTCAAAAAATAAACTTAACAATTCAAAAATAATATACTGTAAAATAACAACAATAAAATATTTTAACTATGTATTTTTCAGCTGTTTAATAGGAAAAGGTTCTTAAAAAGGATTCAATGCATTCATAGTCATGTGTGAATAGCCAGTCTTTAACTTTTTTCAGAAAAGAACTAAAAGAAGTAGTTTGCCTTATAAATAACGGTAATTTATTAAAAAGTTTTGGAGCTGTAACTGTGAAAAAAAGGGAAAAATGTGTTCTTTGTGCGAGTGGTACAGTAACAAGATGTGAGTTATTTATACGTAGACTGTAAAACTGCGAGTTCCTAGTTGGAATATTGCCACTTTGTTTGAAGAACTCTCTTAAATTTTTGAAAACATAGAGATGTCTCATTGGTAAAATTTCCAATTCTTCGTATAGCGGCCAACTTTCAGCAAAACGGTTTTTATTACAAATTATTCGTATTACATGTTTTTGAGCTAACATAAGGGGTCTAAAAGTATTTGCGTAGGATCCACCCCAGCTGGAAATTCCGTATTGAAGCTTTGAATGCGCAAGACCATTATAAATTAGTTTTAAAACTTCTTTCGAGCAAAATGGTTTTATGAGGTACATCTTACGAGTAACCAACATCATGTGTGATTTCAGGGAGCGAATATGTTCTTTCCAATTTAAGTTGAAATCGATTAGAACACCCAAGTATTTAAATTTTATCACTGACTCAATTTTAAAGCAACTATCGGAACATGAACTATGAGAATAGAAACTACGTTCACCACATTTATGAATAGGTAAGCAAAATTGTTTACAATTATGGGCATGAAAGCAAAGGTTATAATCAAAAAGACTATTGTCAGAAATTTTAAAAGTTACTAACTTAGTTTTCTCGCTTATAATAAGCTTATGAGCAGCGAACCATGTTCTAAATCTTCTTCAATTTTTGCCACACATTCAAAAGTAGTATTAAATTGATAGGTGTATGCTATATCATCTGCAAAGGCAGTAGGGGAACCATTTAATTTAAGATTTAAAAGAGAATTTATATATATTAAGAAAAATAATGGGCCGAGAACGGAGCCTTGTGGGACTCCATTTTTTAAAAGTAGTGAATTGCTAAAAGTTCCGTTCACATTTACTTTTTGTTCTCTTTCCTTTAAAAAGGATTGAAGCCATTTAAATATAACACCTCGAAAACCAGCATTATACAGTTTATTTAACAGAACGTCGTGGTCAACCATATCGAAAGCCTTAGTCATATCAATGAAAAGAGACATGGTAGTTTTATTGCAATTTAAACTGCTATATAATTGAGTACACAATCTTAAAATAGCATCTTCGGTAGACATTCCTGATCGAAATCCAAATTGATTTTCGCTGAAAAATTTATTTTTGTCCAAGAAGGAAATTATTCTTACCTTAATAAGTTTTTCAAAAAGCTTTAAGAAAGTTGAAAGCAGAGAAATAGGTCTATAGCCAGAAACATTCTTTCTATTACATTTTTTGAAAAGAGGCACAACTTCAGCACACTTAAGGCGTTTGGGAAAACAACCATTTTCAACACTTGCGTTAAACAGGTAACTCAATATATCGACCACATATAAGGCAATTTTTTTAAGTAAGATACTAGAAATACCATCAGTAGTACACGAGTTCTTATTTTTCAAAGATAAAATAGCTACGTAAACTTCACGTGAAGATATATATGTAATTGGAAACAAAACTATTTGACATTAAACAATCAGATGTTATATTTGAAAATATTGAACAATCACAACTTAAGCAAGGATCAACTGAAGGTTTGAGTTTATCTGAAATTTCGGTGAAGTATTCAATAAATTTATTTGAAATGGAGTTTAAGTCACTAATGGAAACATCATTAATTTGCAAGTTACCTATTTCGACTAACTGCGAATCCTTACCTAAAATATTATCTACTACCTTCCATTCTTCTCTTATATTTCCATATGCTTTTTCGAATAAACCTGTATAATAATTGTTACGCGTTTCTTCTATCTTATGTTTGATGGTTTTACATAAAGAGACATAATAACTTTTAAGATTACTATTTTAGGGATGTTTTTTGCACTTAGCACTTAAAGTGTTTTTCCTAGAAATCTGTTTAAGTAAATTATTAGTCATCCAAGGCTTTAAATGCTTATTGCTTTGTGAGTTTTGGCTTGAAGTATAAGTACAAGAATGTATGTGATTTTGTAAAATTGAACTAAATAAATCAAAGGCCTTAGATGGGTTACTTTCCAAATAAACTGGCTCCCAAAATTCATACTTTAAAAGTTCCAATAATAAAGAATAATTGTTTGTTAATAGCTCACCAATATTGATTTCCATTACATAGCTACCAGCTTATTCTGAGTTTAAAAACGGTTATATATTTTTGTATGTATCTTCTTTTCCAAAAATAAGTCCACTTTCCTATTCACACCCATAGTAAGAAAACTACATCACAATACCTTTGCCAAGTGACCGATTTCATCCGCCTCTTGGGTATATCTTGTTAAAAAAAAACGCATTCCCTTGGGTATTATGAGGAAATGACTTCTTGACCAATAACCGCAACTGAGGGTCGCAAATGATAAAGCAGGTGTAGGACGCTAATTTTACTCGGGCTGGCCCTGATTATATATTACCTGGGCCCCACATAATTTTGCACAGAAGAATTGGAAAATTGTTTCAAAACTTTTGATTTTGATTTTTAACATGGAACTTTACCCGCTTATAGTATCGTTTTCGTGTCAACTGAAAAAAATCGCTCTTGGAAAAAGTGATCAACAATATCTTAGACAAAATCGTAGGGTATATAAGGCAGGAGGTCTATTTTGCCCAATTTAGCAGAAAAGTGAAATTTTCTATAACATTGGCTCAAAATAATTATAAAAAGAAAAACGACAAAAACAGCAAAACTAAGGAAAAAAAAGCATTTATACAATTTTAAATCTTCCCAAAGTCTAAAACACCAGAAACCATATTTGAGATATCTGCGTTGGGCAAAAAATTGATTTAGATATTTGAAAAAAAAAATTAAAACCAATCATTAACCAAAAACAATTTCAAAAATGTTTTAATTGAAAACTTTGTATTCCAAAACCTATACATGCGCTGACATAAATTGATTTTGTTGATAAAAGACTAAATTTTTCGTTTAAAAAAAGTATTTTGGAAAGCCAGAAATCTATTCTTTTTATTTATTTTGCAAATTAAGTTCTTTTAATTAATAGGTTCAGCAAAAATTGTTTACAAATGAAAAAATTAAAAATTTGGATTTTTCTTCAAAAGTTTTTGTGCAAGCTGTTCTTCAAGAAAACTAAATTTGAAAATCATAAAAAATAGGATTTTTATCTTTCCAAAAAGCTGCAAGGCAATATCGTAGTGGTTGCTGTTGTTTTTCAATTTATTTTTTTCTATTAAATATTTTTTTTTTATAAAATTGGTCCTGTCCAACTGGAGGGAAATATCATATATTTTTTGTATTTCCTACTTTTAATCCACATATCCTGAATTTTTTGCGGATTTAAAAATATAAATCTGAAAAAATTAGGGAGTTTTTGTTTCCTCATTTGGAGCTGATTTAGGCCCATCAAAATAGTAATCAATATAAAAACTAAAAAAAAAAACATTATAATCACCACCTTAATATAATAACATTACATTATATTATATACATTGCAGAAAGTAAATTCACATTTTAGACAATCAGTATATTTCAAAATGTACTGACAAAAATCAACAATTACCTTTAAAAAATGATTTTTTTGGAAAAATTTTAATATTGGTCTCCAGACTATTCAAAATTTCAGGCTACCAGGTCTACCGGCTGAATTGATTCCAAAATTTATAGACCTACAAAACATCACTGTGCATCATCTAAAATCTCAATATTTAAATTGCCTTGTAGCTTGAAAAATTTTTTTTTCGTTAATTTATGGGTTGCAAAAACTTATTGCCCCGAAGTGCAAAATCTGAAAACACGCCACTGAGTATAAAGTACCACACATTCTGCAACTGCTATTCGCACTTATTAAAAACTTGAAAATTTGTATTTATGTTTTAATTTGACATGAAAAAGAAATATTAAAAAAAAAAAAAAACAAATTTGAAATAAGCAAATTCTGGAAACAAATTTACATGCTTCATAAAAGTTCCTAATCATATCATTCTTCTGTCGAAAAATTCATACCATTTTACTTGCCATAAACATAGGTACAATGGGGCAAGTTTTGGATTAGTACAGAAAAAATCGAGAAAATAAAAATCAAACATGACTCGATAATAGTCAGTCAGTTTTTTAGCTCTAAAAATAACGGTGCTTGTCACACTGAACCAAAAAGGCACATGATTTTCAAGAATAATTTTCTATTTTATACGAGTCCGTATATCAAAATTGAACCACACATCGTGTTCTTAGGATTTAGGTATAATTCTATGAATGTATTCATACGAGTACGAGCGCTTCATGCGACTTATGATTTGTTCTTAAAATGTATGTATGTATCTGATTTTCATATATCCAATGTTTGTATACTAAAGTTGTATGCATGAATTTCATTCAAAGTGAATTTTTTTCATACATACAACTTATGAATATGTTCATGTATACTATGAAAATTTTACCTAAAGTATAATTATTGCACTCGTTAATATAAAGTACTCATTTCATGAAAAATATGAATCATTCAAAATTTATAAGAACTATGAAAAATTATGAAATCAATACAAAAAACTTATAATTCTGTCCCAGCATTTTATGAATGCAGTCATTAAAATTATGTACACTTTTCATGAGAAATATGAACCTGAACCTTGAAACAACTAAGTTAATTAATGTATATAAATAAATACTCAAAATTGGCACACGAATTTCTTTTTTTAATAGAACTAGTTTTGCAGTCGTGTTGTTTTCAATCGGACAATACTTTTTTTGAAGTTGATCTTGTTTGACAGCTGTCACTTGATTTATGCTCAGTTTTGTTTGCCATTTCATAATTAATAGAATTACTCCTGAACAACGTTTGCATATATAAAATAAATCAAGTGACAGCTATCAAAAAGACCAACTCCGAAAAAAGTATTACCTGATTGGAAACTACACGTCAAAAAAACACCTTATACAGGG
This sequence comes from Dasysyrphus albostriatus, assembly GCA_946251815.1. Taxonomy (NCBI): domain Eukaryota; kingdom Metazoa; phylum Arthropoda; class Insecta; order Diptera; family Syrphidae; genus Dasysyrphus; species Dasysyrphus albostriatus. The sequence continues at coordinate 29,764,295 of OX276336.1, read as the reverse complement.
TGGCGCACGAATCGTGCTACAAAAATAAAACGTAATAACTTTGTTTCTGTGTGAGTAATCGGCTTATTTTTTTTTTTATTTTGTAGGTTACTATTTAGATTTATAAAAATGGATGCTTGGGATACGGAGAAAAGAATTTGGATAGTGCAACGGTACCATGCTTTGCAGTCCGTCATTTCCGTCCAAAGGAAATTTAGGCGGGAGTTTGGCGGTAATCCCCCGAGTAGATGGACCATTATGAGGTTTGTAAACATGTTTGCCGAATCTGGAAGCATCGCACGAAGGCCGTACCATCGAGATGCCAATGTTCGGGTTCAGGATACAATCGCAGCAGTAGCATCTGCAATACAGGCCAATCCGAGCGTTTCGACCCGAAACTTATTGGGGCAAATTGGAGTTAGTAGACGGTCATTACAACGGATACTTCATGACGATTTAAACTTGTTTCCGTACAAAGTCCAAATTACTAGCAAGTTAAACCCTCAGGATTTGCCTGTTCATCTGGAATTTTGCCAAAAAATGATATCAATGGCCGAAGAAGACAACACATTGATCAATTGTTTGTTCATGTCTGATGAGGCCCATTTTGATCTTAACGGCAATGTAAACAAGCAAAATTGCCATATATGGAATGAGTCTAATCCAGAAATGCTCCATGAGACGGAACTGCACCCAGAACGAGTCACTGTGTGGTGCGCAGTTTCATCAAGGTGTATTGTCGGTTCGTACTTCTATGAAGAAAACGATGTAACCGTTACTGTCAATGGAGACCGTTATTTAAAGATGTTGAAGGAGTTTTTTTACCCAGAACTGCGCCGAAGACGTATACCATTCAACAGCGTTTGGTTTCAGCAAGATGGAGCAACTGCACATATAGCCAGACCAGTTATGGCGGAGCTAAACAAAAAATTCGCAAACAAATTAATTTCTAGGAACTCCACTCTTCGCTGGCCCCCAAGGTCACCTGACCTGACTGCACCAGACTTCTTTTTATGGGGTTATGTCAAGCAAGAGGTGTATAAAACGAAGCCCAGGAATTTAACTGAATTAAAGCAGTCCATAAAGACAATAATTGAGGCCGCAATGAATAATTTTTTGATCAGGTGCCGCATATGCGTGGGAGAGCGTGGAGGTCATTTGCGGTCTATAATCTTTAAAAACAACTAACTATTTAAAATAAAATTTAATTTTCTAACCAATAAAACAAATAAATGAAATACATCGATTAAAAAAAAGTTATTTGAATTTCTTATTGTGGCACAATTGGTGCGCCACCCTGTATAAAAATTATTTTTTAAGAAACCGCTTAAGCGATTTAAAATTTTTGTTTGCATATTCTTATTTTTTCAAGTAATCAATAAATGGCATGTTTTTTAGCTCTAAGTGATTTTACTAGATTTTTTATTTATGAATTTCTTTATTTAGTTTGCCTGTAAACGCCGTAACATTAATTTCTTATCTTATGAGAGCAAGTTCGTGCGATCCAGTCGTGCATTTTATTTTTCAAACAAAAGCTACTTATCAGTTAAACTTTTCGTCTAAAGTAGGTACATTATAACAATTAAGACCGAAGAACGCACTCTAAATTAACTTTAATAAATATGTATCTGCGTATGTCATACTAGTAGAGATATACATATAAATATGCCACTAAGAAAAGCAGAGAAGACAATCAAACTATATAACGGGACAGATAAAACATCCCCAGCATTTATATTATATTCAACCTGCGAACACCAAAAAAATAAGTAAAATTAAGTTATTTGAACAGCACATTTCTCTAAACATACCTACATCCATTCAAACGATAATGGGGTGACCATGCCTAATTCTCAAAACGAATTAAGAAACTAACAACTTTTTATTTTGATTTGTAAAACCAAGCAAGTATCTTCATTTGCATAGTCCTTATAATATTTCTGGCGGCAATATTTTCCATTTTTTTCTTAATTCTCTAATTTATAAAAAAAAATTCTCTCATGTTTTTCGAAATCGGAGAAGTATCTACATTTTAACCAAATTTGAGTATTTAATATTTTAATTTTTGAAAAGTTTAATTATGGAGGCTTAGTGTATTAACAATGTTTTCAGAAAATTATTCAATAATTTAAGGTACTTGTTATTCACCATCACTTGTATAAATTGATATTTTTGTGATTAAAAGTTTTAGTAATTGAATATGAGAAAATTTGAAAAGAAAATTCATCTGTTTAATTTAAACAAATTTCCTTTGAATAATAAAACTCACAGTGTCTCCAATGCTGTGATTTTTATATAAGTCGGAAACCATCAATACAAATTTGCGTCTTAGAAGGCTTTGATAGTCATCTAACTGATGAGCCCAACTATCATATCTGGGCGAAATGTAATGGAGTTGAGCTCATTTGAACTTTTAACTTAAATTTAAAAGTTTTAGTTAATTTGAAGATTTTGTTGATGGTGGTGCAATGTTTCCACATTTTTGTCTCAACCTTCAGTTCAAAATAAAAAATATTTTTTTCACAAATAAAAAGCCAATGGTAACCCTATTCTTTATTTATATCGACTAAAGTTTATCCTGTCGCTATACTTTAGTTAAGAAAATTTAAATTATCAGTAAAACATTGAAGTACCAAGTTGATGCTTCTCATTTCGTCCTTTAAGTGTCATCTAAAGTAAAAAAAAAAAAAAATAAAAGACAAATAAGAAGAAAACAACAACGAACGAACATGGCCCGTACCGTTTCGTTTCTCTCACTAAATAGATTCTATGTAATTTACATACCTACAATCAAATGGAAAACAAACTTTATTCGCTCCTTTACACGCCCACCCCATCACATTGCCCATTCGCGCTCATTCCACCTTATCTTTTTTGTTTTGCTTTGTTTGATAAGTTTTCTTTTTTTTTTGCACTTTTGTTCTCTTTTAAAATTCAATTGAAAACTTTTTAATTATCATGTCGATATCTTGTTTTTTTTGTATTCCCCTTTGCTTTGCTTTATGTACTTTGCTTACTCTAATTCCAAAAAAAAGGTATGTGTATGAAGGAATAGGATGTTGAAAAGTAGGAAAATGTTTAGAACAAAGGAAGAACTTAATGAAACAATATAATGAAGTATTCCCACACAGGCAAACCTACATATATACTCACACATACATGTACAGAGTCTAGAAAAGCAGTATTTTCAAAGCTATTTTACTCTCCCGACAGTTGCTCTTCTAAAGACAATGAGTTTCTAGGTTTTCTTTTTTTGAGACTTAGATATGCAAATGATTGGTTTGCATTGGTCCTCTTGCATTTGCCAATCAACGTCAATGGACGAACATATGAAGCGGATAATTAAAATTCACCAATTTCATTGATACAAGCAGTGGAAGTAGGACGTGCGTCCATGTGTCCGTCTATCCGCCAGAGTGTGTTTAATCGACTCTCAAATGAAGGGAAATAACGATGTTTATTGATGCAAATGGCGGAACAAAAACTTTGATTATATTTACAGAAAAGAACAGTTGGTACCTTAAAGGCACGGAGAGAAAATTATTTCGAAAATATATTATTGTTCTTAGAACCTTTGTAAATTCATCCATGCCCTTATATGCAAATGCCATAAAAAAATAATTATAAATAGTTGGTACCCCAAAATTTATTTCTATAACATCTTAGGGACGCTTGAAAAGCAAAATCCATGAAATTGTACCCTAAAATTCAAATCAATTTATAGCAAGCTTCCACACGATTTTTCTTCCGTGTAAGAATTCAATGAAAGAAAAAGTGATTGTTGAAGTACGAGTATATAGCAAAAGCTAGTGAATGCAAATAAAATCCTTTGGTATTCATAGTTAGCGAATGTGATTAAAAAGCTAACTGCCATTGGCATTATTGTTTCATACTTAAGACTCTTAAAAGCTCTGCCGACTTCAGTTATTCAAATGATTACTTATTTGTTTTTCATGGAAAACCTGAAGGTTTACCAAACAGAAATGCATGCACTAAAAAGATCTGGAACTAGAAATTGTATTACGGTGTATATTCCGGAAATTTAATTTTTCCAGTAATTGGCAATTTTGATTTCTAAGAACATGCCATTCTGCGTAAGAACTTTTGCCTATATTGTTTTAATTGTGTTCCAATTGGAGTTTCATTTATGAAAAATTTTGGGTACTTAGCAAACCGAAAGATACTAAAGTGTACAGGAACTATTTTAAATAATTGAACAATTTTGATACTTTGGAATAAAAAATGTGGTTCTTTATTCTGGAAATCCCTGCAAAAAAAATCAATAAAGTAAGTTTCTGCATCTGAGAACATCTTTGTAAGCTTTGCTCCAGAGACTTTTCGATACAAATTGGCAGTCTGGCAAATTTTGATTAATTTTTCTCAGAGAGAACAAATAAAAAACATTTGGCTACAATTTTCTGCCACAAACATTTCTTACTTGCGATATATTGGTTCATAGGTACTGGCAAGTTACAGTTGCGTACAAAAAGACGAACTTGAGATTTTTATCTAATGTGTTATACGAGTATTACGAAAGATGAAAAAATGTTGTCTCACAATTGTGTCTGTTTGTCTGTTCTTTGAGCTACAGCCTGAGCTGCTGGATAAACATTGTTCACAGTTGGTTTACTTTTGCAAAACTCTTTCTAATTCATACTAATTATGAAGTCATTAAAATTCGACTGTAGTTGCTTACCACAAAAAAACACAATATTTTTGAGATTTTAAAAAAATTTCTAATTTTTTCTTCAATCAAATATGCGTTTATTTACAAAACCACATGATGGGTAGGTACTTAAGGATTTTTAACATTTTTCAAAATTATTAAAAAAAATTTCTTTTAAGAAAAATAACGTTATCTTCCATATACAAATGTGAAAAAATGGCTGCTACGATTTTGATAAAACTTTTTTTGAAACTTTTTTAAGTGCGATCTTCTACTTAAAATTAAAAAATGTAAACTAAGGGCCAGTTTTTCAGTTCAGGGTTAACGCTATGTTGAATCCGATTTGGCTAATCCTGAAAATATTTTAACCCTGAGTTAAATCAGCGACAGTTTTTCAGTTGTGTATTAACTTTATCTTTCAGTTATCAAAAATTAAGGCCATGGATATGTGAAACTATGAATACCGCACGTCTTCGCCTTTCACGCATCGGAATAGAGATGGCGCCACAACAGAATTGCACTGGCAAAAACTTTCACTATTGAAATGAAGGTGGTGCCACAACTGTAAGGGCACTCTCAATTTCGTCCCTGGGGTTACTCACAAATGTGGGTATGTAATTAACTTAGGATTGAAATGAACTGAAAAACTCGTTTCTGAAGTTAACTTAGGTTTAACCTTGAGACTGGCATGATCTCGCACTGAAAAACTGGCCATAAGTAACTAAATTATTCCTACTTCTCATTGAATTTTTTTATTTATTTTTATTTTCTTATTATAAGCAGAAATGATTTCCGTACAACCTACTGGTGAGATAAACTTTATATTATATTTTACTTTCTCTTGACCCCTTACTTGTTACTTTTTACTTGTTACTTGTTACTTGTTACTTGTTACTTGTTACTTGTTACTTGTTACTTGTTACTTGTTACTTGTTACTCTCATTTCATGCTAATTGTTACTGGTAATCGGTAACAAGTTGTATTTACTAGTTTCTTGTTACTAATTACTCACTCTAGTCTGTCTTCGACTCATGCCGTTCGCCCTCTATGCGACTCCGATCCTCCTTTGTTCTTCAAACCATCTTCAATTAAAGATTTTAACTTAATCAAGCTAGTTGTTAAACGAGACAAGTCATTGGATTTCGAAGACCTTTGTTATTTTTGGCCTATAAAACGATTACAGCAAAGTTTATGTTTTTTTTTGTTTTGTTTTTGGGGTTGGTTGAGATTATATTTCCCCTTCTAACTGAAACTACAGTTGATGCCTTCCGGAAATAGTAACTTTAACATTCAGCAGGATATAGCAAGTTAATACAACAACAAAAATAAATATAATGTAAGTGAATTTGTTGACATGAACCAAAATAAGTGAACTGGGATGGAACATACGTACGTATATGTAAGTGTTGTTGGTTTCCTCGAGCGCGACTTCATAACAACTACTTGACAATTGAAACTGGTACATTGTGTACATCCGTACATATGTATATCTCTTCCTGTTTATTTTTTTTCTGTCAATAGTAAGAGAGTCCTTTTAAGTGCACGACATATGAATTTTATTCCTCTTATTCCCTACTCCTTTGGGAATAAATAAATTCCTTAGCAGAAAAAAAGGAGATGCTTGGAAAATGTATGTTTTCATAAAAAAAGAAGTTTCTTAAAAAGGGTGGTTGTTCTTGATGGGAAAAAAATAGTTTCTAGTTCTGTACGATGATCTTATGTATTCAATAAAATTTAAATTAGGCCGCATTAAGTATGTGCTTCTGTGAAAGAGGAATGGATGTGTGGAATATATATCTACTTCTACTTAACAACAAAACAACTGGGAATCTTAAGTAGCAAGATAGTATAAATTAGAAGGACATCCATCCACAATTTTTGTTTTTCTTTGGGAAATGCATTTGCCAAAGAAGTGCAGTGCATAGGACTTGTCGTCTTATACATTTACACCACTCATGTGTAAAGTTAAGTTGGTATGAGACCTACACGTATATGTCATTCCTGCTAGATTAATGTCACTTCTGGTTATGATTAAATGATGATAGCTGCTTGATCCTTTTTCTGGAATGTTGTGTCATTATGGAAATTAATGAAAAAAGGAGAAGGCACGTTGCGATGAAAAAAAAGGAGAGAAGAAAAAAAAACAAAAATTTCGACACATTCACCATGTTCATCAATTAAGTCTTTATACAATCTCATTCTGACAGGATGATTTAATACATACGAGTTCACGAGTTCGTAATAACATACTTAACCTGATTTTTGACCAAAAAGTATACGGCATGGTGGAGAATAGGAAGAATATCTACATCAGTATATGCGCGTATATTGCTTTCAGTATCTCCATGCCTCTATGCATAAAAGTAAATTATTTTTATCGTCCCAACTAGAGGATATAGCACAAGTAGATAAAGTTATTATAACATAGGTAAGTTTCTTAGGGCTTTGGATAGGATTATATGAATAATGAATGACAAGTAGAAGTAAAAGGATGAATTGCGCTTGCTGTCCTATATTACGAAACAATGTCACTTAAACATGTGTGGCTGTGTATAGATATGTACCTCTTACCGGTCATTTATTATGCAATGTCCTTAATTTAAAACAACGATGTTGACTTCTATGACGTAGAAGAAAATATATATATTCCTTTTGCTTGTTGAGGGTCTATCCTTTTGAATTCAGTTTCTTCCGTAAGTTGACACTGTTGCTGTAGTAAGGTTTGTGAGTGCTTACTGCACATGACTACACAGACTTTTCCTTTTTAAGGAATTATATAGCTTTGGCATGAAAAAATAAAGAAAAATATAAAACAAAACAGATTCATATATGAACAGTCGTGAAACGAGGAAGCAATTTTTGAAAAATTGCATAGGATTTTATAATAGACGCTTGCTTTGAAAAGGACAGATACTGGTTTTATAAAAAAAAAAAATATGAACTGATGGTAATGTTATGATATTTATTTTAGTCGATGGGTACGGACACATATTAAATAAACAGTAAAATTAGATTGTTAATTATATTATATAGTGGAATATGGTTAAATTCAGGCGCCTAGAAATTGAGGTAAAGCCCGTGGTCTGGCTGGTAGTAGTAGTAGTATTTATTATTCTGTTGTCGCTAACCATCGACTAAAATTATGCTCCTTAGAAAGGTACAACAACATCTAACCGATGAGCATAATTGTTGTACCTAAGCGAAACGCATTTTGATTAATGGCCATAAAAACTTTAAACTGGATTCAACAGTCCACAAAAAAAAAATCTATTATTTATGCTTTTATTATAAAAATCTTCAATTAATTTTCAAAATATAATTTTTAAATTTTTTGTTTTATTATTTTTCTGGTAAAATTTTGTATTGTAGCTACATATTTGTGCAGGAAAAAAATTTTGTACTGAAATTGTGAGATAAATACTATTTTTCTTAACTATTTTTTTAACAATAATTATTTTGTAGGTAGATTGGCTCCTTCCACTTTTCTTGCATACCTACATTTCGAAAAAATCGACCAACTCACATTTTTGAAATATATCTAACGGGTGATTTTTTAGCTGGTTTGGTTTTGGCAACACTGGTTTTGACAGCTGACGTGTGTTTAGTACCTTGTGTCACTGTCAAACAGCTTCAGTTTGGTTTGCAATTTAACCATAGATCGTCTTACAAATGAACAACGCTTGCAAATTATTGAATTTTACTATCAAAATTCGTGCTCGGTTCGAAATGTTCATCGCGCGCTGCTTCCGTTTTATGGTCGGCATTCTCGACATTCTGAGCAGTCTATTCGGAAGATTGTGACCAAATTTCGCACCAAATTTACTTTGTTGGACATTAAACCACCAACACGTTTACGTACTGTGCGTAGTGAAGAAAATATTGCGGCCGTATCAGCTAGTGTGACAGAAGACCGCGAAATGTCGATTCGGCGCCGTTCCCAGCAGTTAGGCCTTTGTTACAGCACTACGTGGAAAATTTTGCGGAAGGATTTGGGCGTAAAGCCTTTTAAGATACAGCTGGTGCAAGAACTAAAGCCAGCCGACCTACCACAACGCCGAATTTTTGGTGAATGGGCTCTTGGAAAGCTGGCCGAGGATCCGCTTTTTTATCGAAAAATTGTGTTCAGCGATGAGGCTCATTTTTGGTTGAATGGGTACGTAAATAAGCATAATTGCCGCATTTGGAGTGAAGATCAGCCAGAAGCATTGCAACAGTTACCAATGCATCCCGAAAAAGCCACTGTTTGGTGCGGCTTATGGGCCGGTGGCATTATTGGGACATATTTCTTCAAAGATGATGCGAATCACAGCGTTACTGTCAATGGTGAACGCTACCGAGCGATGATAACAAACTTTTTTTGCCCGAAATGGAAGTTCTTGACTTGCATGATATGTGGTTTCAACAAGACGGTGCCACATGCCACACAGCACGCGAAACAATGGCGCAATTGCGAGGCGAGTTTGGTGAACAGTTAATTTCACGTTTCGGGCCGGTCAATTGGCCGCCTAGATCGTGCGATTTGACACCATTAGATTATTTTTTGTGGGGGTATGTCAAGACTAATGTCTATAGGGACAAGCCCGCTTCGATTGACGCACTGGAAGCCAACATCCATGCATTATTCGTGAGATACCGGCCGATATGTTTGAAAGAGTATGCCAGAATTGGACTCAGCGGATGGGCTACCTGAGACGCAGCCGCGGTCAACATTTGCATGAAATTATCTTTAAACATTAAATTGCAAGGTTCAAACTATCGATTCAAATAAATATTTCATTCATTTTTTCGAATTTTTTGTTTTTTTTTTTTTTTAAAGTTCTAAACCTCTTAAAAAATCACCCGTTACAAATATTTTCTGAAAACCTTAAATATAATTTCTGAAAATTACGGGGCACAATATTACCTAGTGCACAATAAATGCCAAGCGCATATTCAAACACTTTTTCAAAAAAAAATTAAAACTAAATAAAATTATTTCGTGAAAAATAGCTACCATAGATAACCATTAGGCTAGCTGCACACATGAAACTGTTACCGCAGCAAAATAGTTTAGTCACAAGTTGAGCTTTAAGTGCGCACATGAGCAACTCCACAAGCAATCGCAACGAACCTAACTATAACAAACCGACAATGTTTATACAGTTTTTCTTTCTCATACATACAAAGAAAAATATCATTACCTTCGTCCTATTCTTAGCAAATAAAAGAAAAGATATATTTGTTGTTTTTCGCACAGAGAACATAACACAAAAAAAAAAATAATAAGTGACTTTTAGTAAGGGCTATCTTTGGGTGGAAACCCGTTTGTCAAAAAATGGTTATTAATGGTACCTCCACAAAGAACCATTTTTTTAATTTCCGATTTTCTTAAAAACGGTATGACTTATTTCTATATTTTTTTTTTACACAGTCTTCCAAAAACTATAAATATTTTTTTCTATAACTTAGATTAAAAAAAATATTTTTTGGATTTTTAAAAAATGTTTCCAAATTTTTTTTTGAAAATCAAATATTTCTATTTTTTAGAAATTCGATACTTAAGAGATTTTAAGTACTCTTTAAAATATTTTTAGAAAAAAAATTACATAATATGAAAAAATAACGGTACTTTCCACACAAAAGCTAAAAAAAAACCGAAAAGGAAAATTGTTTCTTTTTTTTTCTCAAAAACGACCTACGATTTTGAATAAACTATTTCCATATAGTAAAATTAATACGATCTTCTACACAAAATTATAAAATTTTGGACTTAGCAACTATTATTAGTAAATGTCATAGATTTTTTTTTTATTTTGAACTTTCTCATTTTCGGATCTCATTTTCAGATAAGATTAAATAATATTTCACATCAAAATTTAAAAAAAAAAGCAGTTTTTGAATTTTTAAAAAAAGTTTCAATTTTGTTTTCGAAAGTTCGATATTTCAAAAACAAGTTGACAATTTTTTTTTAAATTTTATTCTAATATCCATATTAGGGTGGTCCTTGAATTGGGTTTTTTTTTTTTGAAATTCTGAGATGGATAGGCATCAAATGGTTCTTCATAAAAAAATAATTTTTTTCAGATTTTTATTTCACCCCCCCAGGTATCCTTATTTTAATTTTAAGGTACTAACTATGAGGTTAGGGTAAAAAACAATCTGGGGGTGTAGATACAATTTAAACGAGAAAGAAAATAATATTGGAGGGGGGTCTATTTTCTCCGTTTAGGCGGGAGTAGTAATTTTCTCAAAATTTTGATCAAAACAGGAAAAAATTATTTAAAAAAAACGGGAACACTATTAATGTCACACTTTAGCTATTCTTAAAGCCTCAATTCCATTCTATAATATGCTTCCTAAATAAAGTTTTTATTTCAAATAGTTTTTAAAAAAATAATTTTCAAACTTAAAAATTAAAAAACAAAAAATTATAATTTCTTAAGATTAAGTTTTTTTTTTCAATAACTATTTAAAATAAAAGCTTTATTTAGGAAGCATATTATAGAATGAAATCGTGGCTTTAAAAATAGCTAAGTAGTGGCATTGTAAGTGTTCCCGTTTTTTTTTAAATAATTGTTTTCTGTTTTTGGTCAAATTTCTAGAAAATCACCCCTCCCGATTGAACGGGGGGAAATAGACCCCCCCTTCTATACAATTTTTTTCTCGTCTTAATCTAAACTACACATTCTGATTTATTTTTGCGTTTTATAAGAATAATCCGTTACTCATAATTTGTACTTTAAAGTGAAAATAGGGAGACCAGAAGGTGAAATAAAAATCAGAAAAAATTAGAGAAATTGTTTTTCAATGTTGTGAATCGAATGAGGGCTATCCAAGACTACGTCCAATTTAAGGACCACCCAAGTGTGTACACTTGGTGTCCTGAGCAAGAACAACATTGTCACACTTCATTAGGTACCTGTTAACTTTGGTGCCCAGGGAAATGAAAAAGCAGATTCCTTTTGCGAAAATAGGGGCAATGACTCCATTAATGGGGCCTGAACCTTAGAGTCGCTTAAGAGAAAATGTGATAAAACACAAAATAAAAGAACTAAAGGGGACCAAAGATCGAACAAAATGATAAAACAGGAAAGAACTCCCCAAGCTAAGACAGGCAAAACTATTACTTGATTGGTAATTACAACCGAGTACGGTTTAAAGACTGCATCAACCTAACTAGAAGCAACCTTAGGAAAATATCTGGTCTCCTCACTGGGCACTGTAAACTTAAAAGATACCTGAATATCCCTTGGTGTAGGTAAGATGAAACACCAGACCATATGCTAGGAAAATGCGATGCAATTATGCACCAAATGAAATAACACCTGGGAAACTACCAAGTAGAAGAGAGCAATCTTTTCTCTCTTAAGCCTTCGAAATATGTACTAAAAATTTTTAGGGAAATAAAATTGGAGGGAGATTTGTAGAATGAGTAACCTCATCTGATCTTAGGTAGGGGTTTAATTGATCTTAAGGTCGCAGTCCAACAACCCCAATATTTCATTCATTCATTAATTCATTCATTCATTCATTCATTCATTCATTCATTCAATCATTCATTCATTCAATCATTCACGTGTGACGCAATCATGAATTTAAAAAAAAAAATGTTTTCTTACAACCCCAAAAACTTTCTATCCTGAATTAACCCTATTTATTTTTTAAGGTGGTAGGAATCATAACAACAACTACCAAATATCTGTTCGGCCATCGGCTGTCAGGTTGTCATGGTAGAGGGAAAGAAGTGGACTTGAGATCAGGCACTAAAAATCTAATTGGTTAAATTTTGTTTTGGTTAACTCCTAGTCTATAACTCGTAACTCAGTTACTAACCTTTCCCAAAACCATTTTCGTTCAGAGGAATAAACACTCCTGTCACCAGAACTAAATCTTCTACGCATTACGCAACCTCCTTCTCTTCACATTACTCCAACTTAGGTAGCTATAGAGGAGGTGATAGAACAAAGAATACTTCCTTTGGGAGCCCATGTCCATTCAGCAGCTGATGAAAATGCTTCTTAATACATCCATACATCCTGTGCCTCAGTGACTTGATAACTTTCAATATTTCAAAGAGCCTGCTTAGGGGTCTTATAACCAGCTTTTATTTGATTTTGTTTTTTACACTGAATTTGAACTAGCCAAAACAGTGATAGCCAACCATTAAGGTGGCTGACTGAATGGACACCAACGCTCCGTCCCACAACGCCCAACCCCCTGGAATGGTGCAATAAAGAAAGACATTGATTACAGGTGGTGAACGCAAGTCGATGAAGAACTCAAGCAACTTGGCGTTTGAAACAGTAGACAACTAGCTATAAGAGACTTTAGAAGACTGAAAGAAGCTAGTTGATGGTTGAGGTCGTGGTCCAATCTGGAGTATAACGTCACCGGCCACCTTAAGTAATTTTTGATTTTACCACAGCTTCTACCCAGGTGTCGTATAGTTATTTTGCTATACCAAGTTTATGATGTTTCGATAGCTGAAGCTTGTGGCTTAGGTTTTCTTTGAAAACACTCTACTCCATCGCAGATATGCAAAGGTATAAAACGTCTGAATTCCTCTTCTTTGTGGCTTGAAGTTTCATTTCATTAGAAACTAAGACACAACATTTTGCCACAACTAGGAAGAGTGATAAAAGTCAACGTTTGATGCTTGAAATGTGACAATACTATGATTATATTGCTGGTTCTACCGTTTCGACAGTTTCTACCAAATTGTTAATGTTGTAAGTCTATGATAAACATTTTACTGTATGAGCTACTACTATGGTATTGAGTGGCCAACCATCGGATGTTGTAGTTTTGGGGAAACTTACAAACTTCAGAATTGAAGTCATCGAGTGCAAGGCTCTTTCCAATTTGTATACTGAACTAAAATTATCATAAAGAGCTTTTCAGATGTTAGACAAATAAGGAAAATAAATTTTTGTTCTATCTAAGAAATGATTAATTTTTAGCTGTTGCTGTTTGCTGATACTCAACACAGATTTTGGCATACAAGTTTTATTTAGCAGGACCATTTATTTAAACATATTTATGCTTTAATTTCAAAACATTATAAAAACCTACCTTTATTAGCACAATCATACGACCAATCTATGTGTTCTTAAGGTTACTTTGTGGAACATTTTGTGCATAGAGGTTTTTTCTATTCCCTTCATTTCTCGCTGTTGACTTTTGTTGTCCGCATAGGAGACAATTAATTTCCATTAAAACAGAACGGAACAGGAAAATTCTTAACGAGAAATTGTTTGAAGGCTGAGAAGTCTTTTGCCGAAAGAGGAAATAGATGAAGCACGGCTGAGTCGTTGAGTGTGCCTTGGAGGCTTTTATTTTGTAATTATTGTTTCATTGTTTTTTTCTATAAATACCGTGCCTACATACATTCATAATATGAGGTCGTGAACCCTTAACTTATTTTTTTAAGTCGAGAAAAATTACTTACTGTAATAATTTATATTCTGTTGAAAGAGTAATGAACTTATGAGATTTTTTACAGCTGCTATTATGTGGAATTATATTCTTATATAATTATTATCTCAAAGGTTAACAAGCAGACTAATAGTATACGAGGTTATGTTGCATTTTTGGAAATAATTTCATAATTGTTTTTTTTTTTTTATATCGTCCCCTGATTGCAGGAACTAGGTTACTCAATTGTAAATATTTAAGAGGCATCTAGGTACCAGAGAACGAGTTGAAGTTTAATTTTTTTGTTTCTCACACTTCATAAATATCTTACATTTTTCTATTGTAGAAAAAATTGTACGAAAGGTCTAGAAAATTGCACAGAATAATCCCGTTTTTGCCGAGATATTGTTAAAATTTAAAATTGAATTACCTAGTTCTTGCAATCAGGGGACGATATTACTTGTGAAAAAAGTCTACATGAAACCAATATCCATCTGTCTTAAAGATATCTACTAATATTTTATGAGTTGAAAGTTTCTGTTATTGAAATTTTTATTTAATAAGTACCTAATAATATTTAAAAATTTTATTTTTTACAAGTGGGTTCGGGTTTTTTGAAAATTTTGTTCACATATCTACATAAATTGCTTAGTTGGGACAAATATCTATGTTGTTCAAATATCTTCCGTAGCTACACATTTCGTCAGAGGGATTTGAGATGTTCAGTATCGCTAAGCTAAGGTTGTATTAATTTAAAGTACATTGGTCGACTCTTGACTGCGGCTTATTGGTATAGACCTGAGACTACAAAAAACTTCACACGAAGATTCTAGCGCGAGATATCCCTAGCCTCAAACTGTTTAAGCAGAATTACCTTTTTGTGCCATCGTGCATATTTTTACATAAGATGAAACAAATGATATAAGAAGTCATACAGGTATTTTTTCTCCTTTATTATTTTATTTTATTTTATTTTATTTTATTTTATTTTATTTTATTTTATTTTATTTTATTTTATTTTATTTTATTTTATTTTATTTTATTTTACATTGATTTGTATTGGCTCCCCTAAGGGTTACAAGTCTCCCGCTTCCTTACTCTGCTCCCTCTCCACCCCTCTCTATCATCTTATCTTTTCTTACTGCCTCTAGTTCCTTTATCCACTCTTCTCCCTTCCCCGTTTCGTCCATTATTTCCCTCATCCTTTCCCCTATTGATTTTCTTTCATTTCCGACAGATCTGCATCTTTCTAATACATGCTCCCATGTCTCTTGTTCACCCTCACATATTCTGCATATTCTCTCCTCTTCGCGTTTCCAGTACCATCTTTCCCTCACCTCATTCCCTAGCCTGACTCTTGCAATTCTCCTTGTTCTTTCTGTCTTCCAACCCGCTGTTAAATATTGTGGAATCCCTTCTGTCATTATTTCTTTGTACCACCTGTTGTAACTGGATTCTCTTATTCTTTCCCTTCTTTCCTTCTCTTGCTCTCCCCAGTCTTTTTTTTCTATTGCTTCGTATCCATTCATACTGTCTTCTCTTCCCTTTATTTTTTCTCTCCCTTGTTCCCATCGTGACCCTCTTCCCCGTTCATCTCTCTGTCTCTCTTTCATCTCCTCTAAACATTCCCTTGCTATGTCACTTCCTTTTCCATCTGTTAATTTCTGTTCATAATTCCATGCCCTTTTCCGTGCTCTAATCATTATCTTATCTCGTTTTGTTTCCTCTCTTACCATATACCCTGGAGTTTGCCATTCTACCCCTAGCGTCCACTTGAGGTACCTCTCTTGCACCCTTTCCATTTCTTGTCTCTCCTCCCATCCCCATACTTCCGCCCCATATCCCATCACCGTCCACACCAGAGTGTCAAAAAGCCACATCTTTCTCTCCCAATCCTTCTCGAATTTCCTCCTTCCAATCCCCCATGCTTCCTTCATGGCCACTGCTGCCTTTTTTATTCTGTCCTTTATGTGTGCTTCCTGCCCTCCATTTTTTTTGAACACATACCCCAGGTATTTAAATTCTTTTACTTCTTCGATCTTCTTTCCTCTCCATCTCCAGTCTACTGTTGTGTTCCTCCCTCCTCCCTTCCTGAACCTCATCACTTTCGTCTTTCCCACATTTACTTCCAGTCTTTTCCTCTCAAAGTACTTCTCCAGTCTTCTTATCATGCTTTGCATCTCCTCTTCATTTTTCGCCATTACCACCACATCGTCTGCGTATGCCAGCGAGCAAATTCTTTTTTCTCTCACTTTTACCCCTCCCTTTTATTTTTTTTATTTTATTTTATTTTATTTAAATTTTTTTACTTTATTTTATATTATTTTATTTTATTTTATTTTATTTTTTTATTTTACTTTATTTTATTTTATTTTATTTTATTTTATTTTATTTTATTTTATTTTATTTTATTTTATTTTATTTTATTTTATTTTATTTTATTTTATTTTATTTTATTTTATTTTATTTTATTTTATTTTATTTTATTGTATTTTCTTTTCTTTTTTTATTTTCTTATATTTTCTTTTCTTTTCTTTGCTTTTCTTTTCTTTTCTTTTCTTTTCTTTTCTTTTCTTTTCTTTTCTTTTCTTTTCTTTTCTTTTCTTCTCTTTTCTTTTCTTTTCTTTTCTTTTCTTTTCTTTTCTTTTCTTTTCTTTTCTTTTCTTTTCTTTTCTTTTATTTCATTTTATTTCATTCCATTTCATTTAATTTCATTTAATTTCATTTCATTTCATTTCATTTAATTTCATTTCATTATGTTGTTAAATGGCTCACTACGTACTTTTTTTTATTGTTTTCTTGTACTAAATGTTTTCTGATTTGATATTATGATATATAGTGTTTGTTGAAATAAATATAAATTGCAGTTTTTGAATTGTTTATTGGCTTCTTAACCATCATGGTGTTATAAGGGTCATAGAGGAGATATTGACTACTCCTTGGATTTGGAAGCAAAAATACTCTTACTAGAATATTGTTAAATATTAAGACGAGCCTCGAAATAATGAAGTTCTATAATCAACCGGTTAAGCCTAGTTCGCTACTAATGCGAAACGAAAAATCCCATACAAAAATAACACAAAAAATTCATAAACGAAATAGTTAGTCTTACTTTTCGCTCCGCAGTATGCTTTTCGGTGAACGAAATTGATAATTATTGCATTTCTTTTTTGGGGACTGTCTAAAATTTTTTTTCCCACACAATTAATTATCCAGGCCATTTATTTTGTGCGAAAAAATGACAATGAATGTGTTTATTGTTGTATTTTTTTCATAACAGCATGGCTGCAAGTGATAATTCTTCATTTTTATTTTTGAATTGGTTTAACTAACTGTCAATGAATATTTTTAACTTCCCATTGGAAGTAACTGTAATGGGTCCGATTTGCCGAATCCCAAATATTTAACATATCTTTAAAGCTTCCTAGAATCGAAATGCATTATTTTTAGAGAGATATCTGTGTTTGTTCATATTAATATTGAACACCTGAAAACGATTTTGACGATCTTGAATTGGCGATTTTTTAATAATAAATAATATCGGAGTTCTTGCTTCTGAAGCACCAGTGGGAAGTTATCAGTGTGGGTTTCACCCAGCCTCTTCTTCCGTTCTGTAATTTTGCCAGTAATCTTAATGCTTAGAAAAGTACATGTTTAGTATTTCTGCTGTCAATGTCATGTTAATCAAAAGTAAATTTTAGCGACTTATCACTTTTAGACCTTATTATGAATAAAATAAAAAGTGTTATAAGAACCTTTACAGTTCATACGGAAACTATAAATTTTTTTTTTTTTTTTTAGAATTTTTATCTACGGACACTTCAATTTTTGCTCATGACTGCTTTTGACACAAAGAGTGGTTGATTTTTTGTTTATAGCATTCCAATATTTTTTACCGGAACACTACTGGTAATTTCATACTGTGAATTTTCCTGCAGAAAAACTGACTATTATAGACTTAAAAATGTTCGTAATTTTTCTTTTTTTTTGCATAATAATATTTCCATGGCATTCATAAGTCATTTATTCTCATTATCGTCTCAATTATATACCTATCTTGGCAAAGCAATATTAAATCGCAGCATGAAGCAATACAAGGAAATACAAAAAAAAAAAAACATATTACAAAAACTGTACTTACTCGTAACGTTTTTCGAAGGCCAACATGACAAAACAGAAAGGATTTTAAAATTGAAAATTAAAACGGAACCGACTAATTAATGCACATGAAGGAAATTAATCATTGAAATTTATTTCCGTTCCAAATACATACAGCAAAGAAAATCGCTCCGAGCAATAGGAACCCGGTAGATGTATATGTATCAAGTCACAAGTGTATTTAAATACGATTTTTTTTAATAATGGTATAGCTAGGCTACCTACATAATATGGCATCATAATCCATCGATGTATTATTAATTAAAAAAAAAAAAAGAGAAACAATCCGTTTTGTGGCTATCAATGAACAGTGAACATGGCACATTATTACAATATTTCCATTGTTGACCAATCAGGATTTTTTTGTATGTCAAGCCCTGCAGTTTTGCGCAGGAAAAAAATAATTTTATATCAAACAAAAAGCGGAGAAAAAGAAGAGTATTAATGTTTGTTGTCCTTGGAGAGGATATTTGTATTTACAATTTGACCTATTTTTTTTTTTAATTATTGAAACTAGTTTGATTTGAAATCAGGAATAATTAATTTATTTTTATTTTATAACAAATAGAGCGGAGAATAAAATTTCAATTCCTGTACCATTTTCATTTATTGACGTGCATGGAATCGTGACAATTTGTAGTTCTAGTGGAACTAGTAGCTTATTTTTCTGTCTTTGAGGTTTGATACATTAATGCTAGTAAATTGCTGACCTATATCCGAGAAGAGACGGACATTTTGTTTTTTTTTTTAATACTTTATCCACAAATATTGACTATTTGCTTAGTCTCTTACCCATTAAAATACAAATTCCTCTCACTGTTTATTATATTTAATATTAAATTTGACACTCAAATATATGCAGTTTTGTTTCTTTTCTTTTAGGATACATTTTTTTTTTAATATTTGTTTTAATTATGAGTTTACTAAAGGTTAGATCTTAAAGGATATACCTACTTTCATTTTCCTCAATAAAAATGAAGAAATCTCTATTGCACATTATAACAAATTCCTATAAATTTAATGTGTTTTCAATATATATATTATACAACCCTGATCAATATACAAAACTTACCTTAGTACATAGTATGATACAAAAAAACTCCTCTCTTACACTTTTTTCCCATTTAGATAAGATTTCTATTTTTGATGTTAGTTCGACATCTCATGCATTTCAAATTAAAAAAACCAGCAACAATCTCGCCTTTTGCCTGACTTGCATATCAATAAAATGATTTTTACACTTTTATTTGTACATAAGGAAAATAAAAATGTCACTGTCTGGTCACATATATTTCTTTGAACAAAATGGGTAGCACATATTCGATAAAATTCATTACGTCAACAATATTATTTTTTTACACTTCGGAAGGACAATTTGAAGATGGCCAAGTTGTTTCATAATAACAGCAATGTCCAGTCAACGAAGCAACAGTATATATGTATATAAATTGTGTAGAAAGGTTGTACTTTTAGTGCTGGGGTTATAGTAGTAAAGTTCCATAGCAAAAAATCTCAAGGCTAAGGTATGAGAGGGGAGGGTGGTGAAATTCTTTCATATATCATTACTCTCATAAGGAGGAAGCTTACAAAAAAAAAACTATAACGGCAATTCTGGAGGTTTTTTGAAAACAAATTCAAACATTTAAGCAACAGTCTATAGCATTTCAGTTCACAAGTTACAACTGTTTTTCAATGAACAACTGAAAAACTGAGTTAAATAAAATAAATAAAATAAATAAATTTGGTGGCACAACAGCTCGTGGAGAACAAAGGCCTAGTGACCTAGTGAATATAATTAGTCTACATGATATATGTACGTAAATGCAATGCAGAATTAGCCAAAAACACCCCTTTCACGAAAGTTCTCGGGAAAAGCAGTCAATTCCATTAAATCAGTCTGCAAAGGACTAAATCGATCGATGGTAAACAAATAATTTGACCCAAATTGGATAGTATGGTTTTAAAAGACGCATGTAATTCCAAAGATGATAGAACCACAAGGCCAAAAATAACTTCCTGTGTTAACGATTTGAGGCAAGAATTGGCCTTCAATAACCATACGTATTGCATATGAGGTTTCCTTAAGCTGCAATTGACCGATGCCCTGACCATTAATCAAATTCAGCCAAATTATGCGGTAGAGTCATTCAAAATTGTAACCCTCAGATCCAAGCCACCGTGCGTGACTGCAGTTGACATATGAAAAGTTGGTATGCCATATGCCATACATAAAAGCCACACATTGGCCGTTCACTTAAAAAAAGCAAACAGCTAACTGCTGCTTTCAATACCTCCCCCCCCCTTCTAGCTACACAATTGTATCCAAACATTCATACATCTTTTTAAAAATTATGGATATACGATTGTAGAGAACTCGAAACATGGAGTTATCTATATCGAAATGTTCGACTTGACAAATAGTTATAATAATTTCCAAAAAATAAATAAATTAGTTTGAAGAAAATGGACGTTAAGCCCAAATGCACCAATAAAAATGATTTCAAGAATCAATTGTTTAAGTTTTCTGGTTGAGTTTTAAGCCAGTAAAAAACCGTTAGAAAAAGATTTCATATTCAGCTACTCTACACTAATTTGCTGAAGTAGGTATGCTTTCGTTATTAAGATCAACTTTAGCTATACTTATTCGCATTAGATACTCCTTCAGTTTCTTAAAGTAAACACTGAATATCCCACCGTGGAACTTAGCAGTACTCCAAAAAAAATGTTATGACTGTAAAACAAAATGGAAACCATTAGGAAGGAAATGTTTCCAGATATTTTTTGTTATCATTTTTATAGCTTTGAACCACAAGTGCAAGTTCGATCGATACACTCTCGTGGAGACTTTTTTTGTTTCAGTAATTTATTGCAGTTACCTGTCAACTTATTTTACTTAGAATGAAGTTGAAGTTTTCTTCGAAAGTAAAAGTGAAAGAAAGCTGGTCGAAACGCAGAAATCCACAATATTTGGTGAATCATGGTTTTCTTAGTTTCATCTGATGATTTTTGTACCTCTCCTACATTTATATAGTTCTCCCTTTAGAGTTTTCCAAGATGAAAAAATAGCCTCGAGTAAAATTACTCGTTTAATGACCAAGTTTTCGTTGAGCAATATCTCGGTTGTGAAAATAAATGTTAAAATTTGAAATGTTAAATGAAACTACTATAAATTGGACTTCACACTCTACCCAAGTTAGAAAGCTTTCAAGTTTAGAACTATGAAAAATATATATGTACCAACAATTTTACGAATTAGCAATCTAACTGATTGCATTCTCCTGAAGTTGAAATTCAAATGCATATAGCCATTATTCTTGTCGGTCTGCATTTTGTGTGTTGTGAAATGTTTTAATTATTATTCAACTTAATTAACTCAGATAACATTTAAATCATAAACTTCTTACTGCAATCAACTGGAAAATTCTTTGTTTGTACAATAATGATGTTTATCGCGTGACCATCAAAAGTGGAGAGCAAATTTTACTCCCTTCACTTGAAATCCTTTTAACTTTTTATTATAACCAAAACCACTCAACTTTGCTTATGTTGGTTTCGTTTATAACAAGAAAACAATAACAAAGTTTGCATGTAGGTATACAAATAAATAAACAAAGCCATCACTCTAATAACAATAAAATAAACTTTATCCTTGATTCTCAAATGCATGCATATTTAGCCTTATCCATGGGACATAAGTTTCCACCGAAAAAAAAACCGGATGTTTCACGAAAAACACATTTCACCACTGAAGTGGAATTTGTGAAAACGATGTGCGGACAACATCAAGTTTATGACCACTTTCAAGCTAAATATAGAGAGATGTCAAAGTTGACAGTGTATATTAAATTCGCACTCAACATAACAACATCATATAAAACATAATCATAAAGTCACGTGAAGTACTCGTTTATTCAAAAATGAATAATAATCAACCACGATGAAAATGATGAGTTAACAAAAAAAAAAAAAACAGCAGTTTATATGTAGATAAGATAATACTGACAATCCGTGAACTTCCGTTTTTGTGAATTTTAATAAAAGCTAATGGATGTTGATGGAAGAAGATGATAATGATTTCATTTTTAAGTAATTTCCAAAGAACATCCTTGAGAAAAGAATAAACTTGTGAAATGTATAACACTTAATGAGTTATAAATTTAAAATTTCTCACTGACAGACTTTTACTTAAGAGGCTTTATATTTTTTTAAAGTCTGACAGATAAATGGAGAACAAAGTTTCATATGCGAGTAATCTACTTATACATCTACAATATGATGGTGGATGGTTGGAAATATCAGAAATCCTTTGTTTCAATAGAATCATCTTATGGCTATCTTTCAGTGTAGTTGACTTTATAGGAACATCATTTACGTGTGGAATATTAATTCAGCCCGGAATCGAAATTAATTTTTTTTATCGAGATGTTTTAGGCGAAAAATATTTTCCAACAATTTTTCTTGGCTTAAAACAAAAATGATTTAAAAATTTTTAACAAACTCTTTTAATAATTATTATAAGGTATGACATTGGTTGTGAAATAAAATAACCTCAAAGTCAAAACCATTGTTTTTTTAAGATATTCGTGCACATAACATTTTTTCTACAATTTTCAGTAATTTTTTGTATGTAAAGAAAAGTTTCTGTTTTATGCATCAATGTATATATATTTTCACCAATTGCTTATTTCTTCAATATGCGTAAAATAAAATTAAGACAAAGTCAATAGCAGTAAATATTTGTTCTAAAGAGATATTCAAAACTAACTAAATTTTACAACTTTCTTTTAAACTTCTAGAGAAGTTAAGTAAACCGTTTACTTATTTTTTTTTTATAAAACTCTTTCTACACTTAAATTAAATATATCCAAATTCGATATCTCTATTTGTTCTTAAGATATACTCGTAGTCAATGCACAAACACAGACATATCTCGAAAAATTATGTATTGCGATTCAAGGGAGGTATAGTCCAGAAAATAAAGGGGTTTTACTCATCAAAAGATCGGGTAGTACTAAATTTATTATATGATATTTGGTATGGTTGGTAGATGAAAATTACAAATTTTCACAACCACGCCTTCTCCGCCCCTTCAAATCCCGAGGAATCTACAAAAAATCAGCATTTTTGTCAGGTATTTGCCTATAAATTCTTTTCGGTGCGTTTTAAGGGAAAGCTTAGTTTAAAAATTTGTTCTAACCAACATTTCCTGAGGGGTTTTTCATGGAATTTTTTAAATCAATATTAATTCAAGTTAAAGATACTTTAGCAAAAAATTGATTTAGAGAGAAATAAATATAGTTTGGAAATTTGAGAGGAGTACAAAAATATGGTGAACAAAATCTTACTATAGGGAAATTCGTATTAGAGGGAGTTCGAATTAGAGGAATTCGACTGTAAATACATGCAATCGGAAGCCAATTAAGTTATCTACAAGATTGATTATGAAATATTGCCCTAAACTCAACGGTTAAGGAGTTATTGCACTTTAAAGAGGGAAAAAAAAAGAAAATCTTTCAAAATACTAGATTTTAGCCTTTTTAGGAGCTCGATAGCACCGCACAGTCGTTTGTTGAATTTTGGTGACAAAAACATATCTTATGCCAATTCTTTGTACAAATCAATGAAATTCGATATACATGATGATTTGAGAATGCTGAATTCAATGGTACTGCCAATTTTTTTCTACTTCAAATAGGGGTTTCACAATTCGGGTCAGAACATGCCCCCAAATTTCAAAATTTCAAATAATGTATTGTCGAAGGCAGGAACTGACTGAAATTTATGTTTGAAATGTACTAAAATATATACGCTTGAGTGTATAATTCAATATAAAAATGACTCCAATACTGATTTGCAAAAAATTGAAAGAGTATAGTCCAAAGTGTTCAGAAATGTTCCCAAGGGATTAAAACATATCTTAGTGCTAATTTTTAAAAATGTTTGTAGGATTGAAAACTATTTTTAACTACTCAAAAACAGGAAAAACATCAAAAAATAGTTAATCTTAATAGTTTAAATATTGTTGGTATGTTTTCTGTTTGCATTACTTGTATCTGACATCAAAGGCTAAGAATTCTGATAGTTGAAATTTAGAAAAATCGTTGTAATGCCATTATGTACGTGGCAATTTCCACATTCTTATATTTAAGAAATAATAGTAATTCCACGGTTTTTCCAATTGATAATGCAACCAGAATAAATATGAACATTATTAGAAATTTTACTTTAAATTATTTTTGACTTTTTCCAGTTTTTGAGTAGTTGTTCAAAAATTTAATTTGCTTCATCCAGCAGATTTGGTCAGATTAGGTCTAAAAACTAATTTGCAAAACAGCATGTTTTTTTTAAATTAACACTAAAAGTAGTTCTTATCCTTTGGGAACATTTCTGTACATTTTGGACCATCTTTTTTAAATTTGGTACAAATCAGTATTGGAGTTATTTTTATATGAACATATACACTTAAGCGCATATTTTAATACATTTTAAACATATATTTCACTCAGTACCTGACTTTGACAATACTTTATTTAAAATTTTGAAATTAGGGATATTAAGAATTAGCATGGGAAATGATTTTTGTCGCCAAAAATTCAATAAATGGACCACTGTGCGCCGTTTATAGTGGTTGTACAAAAATACAATCCCAGTTATGCTTATAGGAAATTTTGTAGGTTATAGTACACCAGGAAGAAGCAAAAGACAAAGAACAGACAAAAGTGCCAATTTTTGAGACTTTTCCAGTATTCCAGGGGGTGGCGGAGGCGTGGTTGTGAAATTTGGAATTTTTATTCACCAACCATACAAAATAATATAGCAAAAATTTATAACTACCTATCCTTTTTTGGGTAACCCTCCTTACCTCTATTTACTGGACTAATTGTGGATAGCTAACTATTTCGAGCGAATCGAGCATCTACCGTATTTTATATTTGAGTTAATTTTTCATTTAAATAAAAAAGTATTTTTACGGCCAAAATTCAATATCTCAAAAACTACTCAATGATATTACTTGAAAATAATTGTGGTAATTGAAAACACAACAAAATATATTTTCACAAAGTTTCATTTGAATTAAACTTTTTTTGGGTAAATGGAAAATAAAAAACCAAAGCAAAAAAAGTCGATTTTTTACCATTATCTCAAAAATTTTAAGGCTATGTTAAAATTGATTTTATTAAAGTTGAAGATTTTTGCTGGATCTTCAACTTGTCTATTTAACATTTTCATTTTGACGTATGTTTGAGTCGGAAAACGCAAGAATACAATCACTCCCAAAAAAATTTCCTATGAAAGAGATTTATTTTACATTCCTTACTACCTCCTAAGCCATTTTCAATTGCCAAAGTGCTGTTAATATTTTTTTTGTATGAATGTTTAACTAGCCTGCACTATTTAGTTAAAAATTAAGTAAAATAAGGGATTTCTGACTTTATAGAAACAAATCTTGTTGTTGCAAATGTTACCGTTGTTTTACCGTTTAACACGGTTTTTGACGCAGGCAGGTAGGACTCGTTCAAATGGTAGTTTTTGACTCTGATTCCAACGAGCTTAGCAAAATTTACAATGACTCTTGAAGGTAGGTACTATTTTTTTTTTCAAAATTCAGTTTAAATATTTCCCATATATCTTAGTTAGTTGTTAGTCTTCACATGTCCCTATAAAATTTAATAAAACTGGTAAAATTTGGATTCAGTGGAAAAGTTACCTTTAGAAAAAGTCCTACCTGATGCGTTAACTTAAGAAATTAAACAAAGTAAAAAACAAATTAAAAATGTTTTGTTTGGGCCTTATACTCTGGCAAAGTACTGTATTCTTGCTCAGAACCACCACCGCCTCAATTGATATTACAAGACCTACGACAATGTTGAAAAAATTACACAGTTCCTGGGAGAGAAAATTAAAAACAAAACTCAATAAAACTTTACGCAAATGATTGTTTAAAAAAAAAACAAAACTTTACAAGCTTTCAACGAACAGATTTTCTGAATGATTAGTTCTTATGAAAATCAACAACAACAAAAAAAAACAAAGTTTTTTCATCAACGTAAACTTTCAATAAATCGGGTGGTTGCGTCTCATAAAAATACTAAAAAAAAAAAAAAAATAATAAAAACCAAAACAAAACAATTTAATCCAATTAAAAAGCAAACATTCCATTCATTGATAAAGTTGTTGTTTTGAAGTACCCATCGCCAATATAAGGCTAAGTACATGTACTACCTACATATATATTTGACTCAAGCAAACCAGGATCACCGTTCACCACCACCAACGGCAATGGTAACGCCACCAAGCTACACCTCTCCTAGTATATAGACCGACCGACCAAGGGTTTTTCTAGCAAGGCTCCGGGTGTTTGTGGGTATTTGTGTTAGCAAAGTGCTTTGTGGTGAATGCAATGAGAGAGAGGTTGGAATATTATATTGTGTTTATTCAGTTTACGCAATCTTCACACATATACACCTACAAAACCAATAGTCCGGCAGCAATATAGTAGCTTTAGCCACACCATCAACCGCTCTGATCCTGAATGTCGATTTATATAACCAAACCACCCCCTCCCCAGCCCTTATTATACCTATCTTGTGGCCAGAAGGAACTTGTTGTAGCGTTATTAAAATGTTTTTCTTTCGGACCTTAATGGAAGGAAGCTATACGGTTGAGTTGCTGAAAAGTTTGATGAGTTTCGACTTGAATTCATAGTTGATTGAGTCGAATAAATAGATATGCTTTTATAATTTTATTTCATTATGATCAGAGAAAAAGTTATGCATTGCATGTTTAATTTTCCATGCATTTTTCAATTTATATGAGAAAAAAGGTTGGCGTTTTTTTTATGCCATGGCTGTACCAATACAAAAAATGTAAAACATTTAATTTGAAGTTGGTAGTTTATAAGGAAACAAGAGAATTGAGAATTTGTGTGAAATACATTTTCATAATTAGTAAAATGTACGACAGGGTCACACGTACTTGCTCTAATGGCGATGAAGATTAAAGAAAATTATATTTAAAGAATTAGAAATTATGAGAAATTAGCTTAAAAAAAACTTCGTTTAGACTTTGAGATGAAAAAAAAAAAACTGTATCTTAATTCCTTATTATTTAATAAAATAGTATAGACAAAAAAACATTTAAACCGTTTTTGGAGCGGTTTTCTTAAAAAATATTTTTTGTATATAAAATTTTTAAAACACTTTTAAGGAAAATTTTGGAATGCAAATCTTAAATATTTACTTATGTTTATTTATGTGCACATAAAAATAAAATTTGAAAAAAAAATTGTCAACCAGTTTTTGAAATATTAAATTTAAAAAAAATATTGAAACTTTTTTTAAGAATTCAAATTTTTTTTTGAAAATTTTGATATATAATATTATTTAATTTTATCTGAAATTTGTATATAAAACAAATTATTTAAATTCGTCCAGCCGATAATGAGAAAATTCAAAATAAAAAAATACGTTCTATGACAGGTAACTTTGATAGTTGCTAAGTGTAAAATTGTTTAATTTTTTGTACTAGATCGCATTAACTTTATTTTACGAAAAAAGTTCAACCAAAATCGTAGGAGCTGTTTTTGAGAAAACAAATATTTACCTTTCCGGTTTTTTAACTTTTGTATGGAAGGTGCCGTTATTTTTTCATATATTTAGGATTTTTTCTTAAAATATTTTAGGGAATACAACATAACCACCATAAGTATAGAGTAGGAAAAAAATCGATTGCAACGTTTTGAAATATTTGAATTTCAAAAAAAAAAAAATTGAAACATTTTTTAAAAACCCAAAAAATATTTGTTTATTTAAGTACACAAAAATATTTATAGTTTTTAGAAGCCTCTCTATAAAAAATTATTGAACTATTGGAATCAGTTATACCGTTTTAAAGAAAATCGAAAATTAAAAAAATAGGTTATTTGGGAGGACCCCTTTACCAAATTTAATTTACTGAAGTTGTAGAGCCGGTTTTAAGAAATATACGATTTTGTAAAATTGTAAAAAAAAATTATGGTAGGTACCGTTATTTTTGGTTCCAAGAAAAAAATGTGTGGGCATAACCACCAAAAAACATTCGCATTTCTTGAATAAAACCAAAATTACATTAAATACTTTTCAACACTCGTTATTGCCAAATTCAGTGAAATTGAAAAGATTTGATAGACTTTTGTATTTTTTAGCAATTTTTGAAGTGGTCTATAATGGTAAAAAAAATGTGGAGTTAGCCGCCTTACACTCTAAGCCGACGAACTATGATTTTAATAATTATTGAAAGGCTGAAGCTAAGCCTAGCTACTTTCATTACTGACTCTATACTCAAAGACTTGCGACTATATTTAGACATAGGTTCGAAGGGTGGACTAAGCTTTTTAGAGACTATGGGTGGAAATGCTAAATGAGGCTCCTCGTGCGATCAGTTCGATCAGATATTTTTGTAGAGTTATTAATGTCAGCTATTACGGCACAAAATACATCCATCATAGCAATTATAAAACACTAAGCAAGTGAGAATACCTAGATATCAGCATCAACCAGCTGGTAGAGTGAAAGAAAAATAAAGAAAAGAAAACAAAATTTTGTTTGTAAGAAATTTTATTTAATACTACCCGCCAACTATACCCGCCCGTCTATGTATGGGAAGCACTTAATTAGCTATACATCCCAGGATTTATGATCGGTTACGTTTTCTCAACTAAAACCTACATTTTTTTCATTTTCCAAATTTTGAGTTTGAGAATAAATTTAAGAATTTGTTTAAAACATAATAAGTAGCATGATGCTGCTGCTATTTTTATATATGGTTTCAATAGAAAATGAGAGTTTGTTGGGCCCATACAAATTTGATTTACTATTTCAAAAATTATAATGACAAGGGTGCGCGTTATTTCCCAAATTCATTTTTAGAAAAGCACATCTCCGAAATGAAAAGTTTATGCTATAAGAAAAAATTATTGGCCAACAAATAATTGATCCGAAGTCATTAATCCATGCCTTTAAAGTCATACTTTCCCATACAAATATGTATATGAGAATTTCACATTTAATTTTTCTCTCTTTAACTATGTTAGTTATTTTTAATTTGTATGTTGATTCTCATTGATTCATTTAAAAAAAATATAAAACTCTAATTATAATTTATCTCAATTTTAAAGTTGTTAAATATCTCAATATTTTATCTTTTGTATTTAATTTTTTTTTCTTATTGATTATTAATCATTTATTTATACTTTTTTTTTAAACTACACCAAAAGTATATAGTAAATAGTACAATTCGATTTTTCAATTTATTAATCATTTTTATTTTTCTAACTTTTTTTTTCCTCTTAATTTTGATTTATGTTTTCTTATTTGTTGAACAATATCTTCTTTTGAAAAACTCATTTTAAAATTAATTAATTTCGATTTTTAAAGTACTTAAACTGAATATTTTTATTTTATAACTTTTAACTTTTTTATTTTTTTTTTCCCTATTAAATACAGAAAGTTATTAATAATTTTTGTTAAACAATTATATCTTCTTTGAAAAATACATTAATACAAACAAATTTTGAGTAATTTAATTCAATGTTTAACTTGAGCAAATGTTTGTATAGTTTGTATCCATTTTTTAATACTTTTTCATATTAAATATTGTTTTTTTATTTTCAAAATTTTATAAATAATTTTTAAATATTAATTTTGAATTCTCATGCAAAATTAACACCCTTTTAGGGTCTTTGCATATAACTCGAAAACGAGGCAAATAATAATAATTTTTCAAATAATTTTAAAATCTTTTTTGAACATAATAAAATTTAGCATCGTAATAAATTATTAGTTACGAGAATAACGATGATGAGCGTAATCATGCTCGAAACTTCGCAACCAAAGAAAAGTTAGCACCTCTTTTTTGACCTAATGCCCCAAAAAGCAATTCCGGAGTTTAGAAATGGATTATTCAAAGTTTTTTTTTTATTTTTAGTTGCCTAAGTTCTTAAATAGTCATTGGAAAAAAAATCACATTTTTTTCCTTTTTTTACTTATGCATTTGCTTATAACTTTTTTACCTGCAGAGATAGGTATGAGCATTGCATCATATATAACATATAAATAAAGTATGATTTAACATTTTTTAAATGATATAGTCTTTCTAAAGTGGATAGAGTCATATTTGTCAAATCGTACTCAGTGTGTTAGGTTTTGTCATGTTGTCTCTTGTAAAATATACGTTAATTTCTGGTGTACCTCAGGGTAGCCATCTTAGCCCTCTCCTATTCTTATTGTTCATTAATGTCTTGCCCTTATTATTCAGAGGGTGCAAATATCTTTTATATGCAGATGACCTCAAGCTGTTTCAAAATGTGGAACTGTACACTTGATGGACTCTCATTGCAACAATGTTTGAGCACACTTGAAAGCTAGTGCAAAGTGAATGGAATGATGCTAAATGTAGACAAGTGTAATGTTATCTCATTTCTAAAAAAAAAGTGCAAATAAATTTTGACTATACTATTGGAGGACAAAAGTTAATTCGAAAAGACTTAATAAAAGATTTAGGGATTATTATTGATAATAAACTAACTTTTAAACACCAAATCGACAAAGTACACTCTAAAAGCATGTGTATGCTAGGCTTCGTAAAACGAAGATCTAAAGAATTTAAAGACCCTTATATCACTAAAGCAATATATTGGTCACTTGTTCGATCTTTGTTAGAGTGCTGTAGAGTTGTATGGTCACCGTTTTATGTTGTTGATGTTAAGAAACTCGAATCTTTCCAAAAACAATTTTTGTTGTTGGCATTGAGAGGTCTTGGGTGGAACCCTGATTGTTTTGTGTTGCCTCGTTACTCTCATCGTTTGAATCTTATAAATATGAGTAGTCTTTCTAATAGTAGGGATTTGTCTGAAGCTTTATTTGCATTTGATATTTTAAAAAGTAATATTGACTCATCATTTTTAAGTTCAAAAATATCCCTAAATCCAAATTTTCGCAATTTACCTCACATGAAATTCTTAAAGGAATCTAAATCAAAGACTAATTATGCATCTCACGATGCTTTTAATCAGTGCTCAAAGGCTTTTAATAAGTATTCAGAATTTCTTACCTCTAATGTAAGTAGGGATACTTTCAGGAAAAACATGATTCAGAAAATGATGTTTAATGACTCTCCATGATATATTGAAATTATAACTATCTCCATTTCTGTTTTTAATTTTAAATTAAAAATATTAGGTTACCTTCAAAAACTGCAATAAATAATTTTTAGTTTCTTTTCTCTTTATTTTTGATTGTTGTTTTACCAAATAAGAAAAAATAAATAAAAATTAAAAAGATAAAAATAGTATAAAAGTTTAAAAATAAAAATAATAATTAATAAGTACATTATTTTTAATTGGTTTTTATTAATATTGTTGATTGCTGAGTTTGCTCAACACTGGTTACTTTTCATTGGGGCCCCGGAAGCTTAAGGACCCATGTTATCTTTTTTTAATTTTTAAAAAATCGCTAATTCAACATCTTCGAAAACGCTTTCAGGATTTTTATAATTTTTAGTAGTAGGTATATTTTTTGCCCTAATTTAAGCATGCAAAAAGTTTTATAAAAATCGTGGCAGCCAATTTTAAGAAAAAATATATTTTTCTTAACGGTTTTTATAATATTAGTATGGAAGGATCTGTTGTTTGTTCATAAAGTTAATTTTTTCTTGAAATGCTTTAAACAGAGTATAAAAAAACCCTTAAATACCGAGTTTCATAAAAATCAAGCATGAACCTATTTTAAAAATATTTTATTTTCAAAAAAAAAATTTGAACATGTTTGAACAGAATGACAATGAGCCTGATGAGAATCTCGAGTTCATTTTTTTACCATTGCGTAACTTACCTACCAAATGGTACATAAGTAAATATACATCGCAAGTAAAAAATAAATTCCCTAGCGGTTCTTTGACTTTTGTAAGAAAGGTACCGCTATTTAAAATATATTAGAGAGTGGTAAAAACTCTTAAGTAAAGAGTTTCAAGAAAGCGATAATGACATTTTCGAAACATATATTTTATTTAAAAAAATGACTTGTTAACAATAAAAAAAAATATTATTTTTTTTTAAATTTTGGTTAGCAATACCATTCATTTTTGGGCACGTAACGGAAACCCGTATTTCAAAATCTCATACAAAAAAAATTTTAAATCCGGTTTTGAAAATACTGTGATTTTAAAATATCGATTTAAATAATCCAGTTCAAATAAAATCCCGTGTTTACAAAGCCCGCTTTTTAAAATTCCGTTTAATACCGCTTTGCCCGTCTCGAAATTAGAAAAATATATTTCAGTAGGTATTGTACTCCTGTATGATTATACATAGCACTTCGCCAATGTGTAAAGTTGGGCTGAACTATAAAATTCTTTGTTGTTTATCTAAACATTAAACATTAATTTATACATAATACCAGAAAAGCTGATGGGACAGATCTCTTATAGCAGATAAGGGATAACTGTTTTTCTACTTGCATTTTCTGCAAAAACTGGTTTCCCAAGTCAAACAAATATTTAGTGAAAAAAAGTACAAGTTCTTACGAGTGAGGCGCAATGAGTGAAATAGGTGAAATAAAATCAAGCAAAGGTGGCCGTAAGTTACCTACCATTTCAAAAGAAAAGCGCATGAACTTTTTGGATGAAGCTTGTGAAAAAATATATGCCACGTACCGTTATTTTGTTCTTAAAGAATAGTTTGACTAACAGACAGAATTGTAAGGCCCTCTATTTTCGTCTTCTCTATCTGTGTAAAGTAGTACTTCGTGGCATAATGGTTAGTGCGTAGGACTGTCATGAAAAAGGTCTGGGTTCGTTTCCCGGCCACTGCCACCTAAAAACAAATGTTTTTTTCCGAGGGACTGACAAATCCTCGAAGAGTATACTTGTCATGAATAAGTGCTTCTCATCCAGCCGTTCGGACTCGGCAAAAAATTGTAGGTCCCCTTCATTCCTGCCAACAACACGCACACAGGAATGGTTGAGAGTTGTTAGTCACTAGGCCCTGGTTCTCCATGAGCTGTTGCGCCACAAAATTTATTTTTTTCTATCTGTGTAAAGAGTTTTATCAAAATCCCGGAAATTCAAATTTTCTCCTTTCACTTACTGTGGTAATGGGGCTTTCTGTTAGAGAAATAAATCAAGTTTTGATTTGGATCTTTCTCTTAGTACCTGTCACTATTTCAATGAAGTTTTTGACTTGTGTTAAAAAATCATTTTTTTTTTGTTATATGGCACGAAAATTTCACGTCTTTTCGAAAAATAAGGCAGGAAAATTTGGTTTGGATGGCAATGCTGGTCATAAGTACAATTATGTAAACATGAAACTTTTCAAAATGTTTTCACAATTTTTTTTTTTAAACACTGGCAAATATTTACAATTCTGTAAGTGGGTGAAAAAGGATCCATATATTTTTTCGTAAGAATTAACACACTGTTTCTTTCGTATCCACTCTCCCCTCCTTGTCTTTTTTCTGCTGGAGTCAATTAAAAAGTTCCTCATCGGAACATGGAACATGATGTTTCAGATTAATAGCCGCAGCTATACCAAAAATTTAACGGGACTCACAAGACCTTATCCATCAAATTTTGCATTAAATCAAAAACCAGTCAGGTTACGGAATTCTGGAACCTTTACACTTGTTTTAATTGATACAAAATTAATCATATATCATCCCTATTACTGTAAACGTCCTTTTCATCAGTTAGATAATTCTCGAACAAACGCTTGAATATTCACTTCATTTAAATATCTAGCAACCTGGAAGTATGTATATTAATGATTGATTTTAGTTACGCGCTGTAGCCGTTTAACGCTTGAAATATTTCTCAACCCAATGGAATTCATATTATAGAGACTAGCACCCGACCAGATTATAAACTAGAACCATCCACCCCAATATATTTGCCTCTTAAGTTTTGAACAACATATACGACTATTTGTCAGCCAGCAGAAGCGCCAGACTAATTGACGCAACATATGATGCTAACGATTGTGTTGATGATAATGGCCTCATCCATTTGGAAAATATTCCAGCCATGCCTGATATAGCTTCTATCATCGCCATCGCTTGGGATTTATGCGAAACATCCTCAGTCCAGATTATGTATTCAAATTATGTCAGGAACCCATGCAAAGGCAGGTTTAGACTGCATCGTATATAATGTGCATGATTATGATATGGAAACAGTATGGTAAGTGCAGATGTGTTTGTCGTCATCAAAGAAGAGTGAAGGTGCTTCAGCTCATGCACAAAATATCTAAAGTCGATAAAGCTTCTGGAAAATAACCCCACGTATGTTTTGCATCTAATATAAACCATCCAATGAATTTTCGAGCACAAGTTCGATAGTAAAAAACAAAAAATGGCGCCCAATAATCCCTCAATTATATTATCTCCAATACATTGATGGCTGATGAATGACAAGCGTTTATGATGATAACAGGTGAAAAGCTAAATATACTCAGACGAAAATTTTTTAGAAAAACAAGGGGGCTTTAAAAATGTTCTTATATTCAGGGCTGTTGATAGTGATGACAAAAAATGTCGTCCTTTGAAAATGCGTTCTATACCTACTACTTACACAACACTTCACTAAAACCTTGGGATAACGGTGAAAGGTTCTTAACTCCCCATTTGATGAATAAACGGTTTCCCGTCACTCTTGAAAGACGACATTTTTATTATATTTTTGTTTCAGTAGAAGTTAAAGGCGAAAAGCATAGGTAGGTTCCTTCATCTCCATAAGTAAAAGGGAATGAAAGGACATTAATTCATGGCATAGGTATACCACCAGCTGCTGTATACCTATCCTCAACCAAGAGGAGCACACCCTATATAGAATCTTGTGCTGCAGATGATGTAATTATTTCATTTCTTTTGTAAGTCTAGCCAGCAATTACCGCCATGGAAATATTTTCATTTACAACCATCATTGGACAAGCTTGAGTGGTTTGTGGCTATATGGGGTGCGTTGCGTTGCGGTGCGGTGCGGTGCGATGATGATGATGGTTGTGTTCCGGCAGCTTCTATAACGGTATATAATTTATATTTAGAGCTTGCTAGAATGTCTCTTTCCATCATGGCGGTGAAGTTTGTGTCATGTCACGTGGTTTGAATGGTGTTTCACTTTGAATGAGATGCAAGCAAAACGAAATTACGAAGGCGGTATTGACCTAGGAAGGATGTTGTATACAAATGAGAAGAATAAGTCCTTAAAAAGAAACAAGCTAATGGCGTAGACGTGATTTGAATGGGGAGGAATTCGCAGTAGTCTAAAAAAAAAGCTAAATAATTTTTCTCTCGAAAATGAAAAACGTGTGGGTAAGACTTTTTCGAAAAATTAAATTTTTTTCTACTTGGCTGAATTATGGTAAATGAAACATCGGGCAATTGAGCGACAGGCGCTTTAATAGGAGGAAGCCAGTTTTGTCAATACTTGAATTTTACTATGTGATGGCAAAAAATTGATTTGTTTTCATGATTAGATTCACAAGAATTTTTGTAAGTTTTGTTGGAGTGATTTTAAACAGTTATTCCTGGTCTTAAAGTTGATTTCAGAACTTATCGGATTTCAAACCAGCCAGCCAAAAAAAGATCTCCGTTTAAAACATGTTGACTTTTCATCATTTTCGATCACAAGCATTACGATGCTTTCAGTCATCCACGCTAAGCGCTTATTCAGTATCACTGTAATGGTGATTGGAAACCCAACAAGAACTCCCTCAGCAGTTAAAGCTTTTTAGGTTCGTTGAGACCCTTACAAATATGGCAACGAATAGAAATCACCAGCTAAAACAACTCCAACAAAGATAGCTGGATAGCCCAACCCAAAATTTGAATTTCAGCAATGGAATCAAGTGAGTTTTTGGATCCAACCTGCTGACGATCATCGAAAAACCTAGAGTGCTGTTCCACTTAACTACACCCTGCTCGTGGTATTAGCCACCTTCATATTTAAATAATGCAACTGAAAAAATCCACTTACTGACGTAAGGTATAATGATAGCTTAGTTTACAGTCTGGAGAAGAGGACGGTATCAACATGTCCATAAAGAACAATGCTCTAGATAAACACCCTTATTAGTGAAACCAACGTGAAAAGCGTAGTTACATTTACATCGCGGGATACAATAACCTTCTGGCAGGACAAAGAAGAGAATTACGGAAAAGAAGAAAAATTCTTTCCCAATACCAGTGAAGTCATTATCCTAGAACTACGAAACAGTGAAGCCATCGCCATCAGCATCAACTTTAAGTGCAACTCCAGTTAAAGAAACATTCAAAGTGATATGTTTGTCGTTAACGACATTTTGTAGTGAAGCATCTACGCACCCATTGGAAGTGACTTTAACGTGTGACATCAACTGTGCTTGGAAAACAATAACCAAAAACGAAGGAAAGGCAGTTGTGAACTGGATTGAAACCAAAAGTGATAAACATTCGTTGAAGGTTATATCCCAAATTAAGACTACCTTTCCCAGAAAACCAACGATGTTGGACTTTTTCTTGACTTCTTCGAACCAGGTGAATTTTCTCGGGAAATCTAGAATTTTACCTGCACAATAGTAATCAGAAATTTGGACCAATAAGTTGTTCAACTATCGATTAACCTTAAACAACCCATTCTACTTAAAATAGATCCACCAGATAACTTCATGAATTAAAGACGGCTGGATGTAAAAAGATTTGAAATAAACATCGAAGACAAAATAATGCTTAAAACTTCAAACAGGAACTTGCTGGACAACAAAAGCAATTAAGCCAAGACTTGAAGCCTTCAAAAATATCAATAGGATTATTGGCAACAGCATTGAAGCATAAACATAAACATAAGAAAAAGTAGAAGCGTTTTTTTTATTACTTCGAAGGAAAGTTCTCACCAAACCCACTTGCTGATTTGCTTTTTTTTAAGACGAAGTAAAGGCATCTATTCACCATACTCGGCAACCTAGCCCTGAAGAAGTCAAGTCTAAGTGACAGTCAACATCTGCACATACTGGAGAAGGTAACAGCAACCATTGGTAATTTAAAGTCAATCAAATCTGCTAAACCGGATGAAGTCTCTCTCAACAACTTTATGATCTTCATATTCCAATCATCTTAAAGGCTAGTACTTCCTCGTGAAGTGAACAATCGCCAGTGGAAAAAGTGATTTTTTTTCACTGGTACGGACTTGCGAATGAGTTGTGAACGTTTGACGTTTAAAACAACCATGCTTCAAACGACTAATAATCGAACTATCAACTGTTCACCAAAAGTTCCCGTACATTTTGCACGAGAATTGCTCGTGAACGAAAATTCTCCACACATTAGCTTCACGACCACGTGAATGGGTGAATAGAAATGCAAATTTTGTATGGAATCACAAAATGATTCAAAAATATTTACTAGGCTTACAAAATTAACAGAACCAATACTCCAGGAGTGGAAAACAGTGAAGTGGCGATATCGAAGAACTTCAAACTTGGTGTCCAACTACTGGCCTATATCGCTTCTCAACAGTATCTGTAAAATCCTGGAAGAAGAAATCCTCTGGAGGCTCAAGAGTATCTGCAGTGAAAATGCAATCATCCATGACGTGAATTTTGGCTTTCAGGAAAATCACTCTATGACAACATCACCAAAGCGCTCAACAGTCACCGTCTCGCCGTTGAAGGCTTCCTGGAGGTCAAAGAAGCGTTTTACACCGTTTAATGGATAGAAGCATTAATCCACAAACTGTACCGCAAACAAATTGAATTTTTTCTTTCTTTTCTATCTTTCAAATATAGTTATATAGTTTTTCGTTTAGCTAAATAACTGTAAATCAGACATAACTAAATATACCATCAGAGCTGGACTTGCCCAAAGTTTGAAACTTGATCCCTTCTTCTACAGCCTGATGAAATCTGACCACCCTGGCCCAAGTGGATGCGAAAACCTTCTAAATGCTGATGAATCACCCACCTACGTTACATCAACATCGCCGTTACTAACCACCCGGAAAGTAGAGGCCCATATCAACAAATTTTTTGAATACTACTGGAAATTGGGCATCTGGATCAACACTTCTAAATCTAAACTCGTTTGCTTTAGGAGACCATCCACGGACAAATGATGAAGCAAAATTCTGAAACATCAAGGTGGATCTTCCATAGCTGCAAAATTGAACGTTAAGTACCTTCCAGGAAATTCACTTCAATGATTTGCTTAGGTTCGACCAGCACTCAAGAATTTTGTTTAAAAGATCCAACTGGGCCTTCCATCACCTACACTCTCTGTAGAGAAGAGGACTAAGGTAACAAACAGCCTGATTTTCAATCTTTAAGACAACGAACGAACGAACTTCAAGTGTTTGAAAGGAAAATGCTCAGAATTTGCACCGGAAAGAAATGGGGTTGGGAAAAAGGCAATATCCCTTATTGTCTCTAAAAATATAATAAGCCAAATAAAGTCGACTAAAATATTAGACAAAATTATTGTCATTTTTGCTCGAAAAATAATATCCTAAAAATTAAAGTACCTTCCCTCTTTCTTAAAATAATAATAATAAATTTAAATTAAATATCAAAAAAGTTTTATTATATCTATCCTAACTGCCATACCATTAAAAAAACCTTAATTGAATATCCTCTTAATAATTCAGGACGTTTTTTTGAAGGCTTGAAGACATAAAGACAAATTAAACTGCGCAACATGGGTACAAAGTAGATCCATTTTATTAAAACAAAATTGAATTGACAAGCCAACAACAAAAAAGCATAATAACTGCATGTTCCTTCAGATAAATTTTAAAGGTTTGAGTAAAATTTTAATTTTCTTCAACCATCCTGTCACATATATATCATGTCCTTCCAAAAATAATAACAATTAATTATTCGTCTTCTTTTACAGAAGAGACATTTTCCTTACAGCAAGGATATACTATACACACACATATACAAGACGAGTGGAGTCCCTTCCCAAATATTGCTAATGGCAACTCATTCTCCTTTTGCTTATATGCGGTCTTTGTGACATAGTGTTAGTGTGATATCAACTCGTTGTACTACTTCATCTCCCCCTTATAGTAGACATATCCTTTTTCCGCTCACTATCCTATATGGTAGATAAGAAAACGCATAAATTTATCTAAACGTGCTGCCCATAATTTTTGCCAAAGTACAATGGGTTCTTTAGCCACTCACCACAACTGCTGCTGCTGCCTATATGATGCCATTATGGAAGACTTATGCAAAAGGAGCAATAGGTCTGAACATTTTTTGAGGAAGAAGCAGGAGCAGGAGCATGTCCTGACATCGACCTCGTGCTTCACAAGAAGTGACGATATCCCAGTTCAAATTCTGGGTGACTGCATTGTGCTGCTGGCCGAGTAAAGGATATAAAAATTCATGAGTTGCGTTGCTATCGTTGGGTCGTTTTCGTTGTCATTTGGTTGCCTCTTTGCCGTTGGGAATTCTTGAAAAAGATAAATGTTATTAGTTTTTTTTTTTGTTGTGAAGGCCATCGGCATGCGGTGCGCGGACGTTGAATTTTCTTTTCTGAAGAAAAAAAAAAGAATATTAAAAATAAATTCTCTCAGGAAGAAAACACGTTCTCTTTTTTAAGAAATAGCAAACATAGGTAGTCTTGATTCTTGTCTTTCTCGTCCATAGAGATGCTTCCACTTGAGTGCTTCGTAGCTGTTGCTGCTGTTGCCCTTTTGGCTTCGTGGTGCAACCATCTTCGCTGACACAAAGGACAACAAGGTTGAATTTCGACACTACAAAAAATACAAAGTTCGAGTCAAACTTCTTGCGAAGAAAGGCAATGTTGTAGGTGGTTGTTTTTATATAAATAACAATAAACAAGACCCTATATATTTTTTAATTTATCAAAGAGCTACTCAGACAGAAGAATCTAATAGACCAAGATACCCGGGCCAACAGACATGTGCATCATTTCATTAAAGCCCATATTTTTTCTGCGAATGTACACTATGGTTTGGATGAATGAATAAATACTTCAAACTTTGAATGAGGGAACCTTTTGGAGGTAAAAAGTGTTAAAATTACTAACAATAGGGTATTGATTGCCTATTTCCTAAAAAAAAGGGCAGAATGAAACTAAGGATTTCATGGACTTTAATAGTAAAAATCATTAAATGGGTCATTAAAGATTAGAAAACCGCACAGTGCTATTAGGTATGAGTATATAAGAGGGAGGAATTTAAAGCACCCCCTGGGAAAAGCACCGTTTTTAGTATTTTATCTTGAATATAACTGGAAAATGAAGCATTATTTCGAAAAAATGCTGTAAATATTTTCTGTTAAGAATAAAATTTACCATAAAAATGGATTACAAAACAATAAAGTTAGTTGAATAAAAAAAAAGAAACATGGAAAAAAAATGCGAAAAATCAATTCTTCGAAAAGTGAATGTTATGTTTGTAAATTTTGAATCAGTCAATAATAATCAACCCAAGTAAATATTATATTTAAGTTTATTAGAAGTGAGTTAGTAAAAATAAATAAATGTTGATATTTTATTAATTTGTATTGCCTCCTCTAAGGGTTACAAGATTCCTGATTCCTTACTCTGCTTCCCTTTCTCCCCTCTCTACTCTACCCTCTTCTAGTTCCTTTATCCACTCTTCCCCCACTTTCATTTTTGTAAATTATCTCCCTCATTTTCTTCCCAATTAATTTTCTTTTATCTCCACCTGACTTACTTTTCTTTCCCTTACATGTTCCCACGTCTCTTGTTCACCCTCATATACTGCACATTCGCTCTTCTTCTCGTTTCCTGTACGACCTTTCTCTCACATAATTCCCTAGCCTGACTCTTGCTATTCTCTTTGAACATTTTGTCTCCCATCCTGCTTTCAAATATATTGCGGGATCCCCTATGCCATTATTTCTCTATACCACCTGTTGTATCTGGATTCTTTTATTCGTTTTCTTGTTTCCTTCCTTCTGTCTTCTCTTCATACTCTCTCGTTTCCATTCACACTGTCTTCTCTTTCTTTTTTTTCCCTTCATTTTATCTCTCCCTTGTTCCCATCATGATCCTCTCCCGCATCCATCATCTCTCTATCACTCTTTCATCTCCTCTAAACATTATCATTTGTTTTGTCTTCTTTTTCCACCAATTTATTTCTCTTCATACGTAATTTCATGCCCTTTTCCCTGCTCTTATCCTTATTTTATCTCTTTTTGTTTCCTCTCTTACAATGTATCTACCTTTAGCGTCCAAATAAGGTACCTCTCAAGCATCCTTTCAATTTTTTGTCACCATCCTTCGGCCCCATATTCCATCACCGACCACCACCAGGGTATCGCAAAGCCACATCTTCCTCTCCCAAAACCTTTTAGAAATAAATATTAATAAAAATAAATTAATAGATAGTTTTAATAAGCAATTAAATAAAAAAATAAATAAATATAATCAAATAAATAAATGAATAAATAAATAAAATAGTAAGAAATAATTTTTTTTATAATAAATAAACAAAACAAAATAAAAAGTAAATAAATGAATTAAAGGATAAAGTTCTGAACATAGTTACAATACATAACGGATTAAATGATAATATAAAAAATGAGTAAATAAAAAAATAAATAGACTGATAAGTAAAAATACAAAATAATAATAAATAAATAAATAAAAATAAAACAAAATTCATAAATAAGTTTCCCAAAAATATGAACAAGACGATAAACCAATTAAATAAAAAATAACAGTTAACACAAAAAGCATAGAGTACCAGCTTTATCTAGAGAACCGACTTCAGGGCTTTTTCTCTTTTACCCTACAAACTGAACTGCACTGAAAACAACAAAAAATTTAATCGAAAAATTGAAAACGTCACATTTAGAACTATCACACGTATTCACGGACAGGGAATTTAAGAGAGTTTTCTCTAAATGTGCTCAAATAAAATTTGCGGGTGTTTTAGGCAAGAGGGGTACAAGTCGTGACTCTAGATAATATAGGTACTCTATGACAAAAAGAGTGAATTTTAATAACTTATTAATTAGCAATTGATTTTATAAATACAAAAAACATAAAATAATTATAAAAGCTTTATAAAACTTAGTATTCCGTTAGTCAAGAAAAATTAGATTCTTATATGTGATGGATTACGATTTCTATGATATTGCTTACATTTTTTTTTTTATCTCCTAAGTACCTAGTACGATTTATACTCTTCTTCAGCAGGCTTGTCAGATTGGGCTATTTATCGGAAATGGGGCTATCTGTTTCCAAAATTGCCAACAACAATGACATCCCAGTCATAATTGGGCTATAAAAAGCGCGAGTCTAGTGTTGGGCGAAATTGGTTTCAAGAAAATTAATGGTATAACAATTATTTTTCTCCCCCTTCACAAATCCTCAAAGCATTCCACAGTCTGGCACCACTTTTTAATCACTGAACTGTAATAATATCGTTCAGTTTATCTGTTGTTCCGAGAATTTCCATTTTTATCAGAAAAATGGGCTACTATCTGGGCTACTTTTTTTTGGCTCCGATTTTGGGCTACAAAATTTTTCAAATTAGACTATCGAACAAGTTCAAGACATGGCAACCCTGGTGACAAGTGTCCAATTACTGTAAATCTTCTTCCATGCATCCTTGCCCTAGAAGAAAAAGAAAAGAATAGTTTTTTAAATAAAATTTTCAGCAGATTTAAGATTTTCTAAATAATAAATATAGAAGCGATAGCAAAGTGGGTTGCCGAGGTGGGTCTGGAACTTGGACATTCTTTGTTCAATAATAAAAAATTAGGTATAATTCAATCATCATAAATGAAATTTTTTTTTTCTTAAACCAGCCTCAAAAGTAGTTTTGACAATTTTTTTTTTAAACAGCCGGAAGTAATTTATTTAGCAGTA
Source organism: Dasysyrphus albostriatus (assembly GCA_946251815.1). NCBI lineage: Eukaryota > Metazoa > Arthropoda > Insecta > Diptera > Syrphidae > Dasysyrphus > Dasysyrphus albostriatus. Next base: position 29,721,227 of record OX276336.1, on the reverse strand, counting down.
ACTGATCTCCTTATCGAGACCTACATAAAAAAATAATAAATAAAATTGAAATTTCTGGAAGCAAAAGTTCTTACTTGTAAATAGGTATTGGCTCCATCGAATACACTTTGCACCACAAAATCCCTCACGGCATAAATTCGCTCAACTCTAATTCTGTACTATGTCGGATACACCTGCAATTTGGTATATCAAAGTTCATGGCATATACCAGTAGGTATACGTTAAACATATACAATATACACACAGACATTTATGTATTAGGAAGCACTTTACAATACCGTTCGTTGGTTACGACAGCATCGGTGTACGCTTCCGCCCAAGCAACGGACATATAGAAAGTGCGCTTTAAATAAAAGGACTTCCCATAACTAGTATACAGCTACATAGCATCAAAAGTCGAACTTTTAGCGTAACGTCCCTTGCAACATTGTTATATAGTTAGCTTTTCTGCCACACATACCGCAGTCAGGGCTAAACGGGGGTAAATATTAGCTGAAAGGCGTGTCCTTACGCCACAGGACGTAAACAACACATTTAAGCATAAATCAAAATATTCGAATCCGAACGTTCCGATAGCAAAGCCATTTCGCTGCGAAGACTGTTCGCGCAAGAGGCCCTGAGCAAGGATTTATGCAAAAATTTGCCCAAACGGCTGCGAGTGTTTCCTCTTCGAAGGATTTAACTTCGTTTACCTACAATGCAAGTTTGGAAGATATTTATGTACAATCTCGACGCGGGAATGCGAACGAAATGTTTACCTTAAAGCACTTGAACCACGAACCTATAGTATACCTTCGTGCAGTGCAGTGTGGATGGAGGTCGTTATTTTAGCAGAAGGGTTTTCTGAAGCTGGTGTCGACAATATAGTTTTGTTTCTGATTTTGCTGTTTTGACATTTACTTTGCCATAATTTTCCTAAGCTAAACGCACTTTGGTATCTATATATGGTGTCGTCGGTGGCGAAGAGTGTTATCATAGCAGGTATCTTGTTGGAATGCAAATTTACAAAGTTTGGATATGCTTCGAATATTTTTGAGTTAGAATTTATTTATTTATAAGAAATCTTGTTCAGTTATTTTGATAATTATATATGTAAATCTTAAGTGAATTACAAAACTTAATAAAAATCTACATAATTGGCACCACTTACACAGCTTAGAACAAAAATGGCAACAAAATAATAATTGGATTAGTAACATATATCTACTCAACCTGTGTTAGGGTTAACTTTTCTGGATAGAACTTTGTGTCCCAAATTTATCTGCTTCTCAAGCAGTTAATATGAGGGTTGCTACTTTAATTTTGAGATAAAAAAGTTTTTATTTTTGTTTAAACTTTCTCTCTGCAAAATCAATATGTACACTTTTGTATACATTTGAGTTAGAACCAATTTTTGATGCACTTTTTCCGCTTTAAAAGTTGTTAAACCCGTAAGATATCAAGTAAATGCTCACATGCTAAAATCACTTGATTATCAACAGATTGGGAATCCTTTAAGAATACCCTTACAATAAAGTAAAAGACATCCTCCTGGAGAATTTTCTGTGGAAAAATAGAAGAAACTTTAGCGTCACCTGATTAAGGAAAATCTTTTCTTTAAATCCAGTAATGCCAAGCTACTTGAAAAATGCTGATGGCTCATTAACCAATTCTTGTGAAGAACTACTCAACCTACTAGAAAGGTAATCATTTCTTTGGAAGCTTCCAAAATATTAACAGCTTCGATCATAACAGAAAGGACAATGTGCAATTGCATCTGTACTGACATCCTTAAAGGTAAACGGTTCACTTGATGAAATCTTTTATCAAATGCTACTAGCAGGGTTATCAATTCAAAATTGGGAGGTTATTGTGCTAGAATATCAGTCAGTTGAGAGACACCACAAGGTGGTGTCCTATCTCCCCTTCTCTTGAATTTTTGTAGTAAATGAGCTGCTTACATGCTTGGAAGCGAAGGATTACAGAGTGATTGCCTATACTGACGATTTTGGTATAGCCGTAGCAGGAAAAAGCATCCTCAGATACTAGAGTAACATAGATAAGATACTGCATTCAATACAAATAAACTTGACAAATTTTTACACTGGCTTACTTCCGTGACTAGACTGATTCTCACTTAGGATGAGGTAGTATGGTAGACTGCTCTAAATAAAGCAGAAAATTACGATAAACTAAGCAAAGTCCAAGGTTCGGCTTATTTGTGTATCAGTAGAGCTCTTCGAACGATACGCCCTCCACCACTGCTCTGGAAGTTTTATTTTATCTGGCACTCCAATATATTTCCAGCAGGCAGGTGATAGTCAACACAGCCATTCGCCTAATAGCTTTCTCACAATGGACCAACAATAAACATTAGCCATTCCATCATTCTGAACTAATTCAGATATTTCACTATTGACCCTGATTACATCGATTCCTAAACTATAGTTCGGCAAATACTTCGAAGTCTCCATTCCTTCCAGAAAACTCTGGGAATGGAAAGATACCAATTACTTGGAAGATGGATCAATACAGTTTTACTTAGACGCTTGCCGACGGTAACGAATAGAAAACTGATGTCGGGGTTTGTTATCCTCCAAAATTTCTAAGTATATTTGTAAAAAGGGGAGTAAATCAAAAAATTTTGTAGTAGATTTGATAATGGAGGAAAAACTCGAGTTCTCAAAAACGGTATTTTTAACTATGCATGTAAAACAAAATTGACATAAATCACAAAACAAACAAGAAACAACGAACAAAGTAAGAAAACAGAAATGATTAGGCATGTTCTAGAAAATGGATCTCAGAGCCCTCAGCAATCTCAGTCTCTTGAACAGGATTCTTCAGAAAAATTTCTGTCAAATTACAGAGGAAACAAAATTTTGGATTTGCTTGCTCACTTTTTGACCGATAAAATTTGCTAAGTCCTCTGAGATGTCATTTTCCTGAACATGCCAAATATGTACAGTACTGTGCAAAACATTTGCAAATTAAACCAGCAGATGATATCATGTCATACAAATTGTCTAAGAAAGCAAAAAGCAAACTTCTTTGTACAGTTTTGAAAACCTTATTATAACAGTTTATTTCCGTCGAAAACAAAATAAAATATTATTCGCTTTAACAAAAATTAATTGAGATAATCTCAAAAATAAGGAATATTTGTTGTGCAAAACATTTGCAACTTCAAGCAATGTCTTAAAATTTTCTAACTTTTATGCAAGAAAACGCTATTATTTGACTGCCACACCCTTTATTTCTTCTCGCAGCTGCACATCTTCTAGACATAGAAGTGATGAGGTTATTAATAATATTTTCTGGTATGTCATTCCACTGCGTATTAAATTCAGCATAAGGATCGCCCTTCCGCTTAAGAACTTGACATCAAGTTATTTTTTTAACTAGCTCCCACAAGTTTTCTAAAGGGTTAAGGTCTGGAGAGTGCGCTGGCCATTGCAAAACCATGACATTTTTCTCTGAAAGCCAAAATTGTAGCCTACCTCGTCTAATACTTGGGGTATTGTCACATTAGAAAGTCCAGGTAAGTGGCATTTCCCAATCGAAATAAGGAACCATGGTATATTTTAGAATTTCATAGCTCATTCTTCTCTCCACTAGTCGAATTAGTCACATTCCTTGGCCAGAGAAACAGCCCCAGTGAATAATATTTTATTTTGTTTTCTACAGAAATAAACTGTTATAATATGGTTTTCAAAACTGCACAAAGAAGTTTGCTGTTTGCTTTCTCAGACAATTTGTATGACATGGAACCATCAGCTTTTTTAGTTGCAAATGTTTTCCACAGCACTGTATGTACATATGTATATATAAATACTTTCAGATGGAAGTATTCAGAATCTGATTTGGCTGAAAAATTGAATAACACAGTGTTGTCATTTGATTTAATATGATTTGGCATTTTTTTAGTGTGAAAAGAAGGAGTAGTCTAAGATCTACTCCTTTTTTTGAATTGAAGTAAGATTCAAAAGTTGCTTCTAACTCTATAACAGCTTTAAATTGCCGTCCATCTGTGTCAGATATGTTGAAGCAGTTTAACATTCACCATTCAACATTCACGTTGGATGCCAAAGCAGGGCAGAGGGACATTCGCTTAACCTTTTTAATCTGCTAAGCAGATATAGGTACACAAATAGGTTTACCAATAAATACAGAGAGAACAAAACCTGAAATGGAACAAAATCGCCACTTGTTTTGTAACAAAACAAATGTGGCCAACGATGGATTTTATATGATCTAAGGTCAAAATTTTCAGTCAGGGGTTAATCCATAGTTCAGCAATTTTAGCTCACTGATTTTAGTAAATTAATTTAAGCTCAGCGATTTAATTAAATTATATGCAAGCAACGCGCTTGGATTATTTTTAGAATCAATGCATGCCACATCCTCTATGCACTCGACCTGCTCTATTTTACAGACGAAAACTCCATCATGGAGATTTCTATTTCAACGACCCTATGTATTTAGTAAATAAAGACACATAGTAACGCTTCTAATTAGGTCCAAATGGTTTTGCAGTAGGGAAAAGAGAAACCCTGCATCCATTTGGTATCATAATAGACCAATGTATGGTCTAAGTGTGTCAGTTTTAGTTAGTGGTAAAACCAGCCACTTCTACCTTACCTTAACTTTGAAGCACTTAAACACACAAAACTATCAAAATTAGTTACCTACTACCGTTTTCAAGAAACTCGAAAGTAAAAAAATGGTTCTTTGGGAGAGGTAAGTCAGTCTAAATACCTACCATTAAAGACTATTTTTGTAAAAAAAAAAAAGGTGGGGCTCCCTTAACCTTTGATGCGCTGGGGTGCCTCCCCAGTCCTCCCCAAGGTTGCTACGCCACTGAGTTACTGCCATTCAAAATTTACCATTTCAAATAATTTATTTGTTGTTTTATGTCCGAAAGCCTATTTTTGGGTACTTCATGACAAATTTAACATTCGTTGCACCAGTGCCAAGTCCTATATAAGTCTGACCAGCCGTTTAGTCTGTAGGCCAAGAGCATATTAAAACAGACGGAAAACAAAAAAATTAAAAATTACCTACTTTGTACCAATATTCTTTATAATCGTTTGGTCATGTTTCATCAAAATCTTGAGTTTGAATTTTTAAACGAGATTAAAATTTGTCATATTGTACTGAAAAAGGGGACTGCCAAAAATTATTAGAATTGGTAAAGTTTAAATAAAAACTAATTTTTGATCATTCCATATTAAGGCCTTTAATCTCTAATTTATTTTTGCTATGCATGTCTTGACCCAATCTTTTCTTTAAAAAAAGTTATGTGCAATTTAGAATAAAATTTAAAAAAACTTTGATTTCTATTAACTTTCCCTGCTTTAATTTTTTTACGCAATTTTTCAAATTATCTATTTCGATAGAAAATTCAATTTCTAACAAATAGTTTTAAAAGTAAAATTGTTTTGTATTTTTGACTGCGTCATTAGTAGATGACATTGTCCTCAGTTGTTAAATATTTTTACTAAAACATGCCAAACAGGAAATAGGTAAACACAAAAGCTCTGTCTTAATTTACTCAAAACTATTTTCTCTTTTTTGTTTCAATAACATGAAGAGCCTCTTATGAAAAAGACTTTATTTTCATCGATTTTTTGTTGTGTGATACCTACACAAGATAATTTATATACATTCTCAAGTTTGCATACTTGTTCATCCTCATGTTTCATTAAGTGTGACATCTTTAGACTTCAAATCACACCTCTATACCTGAGGGAATATTTTTTTTTTTTTTTTGTGAAAACTTCTACCTATAGTGGGTACCAAAAAATACGCCTGCAGGTAAAGTGTTGTTCAACACGTTTCATCTACAGAGAAATGAAGGCAATTACCTTTTAAAAAAAAAAAACAGGACGTACCTACCAGAAGTACAACGGGTACGAATTTAATGAAATTTTTGATCCTTAGCCATTATTTCACTCATGTTGACACTTATTTTAATTCCAGAGCAGCATGCATTCTATATAATTCCTCTCTGGGTTTTTGAGATAGTATAGGAGGTTCATATACTCACATAAATGAAAAAAGAAGGAACACACAAACAACAAAAAAGAAAATAGTACAAAAACGAAGAAGAATGTCCTTGTGTGATCACACGTTGGTCATGAAGAAGAATCTCTCGTTTAACATTACTCACGTAGTTAAAGTCGTTGTTATAGCAGCTTGAGAGTACCTATAGGTACTAACGGTACGACAACAAAATGAATGACGTTAATGACCAGGTCCGTACATAAGGGAGTTTTTATAGTAAATTAGAGCCTTAGACCCTCCTACTTAATGGTCTATAACCAAAGCCATAAAGGGGTTTTAAAGTTCATTTAAGTTGTAAAATAGTTTAAGTGTTCCTAAACCTTCATCCTGTACGTACATCTACATATGCTTTGCTTTTGTACATAAACATTAGAAATTGTAAAGTATTTTTACTTGGGAGGTACTTTACGTGCTTTATGGAAAATAAAGTATTTATTAAAGGAATGGAACCGGAAATTGAAGCTGATCAAACTTGACATAATCTTAATAGGAAAAACAAAAAATGTGTGATTTGCAATTCTTTTTATCTGAAATGGTTTCATTTCCTTATCCCCATTTTTTTTTTACCGAGAAACCGCTTTCCAAATTTTTTACTATTTTTATTTAAAAGTCGTCTTTTATTGATGTTTTAATTATATACCAAAGCACCCACCAAATCAGTTTTAAACTACGACCTTGCAGCCAAAGAACGAACGGATGGAAGCCATTTGACCTGTTGTAGTTTTTTCCTTTCAACAACGCGGGAAACCCCTTTCAACATAACGTCCTGTTTTTACTTTTTTAATTTTTTTTTATTTTCTTCTTCTTCCATATTTTTCCTCTTACCTTAATTAAATGGAAAGAAATTTGTCAGTACGTGTCTTCTTTGGCGAAAAGAATATCTGATGGTATACCATCATCCAGGAAAAGGTAGATGTACATACTCCTGGCAAAAAGATAGTGTATGTACGCGAAAGTATGCTTTATGACCTGTTCCATTTGTCCTTGCTGCACTCAGCATTCAACTGCGTGTCTAAATTGTCAAAACGTGTTATTTTTGCCCCAGCCACACTAACACCTTACCTACTAACTACAGTGTGTTGGAAATGAGAAAAATTAGACGGAACAACCTGAAGCCTTATGTTTGAATTTGTTCTTTTTTCCGGAACGACCAGTTATCTTGTGTCCACGTAAAGAGTATATACCTAGTCCTTGGTTTAAAAAAAAAAAGATGAAGTGTGAAGATGGTTTTCTAAATTTATTAGTAAATTTTTATTTACACAAAAAAATTGGAAACTTACATGAAGGGAGGAAGGGAGATTATATTTTGGAACATATTTTTGCATATGGTAGAAAACGTAGGTATATATATCACCGTGTGTGAGTTAAAAAAAAAACGGTAAAACGTAACTTTTGCTTGTTTGTTTACAAATTTTATTATTAAAACTTGTGCGGGGATTTATAATCTTATCTAGGTGCCTTATCTAAGGTGCCCCCCTCTCCCCTAGTATTTCATTCATTTGTGAATTCTAGTTTGTTTATGTTTAGTTATATGTCTCCTTTTGTTCAAAAAATAAAACACATCTATGGCATAAGAAATGAAAGCACTTATTCTCCTTTTTTAACTGGTAAAAACTATTACAAAAACGATTGTTCAAAAAAGTGCCCCTTAGTTCAAATCTGACCCACATAGGGGGCACCTTTGAACATATGGACCTGCTTCATTAATAGAATCATAATAATTGTAAACCAGTATAAAATTTAATCGATTATTGGTTTTAACCAAAGACTAATTCCATATTTCAAAGTTAAATTAATTTACAGGCTTATTATTATAACACATACGTTTTTATGAGACCCGAAAGCAAAAAGTGTTCAAAGGTGCACTCCTCTCCCCTACCTATTTTAAAATCGTATAAAATGAAAAATCATCAAATATGCAATATTTTTTAAAAAAAATTCATTTTAATCCGTTCAGCTGATAATGAGAAAATCCTAAATTAAAAAAAAAAAACGTTCTATAACGTTCTTATTTTTGTTAGTATATTGCACAGATTTAAGCATTAAAACAGTTTTATGAAAACCGAAGGAGCCGTTTTTAAAAAAAAAATATTTTCCTCAATGGTTTCTTAACATTTTGTGTATGGAAAAAAAGTATAATAAAGCTCTTAAATACCGAGATTTATAAAAAGACATTTTTCATAATATTTGATTTCCATAAAAAAATTCTTGGACAATTTTTAAAAATCCAAAAAAGAATTTTTGGAAAATTCTGTTAAAAAAAAAACTATTTACCTTGTAAAGAAGCTTCTGTATAAAAAAATATTAAAATCAAAATAACCATTCTGAAGAAAATCGAGGATAAAAAAATGGTGGTTTGAGACCATATTTTTTGAAAAATGGTTTCCCATCGAAAAGAAATTTATTGATTTTCTTAAGACAAGTGGAGCCGGTTTTGAGAAAAATAAGATTTTGCAAAATTGCTAAAAACAAAATTGAATGGCAGGTAACGTTATTTTTAGTTTTAAGAAAACGAAAAAAATGTGTGGCATCAGAACCACCAAAAACTACTATGTCCAAGCTTATACAAAATCGATCCAGCCGCTTAAGCTGTAGCCAAACAGACAGACAGACAGAATTTTTCCCCCCACTTTTTTTGGTGTTCTCTGTCATCATATTTTCATGTTTGATTGTTATCTCGATTTTTTTTTGCACGAATCCAAAACTAGCTAAGGCAAGTTAAGTTAAGTTAATTGTGTCACGTTATAGTTATATTTTACAAAAACCGTTGGCATAATATATCCCTTAGAAATATAAATTCTTTAGCTAAGCATGTAGTTATATTTTCAATAGCAAAAAGTTGGTGGTAGAAAAAGAAATGTTAGCCTTCGCTCAACAGGTTTTTATCAATAAAAATTTCCGGCAAAAAATTAAGTGAGAACACTTTAAACTTACTTCTAAAGTTTATATACGATTTAAAATATTTACTTGGGGCTGTCATTTTTGCAACATATTTAGAAAAAAAAAATACTTGTATTGTTTTGAAAACCAATTTTAATTGGTATTTAATGTCAAAAGCAAACTGAGAAAAATACCCTTTAAGGTAAGAAACAAATCTATTTTCGCTTCTATTCTATTAGTCTCTTAGGCCCCCATAACTTCGGGGCCTTGAGGCACCTCAGCACTCCAGTTTGCCCCGATGTAGCTACGCCGCTGACCATGTTCAAGCGTTGCGTCCAATTTTCGGTTTAATTGGTTGTCATTTCCATTCCACCAATTACACAGGCCAACGTGATTTTTGTTACAGAAACCAAAATATACTTTTATATCGGTTTTTTGGTGTCATGAAGTCGAATTTTAAGTCAAAAAATTTCTATCGGACTACATTTTTGAGATATTCCCTTTTCTGTGGCCACAAGCAACCATGTGTTAACTTTTTTTGATAGACAGAATATTCGATAGTTTGCTCTTGTTTCAGTGTAGCTATAGGTATTTACCGATTTTCATTGAAATAAGCATGTTTAACAGCAAACCAAAATCTGATATGGATGGATGCTTCGTAAATAGATACCGGTCAAGCGTTTAAAGGTTTTTTAAAAAAATTATGGTAACACTGATAGTACTAAGATTTCAAAATTAAGGAACTGATAAGAATTGTTTCCAAAATTGCATAAATACATCAGAATTCACTTGGAGTTCAGCTCCAATAATACCAAGCCAACTAATCCTACAGACCTCTATGGTTTGAAGCTGTTGAGTCCCCATCGCATTTCTTCCCTAGTAAAAAGATCTTATTGAAATAAATATTTCCATTAAAAGCCACTGGAGAGATGCGTTTCAAATATCTAGCTGTTCTTCACAAGATTTTGTCTATGAGCCTTCAGCATTTTTAAAACAGCTAGGCATTACTCGATTTTTAGATATGATTTTCCTAAGCCAAGTTGCTTTTGTGGTTTCTTCTTTTTTCCACAGAATATCATCGAGAAAGATCTCTTTGACTTCTTCAATGCTTCCTTATACCTTTGTATAAAGAGATTTCTTCTAAGATTCCGACATTATTTGTCGAAAATATTATCTCGATTGAAATGTATCGTGATTTTTTTCTGGGCTTATAAACATTGAATCCCACTAGTTTATGTGGCCCCAACTTTTTTCAAATGGCCCCCAAAATTTTTCGAAAAGGCCCTCACTGCTTTATCTTGGCGGCAACACTGCATTACATAGTTATACATGAGCAATTTTTTAATCTGGGTTACCTCAAACTGGTGAACCAAGATCGTGCTATTTGACTATTTTTGTGTGTGATTAGCAGGTTTATGCGAATAAGTTGCAAATGGCTGGTTTCCAAAAAAGATTTAAGGTTCTATATGGCAAAGCTATTGAAAACGGTGTGCCTGATTTTATTATTAAAAAAAAAGCTTTCAAAGAGTCATAATACTATAACTAAAACTTTTAATTAAGTATTTTTTGGATTTAAAAAAAATCAAGTATTTTTTTTGAAAGCTCAATATTTCGAAAACGATAAAAACCGATTTTTGAAAAGTCAGTACCTTATAATTTTTAACGTTTCTTAAATCATTAAATATATATGTAACTTTTGAGTAGATATAACAGTATCTTCTATACAAATGTTAAAAAACTGTTAAAAAAATTATTATTTTTTTTGAAAAAGACTGAAATCTTTCATTATGGGCTGATTGGATTTAAATAATATTTTATTTCTTATTTCTATAAATATAAATTATATTGCATATCAGAATTTTCAGAAAACAATTTTGTTTATTTAAAACAAAAACTAACTTTTGTTTTTTCAATTCTATATTTCAAAATCAGCTTGATAATTTTTATTAAATTAAATTTTTATTTGCATATATTAGTAAGAACCTAAAATTTGTCAAAAACTTTTCTTAACAAAATATTTGAAAATTCTATATACTTTGGTACTCAATGTATATAAAAAAGTAATTAATTAATTAATTGCTTTTAGAGAAGACTACCTTTTGGCGGAAAAGCATTTTATAAAAAAATGGTTGTTTTTGATTGATTTAATTTTGATTTTTTGTATGCATAAGCTTTCGAACTTACAGACGCACATAAGGTATAAGTGTGCACATTGCACAGAGATGCACAGGTACATAGGCTATTGAATATACAATATAAAAGGAACTACTTATAGAACTTAGGTCATTGAAGATGAGAAAGCTGTGGAGGAGGCGAACGAACCCTTTTAGGTTTTATGTTTTTTTTTTTGAAAAAAATTTGCCATCAAAATGCATTTTTCAAAAAATTAAAAAAAAAAAAGTTAAAAAAAAGGAAGTTTTCAGCATTATTTTGAAATTTTGTTTCGTTTTCAAGTTATTTGCAAAAAAAAACCCAAAAAGGGTGCTTTTGCCCCACCCCTCTCAAAATTGCACCCTCTAATTTATTAGCACTCCATGACTTTCGCATCTTCAATGACCCATTCAATGATTTTTGCAATAAAAGCATTTGGACGCTGTTTATCCAGGAACGATAAAGTAAGTTCATGAGTACCATATTTTATCATCGGCATAGATTGATAATTAAGAAGAATCTTTAATTACAGAAATTTGACGTTAGTATAAAAATGAAGAGGCTGAAATAAGTAAAATAATTCCCTTCGTTCAGGATAGCTTAAATGAACTTTCTTCTAAATTAGAATGAATCCTTTGAATAAAAATAAACGAGTACTCAGTACTTAGGTCAGCTGCAATAATGCCAACTTCCTCACCATGTTCAACAGCATAAGGTTAAACTAAACATTTATTTTGATTATATTTTTTTTTAATAAATATGTAAATAAAAATTAATTCCCATTTTTCCTTCTGGTCATATTTGTTAGCAATGAAATTTTAACCAAAAAGGATTCAACTAAGTTTCATTTCCTCAAAAAAAACTCACTCATTTAAAACAAACAAAAAATACAAAATGTAATGAAATATAAGTAAATTTTGAACCACATTCTCTGGTTTGGTTTGGTAAGTATAAATAATCTTCCTGTTGTTGACACAGCAACTCAACTATATGATGCGGACAGTCATGAAACGTACATGAATTTTTTGCATAATACAAAATCTCATTTAACAGTTTTTTCCGGCACTTAAAAAAAAGTCAGGTCGTTCCTTTTTTTTTTTTTTTTGAATTAAAATCGCGGACCAGGCGTTTGGAATGGAAATAGTTCTCCCGCTTTTGTGTTTCTTTTGTGTGTTTTTTTTTTTTTTTTTGTTTGGTTCTCAGTGCAAGTTCGTTCTTTTATACAACACGAACACAAAAACAGAGATGGGATAACGACAACCAAGTCAAAGCGCGACCAGTATCCCCGGACACATTTTGAGGTTGACTCTTGGCGGAAAGTTATTAGAACTTGCGTACTCCCACCTCATGATGATTATAATGATGATAGCCGGGGATGATGACGATGACGATGATGATGATGATGATGATGGCAGTGATGATGCTCCTACACCGGATGCTTTTGGTTGCCGGTCGGGTGTCCTTTCGGATGATGGTACAAAGATGGTTTACTGGCCAAAATGCGGGCAAACATAATGAATTGGATAATTTTTTTCCTTTATTTTCTTTCTTTTTTTTCGCAGAATCCTCGGGGACACAATGATGACAGCCAATGGGATTATTTTGGATTCAAAGGACCAGATTATCGATAAGAAGTTCTTTAATCAAGGCAGGACAAAAGGGATGTGGTTAAGACTTTTTTTTATTATTTTGCAGATAAATGAAGTTTTATTTGAGAGATTTCAAATAAATGTTGAATATGCAATTTTTTTTTCATCAACGGATGTGATGGATGTTTCTTCTCTTATAATATAATATCCTTTTGATTAGTCAACTTTAGAATATAGATATTATTGTTGGAGTGCCCTAGTGCGCTGAGGCCAAGGCTTATGTACCGGTTGGCAAAATTTAGGAACCTCAAGTTATACTCTTTCATGCTTTGTATAGCGGAAAAGAAATTAATCAGCAGCTTAGTGACATCTCACATTTACAAATTTAACAAATATTATTTTGCATTGTGTAAAAAAGATAAATGGAGATTAAATTAGATTTTATTTGATTAGATTATTCTTTCAAGCTTCGGTTCAGTTGTAAATATTTATACAAAAGATGGAAATCAAATCTGTAAATGCATTAATCCAAAAAGTTTTGAATTTGAAAATTTTTTCTATCCAAAACTGCTCATTAATTATTATTTAAGTCAGAATTGGGAAATAATAATATTACCTAAGTATTAAAAATTTTCCATAAATAAAATATTTATAACTGAAATATCCAAAAACTTTTTTAATTACTTTCAAATGTAATTAAAAAAAATTCAATTACCATAATTACATGTAGTTGAAAAGTCACAATTACTTGCAATTCAGTTACATTAATATAGGTAATTGAAAATAAAAGTAATCATTCATACTTTTTTTCATTAATCATTACATCATAAATATGTAATTTATTTATTGCTTTTATCAATTTTATTTTACGTGATTTTAAATAAATGAAAACCAGAAATAAACTACAATTTATGAAAAGAATTACTTTAAAAGTAATATATGTAATTAAAATAGTGCTTTCTTTCAATTACTTGCAAAAACCCATTCCTATTTCCAATTGCATGTACAATTGGGGAATGAATTTTTTCATTGGTAATTATAGAAGTAATGGAAATGTATGTTTTCAGTTCAATGATAATTATAATGTAATGATTGAAACGTAAAAAGTTCAACTTGGTACTTATTACATGTAAGAAATTGAAATAGAGTTTGAAACAAATTACAAAAAGTAATCATTATTTGCAATATTTTTTAATCAATATTATATAATCTTATAATTTCTCTTCACTTAAAAAAAAATGCTAACAATGATTACTTTTTGAAATTTGTTTCAAATTTCATTTCAATTACAGTCGACTCCCTCTAAGTCGAACTTTCACGGGATATCAAAACTAGTTCGAGTTAGAGGGAGTTTTAGAAAAAATCGAGTTAGAGAGTTTTTTTTTTTTGTATCCCTTTTTTTATTTAGATTCTTTCAAATAAAAAAAAATAACTATGAAACTCATAAGCATAATCAGCACAACCTCTAATATGCACATGTATATTGCAATTGGAATCTCACCGCCACGTTCCCCTTTTCTTTTCCAATATACAGACTCACAATGATTTAAGAGAACTTCAGTGATAAAGGTTTACTGCTTTCAAACAAAGCACAAAATGTTTGGAAGTTTGAATGGAATGGAATCTAACCAACGAATGCTTTTTTATTCTTTATGTGTCTGAATATATTGTAAATTGCGGTATAACAGCGCAGCATACTGACATGACGGCGCAGGCGATGCAACATAGAGAATCAAAGTGTTCGAGTGTGTGCTTGATGTCTTAATAAGAATTAGAAACAATAACAAGTTGTGATTTGAGAGATTTTTTTTATTTTTTTCGGCAAAAGAAAAAAAAATTCGACTTAGAGGGAAAGAAAATAGGTCAATAATCAAGAGAATGTGTTCGAGTTAGAGGGAACTTCGACTTAGAGGGAGTTCGACTTAGAGGATAGTTTTTGTATGGAAAATTGAGGGGATTGCAAAAATACGGCCGAAAAGTTCGAGTTAGAGGGAACTTCGACTTAGAGGGAGTTCGACTTAGAGGGAGTTGACTGTATATGTATTTAATTGAACTTTTTACACTTAATGGATGCTTTAAGTTTGTTTGCTCCTTTTACACCACTTAAGCTACACATTAAATATGTTAAGACAAAGAATCAAATTTTTGTGATTCCAAACGATATGGTCAAGGAATTTTTTTAAATCCTATCATGACTGAATATTTTTTCCACACCCACTGACTACTGCACTCTTATAAAATGAGACTGAAGAATATTTTAAAGTAATTTTACCATCCAAAAAGGACTGGGATGATGAAACCCCCCTCCTCATTTGACAAGAGACTTCATAACACTTTTTTTACTGATGGCCTTAAGACAGAGTGTGTTATTTGGGCTTTCCAAGTGTGCTTGTGTTTTGAAAGCTGAATAACTCCCAATAAGGGGCATGCAAATTACTCAAAATAGACTTAAACAATAATGCAACTACTTTCTTCACGGGCAATCTACTTATTCAGCTCCTTATCTCTGAATACGGTAGTTTATTTCTGCTTCCAGTTTTCTAGACTTCTAGGCATCCGCTATGGCTTGTTCTTTAAACCTGGAGCTTAAGTCTCCATCGTTCTCTTGGACCTGGAGGTTGAGATTCAATAAGACTACCTTGAATCGGTAATTACTGTCCATTCGCTCAATGTATCCGAGCTAAAAAAGTTGACATCTTGATACAGCTCTATTCGCCATCCTCGGGCCAAATATCTGTCGAAGAATTTTTCTTTCGATGGAGCTTAGCATCAGCTCTTCCTTTTTGCGTTTAAATCAGGGCTGGTAGTATAAAGGTTTTATAGAGCGTGCACTTCGTCTTTCATGTAAGAAGTTTTAAACCCATTTGTTTCGCCAAAACGAAGTGGCCCTGGTTTGCTGGGGAAATTCTTCGTCGGATATTTGGAATAGTTCAAAAAAAATTCTGCCTAGTTACACATTGCATCGCATATTTTTCAATATTACACAACACAACTGGATCAGTTTTCCAGTGATCCCAAGTTCAGCCATTGCTATTTATTAAGCTCTTGACGATCAATGTTATCATATGGGGCTTCTGAAGTCGTTGAATAGATGTTTTTTTTCTTTTTCAGAATTTTCCTGAAAATAATTATTATGTCTATGGTCAATCTATCTAGCCAGAAACAAAATTGGTATTTTTCGATTAAAGTATTGCAGAACGACTTAACACTCACACAGTATATTGAATAGAATCTTGTCTGTAACGTTTATCAGAGTTATTGCCGATAGTTCTTATACAGGACATCCGATCACTTTTTTTGGCTGATGGGACATACATATGAAACCTGCTTCCCTCCACCCAAACTTGTTGGATCAGTTGATGCATTAATTTTTTTCAAACCCCCCTTCTAGCTTGAAAAACTCTGCTAGTAACCCATCACATCCGGAGGTCTTGTTGTTCTTTAGCTTCTTGTTAGCTTAGTCTTCCTCTTCTACAGGGTGGCGCACGAATCGTGCTACAAAAATAAAACGTAATAACTTTTTTTCTGTGTGAGTAATCGGCTTATTTATTTATTTTTATTTTTTTTTATTTTGTAGGTTACTATTTAGATTTATAAAAATGGATGCTTGGGATACGAAGAAAAGAATTTGGATAGTGCAACGGTACCATGCTTTGCAGTCCGTCATTTCCGTCCAAAGGGAATTTAGGCGGGAGTTTGGCGGTAATCCCCCGAGTAGATGGACCATTATGAGGTTTGTAAACATGTTTGCCGAATCTGGAAGCATCGCACGAAGGCCGTACCATCGAGATGCCAATATTCGGGTTCAGGATACAATCGCAGCAGTAGCATCTGCAATACAGGCCAATCCGAGCGTTTCGACCCGAAACTTATCGGGGCAAATTGGAGTTAGTAGACGGTCATTACAACGGATACTTCATGACGATTTAAACTTGTTTCCGTACAAAGTCCAAATTACTAGCAAGTTAAACACTCACGATTTGCCTGTTCGCCTGGAATTTTGCCAAAAAATGATATCAATGGCCGAAGAAAACAACACATTGATCAATTGTTTGTTCATGTCTGATGAGGCCCATTTTGATCTTAACGGCAATGTAAACAAGCAAAATTGCCGTATATGGAATGAGTCTAATCCAGAAATGCTCCATGAGACGGAACTGCACCCAGAACGAGTCACTGTGTGGTGCGCAGTTTCATCAAGGTGTATTGTCGGGCCGTCCTTCTTTGAAGAAAACGGTGTAACCGTTACTGTCAATGGGGACCGTTATTTAAAGATGTTGAAGGAGTTTTTTTACCCAGAACTGTGCCGAAGACGTATACCATTCAACAGCGTTTGGTTTCAGCAAGATGGAGCAACTGCACATATAGCCAGACCAGTTATGGCGGAGCTAAACAAAAAATTTGCAAACAAATTAATTTCTAGGAACTCCACTCTTCGCTGGCCCCCAAGGTCACCTGACCTGACTGCACCAGACTTCTTTTTATGGGGTTATGTGAAGCAAGAGGTGTATAAAACGAAGCCCAGGAATTTAACTGAATTAAAGCAGTCCACACTGAGCCAAAAAATGCTGTTTCATAAGGAAAAAACTGTTTGCCACTAGAGATAAAAGGCCCCACACGTTTAAGTTGATTATGATCAATGTTTCAATATTTCACTGACAGATTTTAATTCTCTGTTTGCAAAAACCAAAACTTCGAACTACAAATAAAAAAGTTCTCACTGCAAACAATGTTAACTTTCACAACCCATTTAATAACTTTACCTTCAAGCGAATGATCATTGAAAATAAATGGTCTCATATCTAGCTACAAGTACTTTTGAAATTTAAGTTAGGAATCTTTCAGAATGACTCCAACAGTTCAAAAACTTAAAATAGGGATTTAAACTATTGTAATAAAAAATAATATTGTTTGCCTCAAGAACTAAATATTAAAACTGAAAAGCACTCTTTATGTTACTCACAAGAAATCTTTTAACCAGTAATGAAAAGTGTTTATGACAAACAATATATGTATCTCTAAAATCTAAATTTGTTTGCCTTTAATACGAAGCGAACAATCATAAATTTGTAAAAGGAAGTGATTCCCAAATAAAAGTAATATTATTATTATTAATTTAATATTAAATACAAAATTGGATTTGTATTCAAAGTTTCAAAATTTTCAGAGGCAACCTAGGACCATTTGACATGAAGTCTTGTCACGAACTAGTTACCTAAAATTTCAAAAACATTGCCTAATCTTATAAACTTTACTGATATAAGACAGTGTGAACTGAAAGATAATAAAGTTCAAAACACGGAATTTTAAAAATTCTGAATATTAACACCAACTTCGCAACTGATTCAACCTCACATGCTTTGTCAATCATAGCATATCTATATCATTTGTAACAAACAATTAAAGAACTACCCACTAATGCAATCTGTTAAATTCTTTGGCAATCTGTGAACAAAACTTTTCTTTGTTGAATCAAGTGAAAAACCATATTCACAAACAATTTGGTCCAAAAATGTGTTCTAAGGCCATAAATTCTTGAGAGACTTAGCTTAACGCTTTTCCCCCTAAAAAATAAATATTTGTAGTTAATAATTTCTCCTTAGATTTAACAGTATTAAATACACAATGCTTGTAACAAGGAAATTTTTCGGAGAGTACATAACGACAATAATTGAGGCGATCCCAACTTCAACTCTTCAGGCCGCAATGAATAATTTTTTGATCAGGTGCCGCATATGCGTGGGAGAGCGTGGAGGTCCTTTGCGGTCTATAATCTTTAAAAACAACTAACTATTTAAAACAAAATTTAATTTTCTAACCAATAAAAAAAAATAAATGAAATACATCGATTAAAAAAAAAGTTATTTGAATTTCTTATTGTAGCACAATTGGTGCGCCACCCTGTATATACTGAGTTGTGGAAAGGGGTCTTTATCGACTAGAAGTGTGTTCTCTTCTTGTTCTTATTCGCGCTCTGTCTGATGTCTATTTAGCAGATGCTAGAAAAGGCAGCTTGGAAATATCTACAATTCCCTGTTCTTCGGTGATTAGGTTAGCTTCGGAGAATTCTCGTTCAGGTTTTAAGGCAGGGAACCCAGATATTATTTTTTTCAACTTTCAGGTGTTAATTCTATTGTGACTCTTCGATCTCCTTGATCTGGGAGGCTGCGAACAGCCATTCCATTTTATGTTGGGTTTTCGAGCCCTTAATATTATTCTCTGCAACAGGAGAATGATCAGAGTTGACGTTTGCTCCTTAAAAATTATACACAAGTTTAAATTGTTAGAGGCGTTTGTCGATTAGCACATTGACAATTTTACAGCCACTTTTTTTCGTTTAAAAATTTGATATTGAAAATGATTTCTTACAAAGTCTTGTGTAAACATTTAAGAAGAAAAAGTTAACAAGAATCAATCAAAAAATCAAATATTACATATAAGTTTTTTTTTTAATAAATTGCGCATAATTTTTTTTTTGCACCAAGAATAGACCCAAGACAAGCTTATGCTTAGTCAAAATAAACATCAGATCATAGGCTTTAATGTCAAAAAGTAATTTTTAATTTAAATTAACAGATATTTTACAACTAAAACTTTTTATAATTTTTCGAAGTTTTGGCCCAAAAGCGTCTTTTCCCTCTTTTCGTTTTTTTCTTCAAAAAGAATGTTTTCTAATTGCACATATTTAGAAATAAATAGCCCCTTAATTTTATTTTCTGGCTTTTAACACGCTTCCAGTCCTACAAATTGAACGGCTGAGCTGATTAATATAAGAAAGATAGTATCAAAAAATAAGCTTTTGGGTAGAAACTTGGGAAGAATTCCAAGAAATGGTAAAGTCTGAATATGAAAATATCCATATTTCTTAAAATTTCGATAAAAAATTTAATTTTGAAAAACTGCTTAGTTTCCGAGTTATACCGAACATATTTAAAAGCGGCCAGTGTGCACAAATGTTTCTGAAACCCTATTTGTTGAATTTAGTAGCATTTTTGGTTGTAAGCATGTTCATAGACCAAACAAACATATTCAATATTAAAATTCTTGAACGTAATAATTTTTCTTTTATATCCCTAATTTCTACAACATTCGTTCACACAAATCTACTTCTTTACATTTGTATAAAATTTAATTTTATGCTTTGACAACCGACAACCTGGTGAAATTCTCCTGAACTCTTTTTCATCAATTATGCAAAAGACAGTCACGCTGCTGGATTTCTTTTGCCTATTGTATAGTTGGGTCGTATCTGTGATTGGCATACCGAGCATAAAATTGGACACAATTAATAAGCCATTGTAAAGTCCTTATCCCTTCGTATTCGTATAATGTCCTTCATAACTACATACATACATTCTCACCATACGGCATGAGTTCAAAATAATTAAATAATTTGTTTATAATGTTGAAATTTCTAATTAAAATCCTTGAACATTCAATTAGGTTGTGGAAATTACTGCTAAGCTGCAACTGAAATGCGGAGTATGGTGATGGGTTATCCTTTTTCGTGTTGATGGTCACGATGCCAGAATTGGTAGAGTAGCAAAACGCTTGGTGCGCGGTGGTGGTATAGATGGTAGTGTTGAAGTGCAAAAACACTTCAAAGGAAGTGTTAGTGAAAATTACATTCAAAATTATGTTTACCATCGCTAAATCTAATTTTCATTATCAAAATTAGCTTGGTGCTTAGAAATGCCCTTTGCGGAGTTGCTCTCTCTCTCTCTCTCTGTTGACAAAAAGGAATTTAGGTTGTTGCTATAATTACCTAACTTGTATGTACCTATCGTATACTTTCCATCCTTATATAGCTAAAAAGCTTAAACTAAGGATTTTGTTTTTGTGTGTGAAAATCTGCGGGTCCTTTGTCATCGGTCTTAACAAAAGGTATTCATTCACCATTTTGTTTGAATTTAATTTCATTTTGCATATGAAATCCTTTTTTTTTTTAAAGAGGGAAAGTATATAGGGAGTATTTTATTTAGGCTACCAAATGAATTGGGGGAGTGAAAATGATATAGGTATGAAGGACGTTGTTACGAGTAATGTATTTATGTTTTTTTTTAGCTTTTTCTTTAATAAATTATGTTCAAGAATTTTAAATAACGAGGGGCCGAAAAGAGAGCACGGCATAGAGTGAGTATAATGATTTTAAATTAATTATTTTTTTTTGTTCCTTGGTTTAAAGAGATTTTATTTTAGCTTATTTTTTAGTTGCTCTAAAGGGTAAATAAGAACTGGTTGAAGTGGCTGCATGTTATAGATAAAGCTGCTGCCATACTTAAGCCATGAAAAAATGCTGATTCATATCACAAATAAAAAATTTTTATGAACTGACGGTCTAGGTTTACCCTCTTCTCTTAAAATAATCTTTCAAAAAAATGTTATTTGCAGACCATCTAAGGCAAAACAGAACAGGTGACAAGAATAAGTTTTTCATTTACGTTCACAAAATCGATATTAAAAATCAAAGCTACGCAGGTTTCTTTTCAACTTTTCCTTTAAATAAAAATTTTATATCTGACCCCCCATCTTGGCTTTGATTTAGAAAAAAAAAAACTTTTCATGTTAACCTCATCGCTGTGTTCTTACCACTAATATCCTAATGGATGGTTTGTATTCTGCATTTTTGTTCCAACCTAAGGTAGGACTTTTTTACTGATGCACATAAAAATACAGAATATTATCATACCAAACAAAAACGTATAAATTTACGTTGCTTTTAACATTCTGTATATTTTTTAATATAAATGTATGCACATATACAATACATCCTTGAGATTCTAGAGATAAATGCAAGCATAGTAGCAGAGAGCTTACACCCGCGGTCGGTTTTCATTAGTGTAAACCAAAAGGTAATAGGATATCCTTGCTCTATGGCTATGGACTATATATAGTTGAGGCAACATACATTATTTGTGTATAGACACATATACCACGATGGACCTTAGCTTAACGCTGTTTTTTTATTCTGTTTGCAAAAATGGAAACAGAGTCGCGTGTTGGAAAAGGATAAACATATACTCGGGGCTATATGTTAAATCAGGGCAGCTTTTGAGAATACTTTATCACATACGCAAGAAAAAAAGAAAGCAAATCCAGGAAAAGGGATAACCCTTTTTTTCGCCAGCGAACACTCAACGACACAACCAAAAAACAAACAATGGTATTGCAAAATTAAAATAACAAAAAGAAATTAATTCCGCTGAGTTGTGTGATAATTTTTTTTTCTTTCTTTTTTTTTTTTTAAGAATATTTTGAATGTGTCTGTGCTTTTTTCTGTATTTATATTTTCACGTACTTATGAGTTGCTTATGAGTTTAAGGAATTTAAATAAAAACATCCACTCCACAAGTATGTGGACAGGAAAAAAAAACTTCCTGAGAAATGATGCATAAGTCAGTAAGAGTATTATTATTAAAGCCACTTCCAAGGAACTGACTACCTACACGTTAAAAATTTTTATTTACTTTTGTCTCAGTTTTAATTTAATTTTACGGTTGATGGTAATTTTCAATTTTGACTCGGTTGTTTTTATCGAATTTATAATTCAGAATAAATTGACAAAATTAACTGTGAATGAACAGCTACTGGCAAGTATTTTGTTCAGTACCAACCTCTCCAACAGCAATCTCAGAAGCTACATATGAAAATATATTTAAAAAAGGGTACGTATGCCACAGTAAACCTAGAAGAGGTACCAAATCTGATACTAACAACTAAAACGTTTATGATTTGAATTTTCTTTTAACTCTCTTAAATTCAGTTATTTTATATTATTGACTAGCTTGCCCACCCCGGCTTCGCTCGGGTAGATAGAAGTTCTGAAAAAAAAAATTAACAAAATAAAGTTATAAATAAATTAAACAGTACGTATTATGCATAAGGTGGGTCACATGTGTGTTTTTGGGAACATATGTATTTGTTCGTTTAAAATAAAAGTGAACGAAAGAAACTCCATCACCAGGTTCTTTTCTGAATAATGGTCCAAATTTTGTTTGTATGTCCACTTAGTTCATAGTTGGTCATGTTTACTGCCGCAGAATCTAAAAGCACAATGTTTAAACAAAAAAAGGTATATGCGTTGCCCACCTTTTTGAAAAAAAAAATGTGAAAGACCTAAATGCGATTTGCTTCACTTATATTGAACATTGGACAGTATTTTTCATTTGACTTTTAAAGTAAGAATATTTTATAGAACTTTTGCCTACAAATTTGTTGACATTTCTTTCAGATGAAAAGTTATTATCAAAAAACTGTTGACATTTTTGAGAAAAAAAAATGGTTTTAACAGTTAATCAGGACTCTTGTTTATCTGAGCTAACAATTACTCAAATAGTTTTTTGTAGAACACGTAATTTTCCACATTTTTTTTACATACATTTTATTTATACGTTTACAAAAAATTTCTTAAATACAGGATTACAAAGTTGCCAATATCCAGCAAAAATTTCTTTTTGGGAAATTATGATTCGTCCTGTGGCGCAATATTATAACGGAAACTTGTATAAAGATACAATGCAAAGTATTTCTTATCATTAGAAAGGGGTCTCTAACTCCTCCTGTTAAGGTAGTAGGGGCGATTTCCTGAAAAAGGTACTCAAAAAAAAAAATTATTAAAAAAACAACGGCAACGCTTATAATTAATAATTATGTACTTTATTCTTTTTGAAAGATACAGAAAATAATTAAATTTGGTAGCGCAACAGCTCGTGGAGATCCAGAGCCTTGTGACTAACAATTCTCAGCCATTCCTGTGTGCGTGATGTTGTTGACAGAAATGGAAAGATAGAAGTCTGTTCTTTCAAAAAGTGTCAAAGCTATGTTTTATTTGTCAATATTTATGGACAAAATAAACACTTTTTATTTATTTAAAAAGTTGTTGTAATCAACAATAATTTTTTTTTTTAACAGTTGATAAATTAATATAACTGGTTGAGAATTCTTATAATAGAACGGACTTCAAGCTTTCAAAAAATATTTCTTTTGTTTCTTAACAATTTTTTTTTTTTGTTTGAAAATGTTTTTTTTTAAGAAATTGGTCCTCCTACCTGAAAGCGAGGAGACACTCTTGTATGATAAAAAATACTTGCATTATATCTTTCTACAAGAATCCGTTATAATTTTGCGCCACAATACTAATCAAAATTTACCAAATGAAATTAATTGCTGGTTATTGGCTGTAAGTGTTGTATTTAAGACAGTTTTTGTTAAACATAAAACCTAAATATTCGAAAATGTACGAATGATCGACAAAAAAGATGTCGACTAGTTAAAATGTCGATTTTTATCGACTTTTCTGCTACTCTGCTTCTTAAAATACCAATTTTGTTTTAAACCGTCGAAATTTTAAAATCTCGACATAACAAAAAGTCGAATGTCGACTGAAAAAAAGTCGAGAAAATTTTTGCTTGTCGGTATTTTTTCTGTTTGTCATTTGAACCTAACCCAAAGAACAACGATCTGCTTTAAATGTCTGACTTTGTAATAGGAATTTAACTGTTATTTGATGCTATAGAAAATTTTAAACACGAGTTCCTATGAATATAATTTAACTATAATAATATTGAACTCATTTACATATGTAGGTTGACTTTTAAAATGTCGACTGCTAAAATGTCGGTTTATAAAATGTCGATCAATGTCGACATTTTGACAATCGATAATTTAAAAAGTCGGCATTTTACAAAGCATACTTATAGTTTTTGATTAGTCTTTTAAATAGTCGAGATTTTTTTTGTCGCGATTAAAAAATTGACCATATGGAGTCGATATTAAAAAAGTCATAAAATCGTTCCCAATCCTAACTTTTCATTTAATAGAGATGTGCATGTGTTTCTCAAAATCTATTTCTCCTACGAAAAAAAGTGTTATAATCCTACAGATTTCATTAATAGCTCATTTTTTAGATAATTTTATTGTATAAAAAAAAATTCATCGAGTTGGTGAACAAAAAACAAATCACTTTCTTTTTCAAGATGGTGGTCATCTCCGTAGCCCGGGCACCCCAAAACATAAAGGTTTCATAAAGAACAGATGTAGCTTAACTCAAATCGTACAAAATCTTTAGCCCATCGATTATGGAAGTTTTAATAAATTTTTTGACAAAATTTAATGCACCGTGAAGTTCTTGCATAATTTTCTCAGAATCTTTTGGTTGTATGAAAAAAAAGTATGCTAATCTTTTTTGTGTAGGACGACATAAGCTACAATTTTTACTTTCATATTATTTCAAAAAAACTTATAGTTTTCGAGAAATTTAGAACAAACTGAATTTTGCCCGCTTTAATGTCCCCAAAAAAATTAAGCCGGTTCAAATTTACGGAACTTTTCAGGAAATGGTTAAGAAGTCAAAACAAAGCTCTCCACAAAAATTCAGCTTTGTCGGAATTTTTTCGAAGTGAAAGTCTAATTTTCCTGGGCGATTATGAGATAAGATTATTATAAAATAAAAAAATCTTAAAGCCAATTGAATGTAGTCTTAAATCTTAGTGTTGTCTTAATAATAGTATTTTTAAGCCTTTATTTTAATGATCCACGCAGAACTTCTTGAGTAATTCATTAATTAATGAAGCCATTTTGAATAATTTTGTTTTATTAAAATTCATTTCAAAAACGTGTAGCACCTCTGTTGTAAGATTGATGATAAAATAAGAAATAACATAATTTTAAAAGAGCGATGAGGCAATAAATGTGCCTTTTAGTTTTCAAAGTTATAAAATTTTTCATTAACTTATGAATTTAGAATGAAATAAATAGAATTGAGGGGAGCTTTTTTTAAGAAGTTTTTTGCCCCATCTCAATGATTTTTTTACATAATATGGTCAACTTTCTTCAAAGACCTTAGTCCTCATACTCCAATTAATAAAACAGTTATGGTAGATAACGGGATCTTCCATGCTAGTGGAATGTCGTGGACAATGGTCCAAAGAGGTAATTTAAATGAAATGTTTAAACATGGCGTAGGCTAATAAATGGTGTATATAAAACACGGGAATTTTATTTAAATTCGAAAATAAACCAAAATAATCCATGTATGCCTTCAAGAGATACGAGCTTAGAAGTTAATGCACTTAAAAAGTGCCATCATATCCATTCAACGGTATTCTAGAATTCTAATTTTTAAATTCATATTTGAATCAATAATTTCTATCTGTCAAAATTAAAGCCCTTAAAAAGATTAAAAATCAAATAACCATTGCATAGTTTTCAAATAATATATTTTATTTTAGTCACCCCTAAAGCGAGTGAATAGATAACAGACATCAAAAGTATTTATAGTCATAGTCCCATTTTTACATTTTCACCCCATTTCACCCTATTTTTGAAGCTTAATTTCGAAAAAAATCTAGCAGTAAGGCGAACCTCTATGTCCATCCTGTATTTATTACTTTGAAAACAAAAGGCATTTCTTAAATGGAATACTCTTTTCACAAATTTTACCCTAAAGATATAAAGCTAAATCTTGAATAAACACCTTACCCTAAGGCCAAGCTTTAAATATAACCTTTCAAATATACAAATATTTGTTTAGATAGGATAAGCTTAGTAATTATAGCAAGCCAGTGATTTAGAAGTCTTGATTCCTTTTCTTAGATTTTGACCCCATTTCACCCTAAGAATGGACCTATGATTTAATCTCCTTTTCACCCTTAAAATGGAGTTAAGGTTTGGAAAATATTAAGCGGTATGTAAGCCCCTTCCTATAAATATTGTTTTTTAACACAAAAAGAAATTCAAATCTGTTTTTACCCACATTTCACCTTACAGTTAAAACCTTTCATAAAATTGTATTTTACAATATATCATAATAAAATCTATGACAAAAATGATACCTATGAAACTTGGTAAAAATGTGTTCTGAACTACCCGACTAAAGAATCAAAAGAGTATATAAAAATATCTATGGTAAAAGGGTGTTTTTTATGGGTGAAGGAAACTATAATTCTTTTTTCAAAATCAGATATAGTTTCGAAAAACAAATATCACCAATTACCCAAACCCACAAAAACACCCATTGACCCGCGATATTTTTGTAAATTCCTTTTATTCTTCATTCTCGTTATTAATTAAACATTTTTACCAAGTTCCTTGAGGGTACCATCCTTTTCAAAAAAAAATTTGAAAATTAATACTTTCCCAAATTCTTCAAAAAAAAGTACTCTTCTATGCAAAATATTTTTATAGATTCTTTTGATTTTTCATTCTGTTAGTGCATAAAGCATTTTTACTAAGTTTCATGGTGGTACCATTTTTGTTATAGTTTTTTATAGTAATAATCTCATATGCTTAGGTTGATCCAAGGTAAGTTTTATCGTTTGATACACCATAACTTCCCCCTCTTCCCCTAAAAAAAAACACCTTTCCATGTGAAATATTTTTATAGACTCCTTTGATTCCTTATTCTCATGGTACATGAAACGTTTTCACCAAATTTCATTGTGGTACCATTTTTTTTTTTTTTTTCGAAGGCCTTTCTGTACTATGTACATTTAGATGATGTTATCCGGATCAGATAATGGGGATAATAAAATGCAGCTAATGTCATAATATTGAGATATGTAACATTCGTAGCGGAATCCATTTTTAGAAGTTGTATAGTTTTTGACAGTGTAGCCTAAAGATATAATATGAAACAATTAAAAATATCTGCAGCAAACGAAAATACTTACATACGAGTTGTAACATCGGGATAAACTCATGCTGGAAGCTGGACTTTATCCTTGTATTCTTATACTTCTTGTATCTACATATACGATCAAATGGGATTGCTGAGATCCTGAAATGCATACCCAAGGGTGTGGGTTAATTTGAATAACAAAGTCACTTCAATAGCCATGTTGTTTTTTTTAGTGTTTGTGTGTGTTTGTTGTTTTGTGTGCTCATTGTGTCTGCTTGTTGGACTCTTTTACTATAATAGCTCTGGTTTGGCTAGAATGCTGCCTATTTGCTTGGGTTGGTTTGTTTGGGTGTCCTTCCTGCGGGTATACAAAATACCCATCTGTGTGATACATTACTACATGTTGAGGCTATGCATAATTCCTTTGCACTTTTCCATTCCAGGATTCCCAGGATAAGGATGATGACAACTATAGTATAGTTAAATAAGGATATATGCACTGAGCATTATGGTATATCTACCTACTACTAGTCATTGTGTGTGTGTTGTTGTTGCTGTTGAGTGTTCTGCTGATAGCCCAGAGAATGCAGAGAGGGAGAGAATGTAAATAGTTGCTAGCTGTCGCTGTGATGTTTAGTTTTATACTGAACGTGTGTTCCTGTTCCTGTTTTTCTTTGTGTATTTTGTATATTTTCATCCTTCTGACCAGAAAATGCTTTAGTTGGTAAAATTTGTTACATTAGAATCCTTAGTTTATGCAATAGAGACCGCTTAGGTTGGGTGACTCTTGAGTCTTCTGCAATTGCGTGTGCACTTTCTAGTTTGGGTTATTATGCTGTTTTCAGGGAGATTTTATCCCACATTGTCATCATAGAAGAAGCAAAACGATGTTTTGTATCCTGTGTGTCTGTTTGTGTGTGTGGTATAGGAGGTCAAGTAGGTAGCTATGTGGATTTGGTTTAATAGTTGAATTAAGCTTAAATGTGTACACATATACATTGGGAACAATTTTTATCTATTTTTTTTTTTTTAAAGTAAATAGGGTTTTAAGATTTTAAACTAGATATTGATAATTGTTGTCTCTTTAGGCTCTCTTTCCTATTTAAAGGGGCATATCCATTTGAGAGTAAGAAGGCTGCAAGCAATTTTGAAGCCGCTATCGAGAGTAAAACTAGAAAATGGACAAAGTCATGAAATAAGCTCATTGAGGGGTAGACAGCTATGCAAGAGTCACTATCGAGAGTTTTGTAGTGATATCACTTTAAACACAAAGGCACCCTATAATTCATGAAAAAGTCGGCAGAGAATTGTAAAAGAATTCAATCTTTAGTGAATTCAATCTAAATATTGCATTCGTTGACATTAAAATGAATGCAACCTTTTGTCAGCATTGACCCATCCAAAACTATTGTGTTCTTATCAGTGAAGCTTTTTTCTCACTTTGGCATTGCAAAAATCTGATTTCAAGAATTCTGTGCATATTTGAGGCGATAAAAAAATGTAAGTGGGTCAAGCTTGTTTGTCTACTGACAAATAGCGCTGACCCTAGGGGTTACTTTCACATTAAAGTTCCAATGAAAGCTTAAGTTCTTTGCAAAACATTATTTTTTTTTTTGTTTATTTTAAAACAAAATTTACAGTTAGTTATTAAGAAAGAAGTTCCCCTCTTTTTGTTCTTAATTAACACAATTCTACTCTAGGGATATAATTCATTTTCATTTCAGAACTTAGTTCATTAATGGGTGAGAATTAAGTTTGAAAAAATAATGTGTTTAAATGAACTTTTCCCCATTTTTGTGGAAGTAAGAGTTCATTGATGGAATTAATTCGTTTGGGAGTAAGTTCGTAGAGCCCTGTTAACTTGTTGGTTATTAGATAAAGCCATTTTAAATTGTTGTTGTTTTATTAAAGCTTTACATTTATATTGAATTATTTAGAAACAAAAATTCCTTCCATTAAATTTTCTCTGTGTCAATCATTCTTTCTTCTTTTTTTTGTTTTATTTTAAATTTCTAAATTCCTTAACGAAAGAAATTGTTTACAACTCTTTTTCAGATAAAGCTAAACGGCATCAAAGGACTTCATAGTCACAGCTTATTCACATCTCTTTAGCAACGAAACAATTAGAATGGTATGCTGATGGACACTAACATGCATCATGGATCACTGGATAGAATTTTTCCTCAAAAAACCTTTTATTCAATTTTAAAAACGTGGAGGTAGATACATACAACATGTTTTACATCCTGTATTTTGGTCGTTTTGTTATACTATGTACTTTGACTTTTGACGTAGGTTAAGAAAGGTACAAAAAAAAATATTGTATGGGCTATCAAAGTAGTAATTCGCCTTGTCCTTTTTATTTGTCTGGTCTTGT
This sequence comes from Dasysyrphus albostriatus, assembly GCA_946251815.1. Taxonomy (NCBI): domain Eukaryota; kingdom Metazoa; phylum Arthropoda; class Insecta; order Diptera; family Syrphidae; genus Dasysyrphus; species Dasysyrphus albostriatus. The sequence continues at coordinate 29,691,568 of OX276336.1, read as the reverse complement.
CATATAGAAAAAAGCTTCAAAATTAAAACAAATTGCGTGTGAAACGAATTTTCACAGAATCTATAGTTCGGAATCGATTTAAATTTTCTTATTCAAAGTTTCTTTTAGTTTTTGCCCATAGATGGAAAATGTTTTCTGCTACTTTAAATTCACAAGAAATATGGATAAGGTTAAGTTTCAAAACAATATTTGTGTCGAAATTAAATTAATAGTTTGAAACCTCATTCGCTATAAGTGAAATGAGTCACTTTTCATTAAAATCGATTTAGTAATAGTAAAAGCGATTGATGGAGTGCGTTAAATCTCGATTCATAAAATGTCAATTATTGTGAACATTCTGAAAATCGAAATTTTGAGAAATCGACATTTGGTAGTCTTTTCACCAATCAAAATTTTAATATTATTAAGAAATTAATCAAACTCAAAGGTGTGATTGATTCAAGAAGACTTTGAAACAAGTTGCTCAAAATCAAGATTTCGATTCGGTGTGAAAATGCTCTACAGTTGTGATCTGGTTGTTTTCCCTGGAAAAGGCGGGCCCGAATCCAACAATTTTTAGGGACTCCCCTTTTCTAGGCAGGGATACAACCTTAGAGCCTTTTCACACTGAACTGCTCTCTTCTCCGCTACTCTGTGAAGCCACTGCCATCACCATACAACTAGGAAGTAAATCGTTCACAATCATCAGCGTAAAATTTAAATCCATCGTGGGAAATATCTACAACAACCTTCAGGTTTTCAACGATATCTTAAGGAGAAGCTCTTATAGACTTATTGGTGGCTATTTCAACGTAAGTTATATTATCTCAGGCTGGATATCACTGTTACACCAACGAATGCAAGTCTATTGCTGAATAGTGATCAGAATTCATTAGGGCTATTTCGCAACCGAAACCTACCCTCCCAAGAACTCCATTTACATATGTCTTCTGGGGCAGGGTTAAAAGTCCTGAAGTCAAAAATCCATAATGGCTTTTGGCTCCATTGGGTGGGTTAGAAGTCCATAAATGCATTATGAACTAATAACTCACTTAAGTGGGCCAAGGCTCCAGTGAAGTAGCTCGAAACTTCATAGTTTTTTTTTTTCAGGAAGTGGGTCAAAAGTCCATACTTTAGTCAAAAATTCAAAAGAAACTTTGCATACATAAATCCTATAGTAAGCCAAGCATAACTCACGCGAATAAACAGTGAGGTATGTTTGGAGGGCATGCTGCCCCCCTGCAATCCCCCTGCCTGGACTCACTATAGGATTTGGGGTAGGTGCGAGGTTAGGTGTACGCAAAGTTTCTTTTTCATTTAAAGAATCTGGACTTAAGGAAACTTCGAATTTTTCCTATATGCAAGGAAATCGTGTGTAAATGATTAACCAGCAAGAACAACCAACAGTAACTACAAGACAAATTGGAGTTAGCTTCAATGCGTCAACATTATGTTTTGGAATTCCATTCAACACCACAACAACTACCAATTTAAGAAGAGACTGCAGTCAATCAGACCTGGTTCTGAAGCCTTCAAAAATATCAACAGACTGATTGATCAAAAATGACCAATACCTGAGACGATCATCACCAACAATGGAAAATGCAGTGATACAGCTTACAGTTGAAGACTTCGCTGCGTATTTTGAAGGAAACTTAATTTACTGCCATCTGATGATCCAGTCTTCGTTGATGAAATTGAAGCATCCATATAGCAGGCACCCAACTTGTATAGACGACCAATGTTTAGAAAGACCAATCCAGAAAGTAATTAACAACTGAATCCCTTGCTGGACAGAGGACAGCCCACATTTGAGCATCAGCCATCACTCCATCAGCATCTCAGAGAAAATAGCTGAGATTATTGGCAATTCAAAACAGAAACGTCAGCTGGACCGGATGGAGGAGGTATCCAACTTAAAAAGGCTTCTACAAATCCGTGGCTGTCGTAAAGAACCAGTAAAGCTGAGATACCTGAATTGAATTATTATTAAGACTTTTCCCACATTAATATGGTTTACTGAATGATAACAAACATAAAGCATTACCTTTTATTTTTTTAAGAATTTATCTTGCCTGGTTCTTTATGACTGCCATGGAAAGAGTAATGGTGTTCTTAGCTATCAGCTTAAATAACTGCATCGTCAATACTTTCCACTGAAGTGAAAAACTACTAAAAATCGTATGGTGATTCTCATTAAAGGTAGGAACATTTTCACATTTAACAGGCTGATATCCAACCTCAGGAGTCTTGATAAGTTTTTGAAAGGAAGTCCCAAACTTCAGCCCTAGCTACTAGCCCTTACTTCAGCACTAACAAGGATTATACTTTCTTTTCTTTCTTCCAGGATTTTTTTTCACGCAACTCGAGAACTGTCAATGAAGAGCATTGAAACTGGAGTTGTCAGAGGCTCAAAACTTAGACATCTGACATAGAACTGGAATCTAACATATACTGACAATGTTTCGATCTGGTCTGAGTCGCAAACCAGAATAAAATGCCAGACTTGGGTACATGTTCTTGATGTATTAGTTGAACTCGCTTGGTATTTTTAAGATTAGAGACAAAAATCATTATTGTAAGACACTTTTGCAACTGAAGTTTTTTTTGTCGACTTAAGAATTTCTTAAAGGTTTTTTCATATTTCATTTTTTGTCGATACCAAACGATACTATAGAAAGTATCGGTAAATTTCGGTTCAAGAAATACGGTATCGTTTGGTATCGTCTCGGTATCATTCGGAGCTGGTATTGTCTCAGTATCGTTTCAGTTTTCGATACCGATACCAAACGATACCGAAACTTTTCTGGTATCGTGGCCGGCCCTAATCTGACGAAATATTTTCAAATTAATACAAAAACCTTCTCTTCCCTGCTGACTCGCTTACATGTTACTCATCATTATCTCCATAAACTGTTGTCTGAGAAGTCATAGTTGACTTCCGCAAACTTTTCTGATTTTATACCCTCCGGGATATATGGATCAACTCTTCGAAGATCGAAGCTTGTCGGCTTCCGAACACTCAGAAACAGACGCGGTCGCTCCACTAAAAGCTGTGGAAGTATCACTCTAGCACTACCAAACGGAATTTTTACATAACCAAGTTAATGCAGGCCCAAGTACCTAGGCATCAACTTCACAAGCTGCTGAGATTCACGGACTGTCCTTAAAAAAGCCAATTGTAAATGGAAATGCTCAATTAAACAAAATTGATCAGCCTTTATGGTGCGAATAGTCTACTTTAGCTTTATCTCGGTCCTGGGCTTAAAATTCCAAATTGTTGATGTTATAATCAGGTTTCTCCCAAACAGTATAATTAGTATCAATACTTACCTACCACAAAAGGTCAACAAAGGAATATTTTAAAGAATTATGGTAAGTCACTATAGGCTCTGCTGGAACTCGACAAGCTGACACACGCCACCAAACTAATTTATGTATACATCAATATTCAATACTAGAACAAGCATTCTCTTCCCTCTCCACTTTAAGTTTGACCTGCATACACTCCTGTACTCAAAGTAACCACCTTCATGACTATGGTTTTCCGCTAAGTATATAGTTTAGCAAAACATTGATATCCTCTTGAAGGGTATCCACTTAAGTCGGATTAAAGCAAATGGTGTTTGATTGATTAGAAAACCATCCTCAATCATCATTCTCATGGATCTAAATCACCTTCGTTCCACTCCACTAAAGCATACCACCTGACGATGACGTGCATAATGCTGAGTGTCATTGGCAAAATCAATATACATCCTAACTAATTCCATTGTCATTCAAGCTCCTTCTCCAATACATAAGGATACCCACGTGATGCTTCAAAAGGATACACTTGATGAGCAACATTTCAAAAGCAGTCAATTTTAAAGTTTCATCTCATTGAAGGGATGTAAAAAAAAACAAGACTAACTTTCCTTGTAAAGATTTTATATACACCCCCTTCCTCCTGATTCGTCCTGATATGGTTGCCAAACTAACGACAAATCTTTTCCACAATTTCTTAAAAAGATTTTATACCAAAGTGGTAACCAGCGCGTGCAAGCTATACCTGCTGCATCCTATTTCTATTCCCACCTATACATTTCTCATCCTCCAGGAACATTAAATATGTATCCATGCGTTTTTTTTTTTTTGTACACATTGAAATGAATACACACTTACGCTCATCAGAAGGGAAATTCATTCGTTTACATTAAGATAATTTCTTTTTGCAGGTAATAAATTCACATCAATGTTTCCGTTTATAACCCTTGGGTTTGGGGGTGGTGCAATTGTAATGGTTTATGGCAGCATAACAAGGAATACCCCAGTTGGAAGAGTGAGTATATCCATGCTCCTTGTGCTTGTGCAGAGTGAGAAATTGACGAGTTAACAATACAACAGAGAGGATAAGTCATAAAACTGAAACTGAGTGGAGTCGATACCGCGAGTTAATGTTATGTTACATAAAATGATGATGATGATGGTAATATTGTACCTACTGGTGCCGCAGCAGACTTGGTAGGTATTGCGGTGGGCCTAACCTAGTGCTATATGTCCTTGCTTGTGAATGGGGTCATGAGGTTGTTCGACGGGCGAATATATAGGGAAACGAGCAATGGAGGACGCCAGATTCACAGATATAAACAAAAAATATTACTCCAGATGATACGCAAGGGATGAATTTGTAAGTAGCTCGCAGTAAAAGCAATCAATTCTATAAGTGGCAACAGAAAATCAGAGAGATATTACATTCGACTACGTTATTTGACTCACGATACGACACGACGACGACTACGACGAAGGCAAAGATAGAAAAGAAGCAGCTCCGAAGAGGTTTATGCACCATTAGCAATTCTAATTGAAGTTTGATTCTGCAATTCTTGTTCCTCAACAAAATGGAATTCATTGTTTAAATTGATTCATAAGAGCCAATCATCATTGACAAGAAGGGCGCATATACTATAGGTACCCTTAGCTCCTACATTATGAGAAGTATCGCATCAGACGAAAGAAGATCATAATCGGTTTTAAGGGCGCTGCTGGCAAAATAAAGATAAGGAAATTGTAAATCGGTAATGACATGATGCTTTGCATTTAATTTTCATTTTTTTTTTATTTTTTGTAAATAATGACTTCTCAATAAACTTCTTTTCGATTAAGTGGGAACAAATAAAATTTAAAGAGAAGCAACTTGTTGGAATAAAAAAAAATATCTACTTATATGTAATGGTAATTGTTTTAAATGAGAAATTAAAACGCAATTTAACGAAAACGCATTTTTCAAAATCCTTTAAGTCGAATAAATTTCCTTTTTATCGAATCCATTCAGATACAATCTTGAACGTGTTTGGAAAGCTATAATTTTCAGGGATCCATTCAGAGTATAGATAGAAGGCATCACTCCATTTAATGAATTAGTTGCACGCTGCATATCAGTAGCCTCATTACTTCATCAGTATGGTCCTCTGTCTGTGATTCCTGCACATTTCAAACAAGCCACTTTGGCTAAGAATAAATGTCTAAATGTAAATAGAGTCAACAAAATGCATGTGATTATCAGAATGACTTCAATTATGGCAACTAAAGGTAACCGATCCATTCAAAATTTAAATTAATCTTTTTTTGCGGGCCATTTTCCACAAAAAAAATGGCTTCACAGAACAGAATGTTTAACAAGTCAAGGCCATTTCTAAAATACAGTAACAACTAAAAACCGTATAACTATTGTCAGAAAATCGAATTTCCCTCTACTTGTTGAATTAGTTGAGCAAGAAAATTCGTACACGATGGGTCGTATACTCCGAAAACAATAGCATTTTGTCTAAAACCAGTGCTTTTCTTTTTTTAGTGAGGTAAAGTGAATGCCACACACCCACAATACATTAGCTCTGGACCTTTAGCACCTCATATAAGGGAAATTTGATATTTGAGAATGCCATCTATTTGGTCAGTAACTGGTCAAAAAAGGTTAACTAGTCCTAAAAATTGGTCAGCCCTAGATAACTTGTAATAAAGGCTAATAGTTCCTCAAGGTCACTCAAGGTTGAGCACGATTTCTGGCACACCATTCGAAAGATCTCTAGATTGTGATGAAATGCCAGCTATTTACAGTAATTAGTCAGCCATAGTTTTTTTTTCTATGAGTTTTCAAAACTCGTTTCAAGGTAAAAAAAAAAAACTTTAGCACCTCGCTTGGGTCATCCCAAAAAATTAAGTTTGTCATTTGAAAGTCCACTCCATGGTCATACAAGGTCAGCTAAGGATCTCTAGATCTATATAAATGGTCAGCTTGTTTCAGTAATTGGTCAGCTCTGTAGATTTGTTTAAATGAATTTTTAAGTTTCTGTTCAAGGTCATTGCAATTTTTGACCTGTGACCTTGAAAAAAATGCTTTAAAAAATCGTAAAAAAGAATCCAGAGCTGACCAGTTACTGAAAATAGCTGACCTTCCATACAGATCTCAAGGCCTTTCAGGTGGTATTAATTTCTTGTAAATTTCCCATAAATGAATTGCAAAAATCGCAATGACCTTGAATTTTGTTTTAAATTCATTCAAAATGTGTTTGGTTGACCAATTTCTATAAATAGCTGACCTTGTATGACCATGAAGTGGCCTTTCAAATGGCATACTTAATTATTTGGGATGACCCAAGCGAGGTGCTAAAAGTTTTATTTTTGACATTGAAACGAATTTTGAAAACTCATAAAAAAAAAACTATGGCTGACTAATTACTGTAAATAGTTGACCTTTCATCACAATCTAGAGATCTTTCGGATGGTGTACTTTTTTTTGTGAATTTCACTTAAATGAGGTGCCAGAAATCGCGCGCGGCCTTGAGTGACCTTGAGAAACTTAAAGCCTTTATTACAAGTTATCTAGGGCTGACCAATTTCTAGGACTAGTTGAGCTTTTCTGACCAGTTACTGACCAATTAGATGGCATTCTCAAATATCAAATTTCCTATATGTGAGGTCCCAAAGGTCTAGGCTCTATTTCAAAATTATAGCGATCTTCTCGATTCTATCACTTGATAATAAACTGTCTAACTATATTGCAAGTGTTTTTTTTTTGTTGTAATAGAAACTTTCTTAAAAAAAAACTAGTTGAGATGTGGGTTCTATAAGGCAAGTTTTGGATTCGTCCAAAAAAAAAATGAGAAAACAATTAAACATGACCTCACGATGATAGAGAATAGCAAAAAAGTGGGTGGCACAATTCTGTCGGTCTGTTTGTCTGTCTGTTCGTCTACACCCTAACGGCCCGATCAATTTACTTCAAACTTGGTACATAGTGATTTTTGGTGACTATGCACACACGTTTTTTTAAATCCAGAAACAGAGGTAATAATATTTATCTCAAAGGCTTTTTTTGGGCGGAAAGTTATTTAAAAAAATGGTTATTGATGGTATACCTCCAAAAGAACCATTATTTTTAATTTTCGATTATCTTCAAAACGGTATGACTGATTGCAATATTTTTTTTTATACAGAGGCTTCCAAAAACTATAAATACGTTTGTGCACTTTAATTAAAAAAAAAATATTTTTTTGGATTTAAAAAAAAAAATTCAAATTTTTTTCTTAAAAATCCTATTTTTTGAAATTCAATAATGAAGATTTTTTTAGTTAAAATATTATAAATATATATAAAAAAATGTACACATATAAAAAAAAAATAACGGTACTTTCTATACAAAAGTTAAAATAACTGGAAAGGAAAATATTATTTTTCTCAAAAACGGCTCTTACTATTTTCATTAAACTTTTTCCATATACTAAAATTAATACGATCTAATACAAATAATTATACAATTTTGTACTTAGCAACTATTAATAGCAAAGGGTGTCCACCGGGAAGGTATACTACTTATTGTTTTGCCGCCATTTTGGTAAAAATTAGTCTTGAAAGTTCATATTTGGCAGTCGTGAAGTAGCCTCGTGGCAAATTTATTATGGAAAAATATCCGATAAAACAACGTGTTTTAATCGTTAAAACATTTTATCAAAATCAATCATCGATTACTATGACGATGAGAAAGTTACGTGAAATTATTGGGAGAAACAACGTGCCAACAGAACGCACTATTTATCGTGTAGTGAATGATTTCGAAGAAACAGGGTCTGTAGGTGATAGGCCCAAGCATGGACCACAACGTACTGCAAGATCGGCTGAAAACATTACTGCTGCTCAAGGAAGTGTTCAAAACAATCCATCAACCTCAATTCGACGCCGTGCTCAGGAGCTTGGTCTTCAACTTTGAAAACTTTTTAACACCACAACTGCATGTTTTGGGCTTGATTAACATGTGGTATCAACAAGACGGTTCCACATCGCATACAGCCAGGATTACAATGGAATTACTGCGAGACATCTTTCCACAACAAGTTATTTCAAGAAATGGTGATGTTGATTGGCCTCCACAGTCACCTGATTTGACTGCTCCGGACTTCTTTTTGTGGGGTTATCTGAAAAGGAAGGTTTATGCAAAAAACCCAGAAACGCTTGAGCAACTAACAAAAGATTCGTGATGAAATTAATAAAATACCGCGTGAAATGTGTGAGAATGTAATGAAAAATGTGCTCAAAAGGGCTCGCATTTGTGAGACTAATAGAGGCGGACATATACCTGATATTGTATTCCATGCATAATTGCCGACACTAAAAAAAACATTTATCAATATGAGATCCATTCTCTTTCATTAAATTAAAAATTATAAACAAACAAAGTAGTATACCTTCCCAGCAGATACTCTGTATTCTACTTCCTATTTTGATTGATTTTTGTAATCCTTCTTACAATTCATATGAAATACGATGTAAATAGAGTGAAGTTTCTTTTGTTTGTATGGTTTTTCCATCTCTCGGCCAGTTTTTCTATTGTTAACTTTCCTGGGTGGTGTTAAGTATTTTTTTCTTCAAAAATTATGAAGGTAATTTAATTTTACTTTACTTCATATTCACAGACTGTGCTCTTATGGGAAACTTTTACAATCCAAACCTCCTAAAAAAAACCGATAAAAATAAGGTCTAATAATGATATTCATGTTTTTGATATTTCTCCTAAATGTTCATTCCATTCGAATAGAAAAAGAACCCTTGACGGGAGCTTATAATCCAGTACCTATACACATCCTTTTGCTTTTATGTATTTTTACATAAAACGTTGTGTATGCCTTTATACCTTTATTTTAACGAAAAATAAAATGTCTAATAAGGGTCTATTCAGGGAGTGTTTTTGGCAATCTCTTTAGTTCCGGTTCAACAATCGTAACAAAAAACTACAATAACAACATTAATACTAATAAAACAAAATACCGATATATTTTTTTATGATATGATAACTCAATGTATGTATATATAGTATATATATACTTTATTATATGTAGGTATTGGGGCAGATGTCAAACCAAGATAAATGTAGCCAATTCAGATTCCATATCCACCCGCGCCAAAAAAAAAAGAAAACAGAAAGAAAAAAAAACTTGTCAACTTTAATTCAAAAGTTCTATCCCCAGAGAGTAATTCTGTCGACAACACGATACAAATTGGTGAACATTTACCTACGCGTGTATGACGACACATAAATTCATAGTCATACCCTATGAATGTGACAGGACTTGCAGAAGAGGCTTTTAGTTAGCTTGAACTCCAAGGAATACCAATGCTTTGGTAGTAATAACTTCAATAAATTCTGACAAATAAACGGAACATTTATATCAAGTGACAGGCGATGACATACATTTATCCATCTCTACCCCCGAGTGTCTGATTATCTCAGGCAACACAAAAAAAAAGTATAAACCTACGTATTTTTGGCCAATGAAAAGGGGGGGGGGAACGATAAGGCTTATAATATCTACCGATATCTGTATTTATCTACCTGCTAACAAAAAAGACTCCTCAGTGTCCTGCTGATAGTTTTCATATTTTCATCTGAATAAATAAAAATAAATAATATAACGTGGATGTCCTTTTTTATGTCCCCCATCGGGAGGTAGCCGCATAATATTAAGGATGCTTTTTTATAAGGCTTCATAGTATAACCATACGCAAAGCGGAAAAACCCAAGGGAGCCCAATTGCGTTTATTGTCTTGTTTGTTCGTTGATTTGGTGTGATTTCCCTCACACTAAAATGACAGCTCAAAGCTGTGGGAATTGAATAAGCATATACCGTATATCGAATGGAGGTTGACATACAAACCTCTCCTGTCCACAGATCTGTGTTGAGAGATTAAAATTCTGTCCTAAAGTCATATAGTGTACTGTTGAATAACTTATTTGACAGCAAATAATACGTTTTCCTGGTAGCAAGGGTATTTAGGTAAGTAAATCTTCAAGGATATGATTTTTGGAGATGTTCAACCAATCACCTTTAGTTTATCAATTTTGAATGGACCTTAAAGAGCGTGAATAAGGCAGGAAGGACATTCAAGATACATTAATAATTGGCATTATTATATCAAGATTATTAGTCTACATGTGTTGTCTCCAACAGAGGAAGTTTGTCATATAGGATTGAATGCAAAGTGGGACCAGACAAGGGTGTATACTTGCAGCAATACTTTTTAGATTACTTGAATCTATTTGTTTTGTTTTGCTTTTTCCAAGTCTATCTTTGCCTTAATTTCTTAAATTGTTCTTTATTTAGCTTTTTTGTTTAAATAAACTAGACAATTTGAAGTGTTTAACTGTCAAATTCGGCTTAGTTTTCGAGTTAAAGTAAATACTCGTATATCGAAAAGTTGCCAGTTTTTAAAAATATGGTTGTTTTTATAATCAATATTTAGTGTTAAAGTTACCGGAAAAATCCGTTACTTGCTTGATGGTCGTGATAAGTAGAATCATAAATTTATATGATTCTAGCAATAGAAGAAACACGCTGAGTGGGCTTCTGCACTATCTGTGAAAGGACGTGTATACAAGTCCACTTTGAAAAAAAGCCCAGTGCATCCTTTAGCAAACGAAAATACCTTTTGGTAGGTCAACATTCTAAATGGTAGCTTCAAAATTTGACGTCAATACCGTCACAGACGAAAAAAAAATGAAAAATAGTCTTAAGCAACAAATGAAAAATGACCACAAAATATTATTTTTTTCATAGTGAAATATTCTCCTAAAATTAATGAAAAAAGCCCCAACAAGAAATAGAACACTCAGACCAAAAATGAAAAATCAAAATAAATAAAATTGTTGTAAGTTGTGCATAAAAAAAAAATGAAATTGAATTTTGATCAGACTTGTCATATTCTGTTTATCTGTCTGCCTCTTTGGCTTCAGTTTTTACGGCTGCATCGATTTGTTTTCAAACTTGGGAGTTTTTTGTCATCCTCTGACACATTGTTTCAATTTTTCTTAGAACCAAAAATTAAGGCACCTGTCAGACAATTTTTTTTAGGAATTTGACAAAATCTTACGTCGGCAGTTATGTATGGTCTCACAAATGCGAGCCCTTTTGAGCACATTTTTCTTTACATTCTCACACAATTCACGCGGTATTTCTTTAATTTCATTAGGAATATTTTGTTCGAGTTGCTCAAGGGTTTCTGGTTTGTTTGCATAAACCTTGCTTTTCAGATATCCCCACAAAAAGAAGTCCGGAGCAGTCAAATCAGGCAACCGTGGAGGCCAATCAACATCACCATTTCTTGAAATAACTTGTTGTGGAAAGAGGTCTCGCAGTAATTCCATTGTAATCCTGGCTGTATGCGATGTGACACCGTCTAGTTGATTACACATGTTAATCAAAAAGCATGCAGTTGTGGTGTTAAAAATTTTTCAAAGTTGTTCTTTGAAGACCAAGCTCCTGAGCACGGCGTCGAATTGAGGTTGATGGATTGTTTTGAATACTTCCTTGAGCAGTAGTAATGTTTACAGCCGATCTTGCAGTACGTTGTGGTCCATGCTTGGGCCTATCACCTACAGACCCTCTTTCTTCGAAATCATTCACTACACGACAAATAGTGCATTTTGTTGGCTCGTTGTTCCTCCCAAAAATTTCACATCACTTTCTCATCGTCACAGTAATCGATGATTGATTTTGATAAAATGTTTTAACGATTTAAACAGGTTGGTTAATCGAATATTTTTCCATAATAAATTTGCCACGAGTCTACTTCACGACTGCCAAATATGAACTGTCACCTGGTACTTGGTGGTGTTTCGGCAATAAAAAATGACTGTAGTAGCTTTACTCTACGAAGCATGTAACTTTAGTCATAATATAAGATAAAGGGTTTGGTATGCCTAAGTAAAAAGGTAGAACTAAAATTGTCAGAAGGGCACTGTATGTCAAAAACCAACATGATTAGTCGGAAGACATAGAGTACTTCAATATTTTCTGTAAAAAACTGCATGATTTATAAATATAAAAAAAAACGGTATTGAATATGTGTTTTCATAATTTTTTTTAACTTTCTTCAATTTGTACTAAAAAAAAACCATTAAACCATTTTGTTTTTTTCAGCGTTGAACTTAAAACTAAAGGGTGATTTTTTAGCTGATTTGGTTTTGGCAACACTGGTTTTGACAGCTGACGTGTGTTTAGTACCTTGTGTCACTGTCAAACAGCTTCAGTTTGGTTTGTAATTTAACCATGGATCGTCTTACAAATGAACAACGCTTGCAAATTATTGAATTTTACTATCAAAATTCGTGCTCGGTTCGAAATGTTCAAAATGTTGGAAATTGTGTTCAGCGATGAGGCTCATTTTTGGTTGAATGGGTACGTAAATAAGCATAATTGCCGCATTTGGAGTGAAGATCAGCCAGAAGCATTGCAACAGCTACCAATGCATCCCGAAAAAGCCACTGTTTGGTGCGGTTTATGGGCCGGCGGCATTATTGGGCCATATTTCTTAAAAGATGATGCGAATCGCAGCGTTACTGTCAATGGTGAACGCTACCGAGTGATGATAACAAACTTTTTTTTGACCGAAATGGAAGTTCTTGACTTGCATGATATGTGGTTTCAACAAGACGGTGCCACATGCCACACAGCACGCGAAACAATGGCGTAATTGCGAGGCGAGTTTGGTGAACAGTTAATTTCACGTTTCGGGCCGGTCAATTGGCCGCCTAGATCGTGTGATTTGACACCATTAGATTATTTTTTGTGGGGGTATGTCAAGGCTAATGTCTATAGGGACAAGCCCGCTTCGATTGACGCACTGGAAGCCAACATCCATGCATTCATTCGTGAGATACCGGCCGATATGTGTGAAAGAGTATGCCAAAATTGGACTCGGCGGATGGGCTACCTGAGACGCAGCCGCGGTCAACATTTGCATGAAATTATCTTTAAACATTAAATTGCAAGGTTCAAACTATCGATTCAAATAAATATTTCATTCATTTTTTCGAATTTTTTGTGTTTTTTTTTTTTTAAAGTTCTAAACCTCTTAAAAAATCACCCGTTAATTAGATTATTGAGTCTTAAAAAAATACTAACCAAATTAAAGTCAGATTTTCTTCGATTGAATTTATATCCGGTTGTGTATCAAAGGCCTTGTTCAATTTTTGGATTAGTTGGAAATAGCACTCATTGACTTCGACCCAATCACAAATTCCTGAGTACAATTGAAAAAGTTTTCCAATGAACCCTACATTTGAATCACACCTGTCTTCTTAATATTACCTAATTGAGTAATTTTGATGAATATACCTACATGGATTTGTATTAATCATTATCACCACGTTTCAGTGCGTGCATATATGTTAGTAGATATATGAACACATCGGGAATAGCAAATAATATTATGTCCATCAATGATTTGTACAAACTAATTGAGAGAGAGAAATTCCTGAAACCAACTGCTTAAGTGTGAAATCAACTAAGACAATAGGGAGGCCACGGGTCACTTCAGTTGATGGCATAAATCAACTCAATTATCGTATAGGAATCTTGATGTATAGCTATGTGTATGTGAAGAGTTTCTTTGCGTAACCGTATAAGTACCACTTCAAGGCATACAATAATAATTATTATCACTTGCTTCATCTTTAAGAATACAAACCACGAACATAATAGGTAAGGCTATAGCTTATATAAATACAAATACAGGTATTGATTTGCACAAATTTGTATTTGTTTGGTGTATTTGGCTATTGGCAGTGGTTTTAACGATATGAATATAAAAGTACCTGTAGCTATAGATACATAGTATGGGAAAAATTCACTTTTATTAAATATTCCTTATTTTTCGATAAATGGTTATAACTAGAATCTCACAAGTGTATTTAAAAAAAAATATTTTAAGCTTTACTTCGAAATTTTTGAAACACCAAAAAGGTCGTTATTCTGTATTCCAAAATTCTGTAAATCCAGAATTCTGTATTTCAAAATTCTGTAAATCTGAAGTTCCTCAAGTGCCAAAATTCTGTATTCTTCTTCAAATCAATGATTCTATTTTTCAAATTCTAGTATTTCTTCAATGTTAATTAAGACTTCTTTCCCCAGAAATATTTCCAAGTACCAGTTGTACAAACGTGGTTCAAATTTTGACTTGTGGCTCAGCAATATTTACTGATTTATTTCGTAGGAATAAGTGAGGTACAACGATGGTTCAAGGTTCAATTATGTTTTAGTAACCAATTTAATGCCTGAACTATCAATCATTGAACCTCAGTTAATTCGCCAAAGTCAGTGAGTTAAAATTGCTGATGAACCACGGATTAAATATTTGTACAACTAACCCTTAGTACGCTAATTGTGGGTAAATCGACAAAGTCGTTGGATTTCAGGCTGCTTTAGTTTTTTTTTTAAGTTTTGCTGAAAATTCATGGATCGATGAACTAGTTCCGAAATGTGTTGAAATTAGAGCTAGCCACGATACCAGAAAAGTCTCGGTATCGGAAATCGAAACGATACCGAAACGATACCAGCTCCGAACGATACCGAGACGATAACAAACGATACCGTATTCCTTGAACCGAAATTTACCGATACTCTCGGTAGTATCCTTTCGTATTGGCAGAAAATATTGTTTTTTTTTTTTAAATTATTACTATTTTATTATAAGCAAACAATTTTTGTAAACGGTTTCTCGGACAAGACTCTAATGATTTAGATGACATTTTCAGAGCTTTTGTCTTTAGCAGGCCAAAAGTGTATGCAATAATTTTAATCACAACTGCCCACGGCCACGCCCAATTAACTTATGCTGGCTTTCTCTGAAACCAATACGATTTGGTTGACATTTTCAGACTTGGTTCTTTTAAGTGAGAAAGTGAAAAGACTCAAGTGAAATCCATAAAATATATGTGTGCACTGTTTTTCTGTGAACTTATGGTCCCAAGAATTTTGTGTCGAATTTCTTATCGAAACTTTACTTAGACATGGTGAAAAAAGCCTTTGAAAAAATTTTAAGTCAACAAAAAAAAACTTCAATTAAAAAATGATTTGATTTTTGTCTTTAATTTTAAAAATATTAAGCGAGTTCAACTACTACATCAAGAACAAGTAACCAAGTCGTGCATTTTATTCTGATTTGCATCTCAGACCAGACCGAAACCTGACGAGACCGATACCGAGACTGAAATTTTTCGATTTTGACGATACCGAGACGATACTTTCGGGTTATGTGACTTACTATACTTTCAAAGTTTAATGTGTGCATGTGTTAGTCGACAGGAATCAAAGGGACTAATAGTTTTGTGCTGATTCCCAAAGGCCAAGAAGGATCTCTCAATTTCTCGAAAAAAAGCTCCCTGAAACAAAATTTTTTGTAAAGGTGGCGTTGATTTGGCAATCCATGGCCATGTCCTCCGGCCAGTGGCCCGTTTATGAAAAAGTGAATTAACAAATGTTTTGAACTCTAGTACCTACTTAATCGATGAAATTATTTCATTTAGATTTTAGATGAATGCTTTTCCTTGTTGAGCGAGTTAAAGTTGATAAATTTTTATTGTGATAAAAGAAATATTTTTTTCATTTTTTTTAATTGTGTATAAAGTCTAGGAAAAAAAGCGCACTTTTTTTTCATTATCAAAACAATTTCTGTATTCCAAAATTCTGCACTTTTTTTCATTATCAAAACAATTTTTCTCTTATCATTTACAGAATTTTGGAATACAGAAATTTGTAAACCGAGTTTTGACAGATACAAACGTATGACCCAAACCCACTTATGAAAATGGTACTGGACTGGTGCTGTATAAGAAGAAAGAAAAACTTGATAAAGGAACATTAAAATTTAAGTAATAATAAATACTTAAGTGGCTCCTATTTTCGAGGTTCCTTTTTTACCACCTATGTAATTAATTTTTCATAATTTTAAGAACAAAATGTTTATTCACTTTATGCAAAGTAGCTGAGGAGTTAATTAAACTTTTTTGTAATACCTCTCCTCAACATAAATTATACTTATTAGGTACCAATTGACAAACGCATGCTTTTGGTTTTGAAAGTTTTCACTGATTTTCAAATAAAAAAACTTATTTTTCATCCCAAATATCATTCAATTGAAAATGTCTGCCAGCTAATATTTTCCATCATACTTTTGTTTAATACCAGCTATTAGCACATAGTTTCTAAAATTCTGTCTTAATTAAAAATATATTCTCCCTTCGACTGGACTGGAATAAAACAATACTTCGCGGTTGAATAAATTGTTCAACAATCAGCAGCGTATTTCACATTCCAATGTTAGCTAGTTAGTTAGTTTAGTTGTTGCCAAATAATGCAAAATCAATTTCGAAACGAAAAGCGCGATTTCAATTTTGCACAAAACCGAGGTATTTAAGGATTGTTTTTCTATTTGAATAATTCCTGTATTTCTCTGATTTGAATCGCCACTACCAATCACGCGCCGCACTACACTCCCAATCATTTTGAAATTCTCAAAAGCATTTTTTTGTTTTAATATTGATTTTAATTAATTTCCTCTTTTGATGAGTAGAAATGTTTAACTTCTATTTTATGAGTTAAATATACAAGTCTGTCAATACCTTAGTTTTGATAAAGTTCTTATTGCATTCCAAATCGAATTACTACTTTACATATCGAAATAGTTGTTTAGGTATAAACCTAAAAATAAAGAGTTTTTGCTCATCGACCCCGTTTAATGAAATGAAGTATACGCAATTACCTTTTAAATGACGTTTAACACATCACTATTGACTATTGATGCTCCCATAGAAGATTTTTCCCTTACCTATTTGTTATATTCACTATTTTTTAATCCTTGTATCTCACACCCTATTCTTCATATTGTTCACTTCCAAAATGAGAAACATGATATAAACACTGTTTACTAAGTTTTTTAACGCACCGAATTAAAAAATCACCCACCGACGGGACGCACGCACGACCGCCATCAATGATATTCAGAACATTTATAAATTTTAACATGATTATGATCGTTAAGAACTACACCACGGCGAATTCATTGACCGGCAAGTTGTTGCAAATCCAAAAACCAACCAACACCAACAAAATCATTGCATTAACTTACTCAATGGGTTAACTGTTTTGGATGGAATTTCTGAAAAGGAAACGAAACATCAATGGTGTTGATGATGTATAAGCGTATTTAGTTGTAGCTTTTCCCCTTGTATTTGTTTTCTTATTTTCTTATGTATGATCTTTTTTTACATGCACCTAAGAAAGCAAAGACAATTTTTGAAAGTGCCGTAAGGAAACTAATTCAATGGAGCCAATCACCAGGGCCAGCTCAAATATATAAAGGGCCTTGCGAACATCGTTCACCGGGGCGGAGAATGTTGCCGACTCTTAATTATTTATTTTAATTACCTGTTATTTCAATAAAATAAATAGAAAATTAAATGAAAATCATTAGGCATTGAATTTTTAAAAACAGGTTACGTCGATAAAAGACACAAGTAAACTAGATTTATTTGTTAATTCTTTAAATAAGCAATAACAAAAAAACATTCAAGTTTTTAGTGAACATTTAAAGAGTTTGAATGTTCAAAATTCTATAAAGAAAATTCTATTAAAAAAAATTATGATAAAGTTCATAATTAATTAGTTATTTTCAATAATTTTTTTAGGAAAATTTTTGAATAATTAATTTTTGTTGTTGTTTTTTTTTGGATATTATAACTTTTACTCTCGTATAAAAAAAATCAGTGCATTATATGATAATTTATTGTAAACAATATTGCAGCACTAAACAGGCTTCAGTCTTAAGATATCCGTCGAACTGAACGGACGTGTTTCTGCCAGTCTTTCGGTATCCTTCGTGGTGAACGGACGTGTCAGTCAGGTAAGTTAAGTTGAGTTAAGATAAGTTAAGTTAAGTTAAGCTAAGTTAAAGTTGGAGTTGGAGTTGAAGTTGGAGTTGGAGTTGGAATTGGAATTGGAGTTGGAGTTGGAGTTGAAGTTGAAGTTGAAGTTGAAGTTGGAGTTGGAGTTGGAGTTGGAGTTGGAGTTGGAATTGGAGTTGGAGTTGGAGTTGGAGTTGGAGTTGGAGTTGGAGTTGGAGTTGGAGTTGGAGGTTGTGTTGGAGTTGGAGTTGAGGTTGGAGTTGGAGGTTGAGTTGGAGTTGGAGTTGAGGTTGGAGTTGGAGTTGGAGTTGGAGTAGGACATGGACTTGGACTTGGACTTGGACTTGGACTTGGACTTGGACTTGGACTTGGACTTGGACTAGGGCTTGGACTTGGACTTGGACATGTACTTGAACTTTGATTTGAAATTGGACTTTGACTTGGACCTGTACTTGGACTTGGACTTGGACTTGGACTTAGACTTGGACTTGGACTTGGACTTGGACTTGGACTTGGACTTGGACTTGGACTTGGACTTGGACTTGGACTTGGACTTGGACTTGGACTTGGAGACGACTTGGACTTGGACTTGGGCTTGGACTTGGACATGTACTTGAACTTTGATTTGAAATTGGACTTGGACTTGGACCTGTACTTGGACTTGGACTTGGACTTGGACTTGGACTTGGACTTGAACTTGGACTTGGACTTGGACTTGGACTTGGACTTGGACTTGGACTTGGACTTGGACTTGGACTTGGACTTGGACTTGGACTTGGACTTGGAGACGACTTGGACTTGGACTTGGAATTGGACTTGAACTTGGACTTGGATCTGGGCTTGGACTTGGACTTGGACTTGGACTTGGACTTGGACTTGGACTTGGACTTGGACTTGGACTTGGACTTGGACTTGGACTTGGACTTGGACCTGGACTTGGGCTTGGACTTGAACTTGGACTTGGACTTGGACTTGGACTTGGACTTGGACTTGGATCTGGGCTTGGAGTTGGACTTGGACCTGTACTTGGACTTTGATTTGGGCTTGGAATGGGACTTGTACTTGGACTTTGATTTGGACTTGGACTTGGACTTGGACTTGGACTTGGACTTGGACTTGGACTTGGACTCAGACATGGACTTGGACTTGGACTTGGACTTGGACTTGGATTTGGACTTGGACTTGGACTTGGACTTGGACTTGGACTTGGACTTGGACTTGGACTTGGACTTGGACTTGGACTTGGACCTGTACTTGGACTTGGACTTGGACTTGGACTGGGACTTGGACTTGGACTTGGACTTGGACTTGGACTTGGACTTGGACTTGGAATTGGACTTGGACCTGGACTTGGACTTGGACTTGGACTTGGACTTGGACTTGGACTTGGACTTGGACTTGGACTTGGACTTGGACTTGGACTTGGACTTGGACTTGGACTTGGACTTGGACTTGGACTTGGACTTGGACTTGGACTTGGACTTGGACTTGGACTTGGACTTGGACTTGGACTTGGACTTGGTCTATTCAAGTGCTATAAAGGTATAAAAACTAATTTTAATTTAATTGATTTTTTCAGGAGATATTTAGAAATTGGCATACAAAAACGACGTCTTTTTCAAGCTAAACACATAAATTATGGCGCACATCACTGGAAAGGTCTATTCAAGCCCTATACAGGTATTGAAACAAATTTTAGTTTGAATGATTTCTTTAGGAGATATTTCAAAATTTGCATAGAAAAACGACGTCTTTTCAAAGTTAATCAAATAAATCATGATGCACATCACTGCAAAGGTCTGTTCAAGCCCTATACAGGTATCGAAACTAATTTTATTTTGATTGATTTTTTCAGGAGATATTTCAAAATTTGCATAGAAAAACGACGTCTTTTCAAAGTTAATCAAATAAATCATGACGCACATCACTGCAAAGGTCTGTTCAAGCCCTATACAGGTATCGCAACTAATTTTATTTTGATTGATTTTTTCAGGAGTTATTTCAAAATTTGCTTAGAAAAACGACGTCTTTTCAAAGTTAATCAAATAAATCATGACGCACATCACTGCAAAGGTCTGTTCAAGCCCTAAACAGGTATCGCAACTAATTTTATTTTGATTGATTTTTTCAGGAGTTATTTCAAAACTTGCTTAGAAAAACGACGTCTTTTCAAAGTTAATCAAATAAATCATGACGCACATCATTAGAAAGGTCTGTTCAAGCCCTATACAGGTATCGAATCTAATTTTATTTTGATTGATTTTTGCAGGAGATATTTCAAAATTTGCTTAGAAAAACGACGCCTTTTCAAACTTAATCAAATAAATCATGACGTACATCACTGCAAAGGTCTGTTCAAGCCCTATACAGGTATCGAAACCAATTTTATTTTGATAATTTTTTTCAGAAGATATTTCAAAATTTGCTTAGAAAAACGACGTCTTTTCAAAGTTAATCAAATAAATCATGATGCACATCACTGCAAAAGTCTGTTCAAGCCCTATACAGGTATCGAAACTAATTTTATTTTGATTGATTTTTTCAGGAGATATTTCAAAATTTGCATAGAAAAACGACGTCTTTTCAAAGTTAATCAAATAAATCATGACGCACATCACTGGAAAGGTCTGTTCAAGTCCTATACAGGTATCGAAACTAATTTTATTTTGATTGATTTTTTCAGGAGTTATTTCAAAATTTGCTAAGAAAAACGACGTCTTTTCAAAGTTAATCAAATAAATCATGACGCACATCACTGGAAAGGTCTGTTCAAGCCCTATACAGGTATCGAAACTAATTTTATTTTGATTGGTTTTTTCAGGAGTTATTTCAAAATTTGCTTAGAAAAACGACGTCCTTTCAAAGTTAATCAAATAAATCATGACGCACATCACTGCAAAGGTCTGTTCAAGCCCTATACACGAATCGAAACTAATTTTATTTTGATTGATTTTTTCAGGAGATATTTCAAAATTTGCATAGAAAAACGACGTCTTTTCAAAGTTAATCAAATAAATCATGACGCACATCAATGGAAAGGTCTGTTCAAGCCCTATACAGGTATCGAAACTAATTTTATTTTGATTGATTTTTTCAGGAGATATTTCAAAATTTGCTTAGAAAAACGACGCCTTTTCAATCTTAATCAAATAAATCATGACGCACATCACTGGAAACGTCTGTTCAAGCCCTATACAGGTATCGAAACCAATTTTATTTTGATTGATTTTTTCAGGAGATATTTCAAAATTTTCATAAAAAAACGACGTCTTTTCATAGTTCATCAATTAAATCATGACGCACATTACTGGAAAGGTCTATTCAAGCCCTATCTAGGTATCAACATTAATTTAACTTTGAATGATGATTTTGGGAGATATTTCAAAATTTCTATAGAACCATTTTATTTTAATTTTTAAATGGTATAATTTTAATTGAATATTAAGTCATACAAATTATGAGACAAAAATGAAAAAAAAGCGTGAAGTTCCATGTTTAAATCAGCTAAAACAACTTCATTGATAGTTTGAGGTGAAAAAAGAATGCCATCTTAGTTTTTGATAGAAAAAAGAAATTAAAATGATTGCAGACCTTTAAAAGAAAAAATCATTTTCCTATATATGTAGGTACGAAATTCTTAAAACATTTTAAAGGCCAAATTTTGAAATGGAACGTTCTTTAGCGAAAATTTTTTAAGAAATAAAATTTTAGGCAATATTTTTTGAAAAAAAATTGTGAATTCCGTTCAAAATTCTGTGTAGACAAGCACAAATGTTCTTTTTAATATTCAATGCTCTTTTTCATTTTTAGTCAAATGCTGAAAACGACATGTAAAAATCTTTCTTTAAACAAAAAGTGTTAGGTACCCACTTTCTCCCTTAAAAAAAAAAACGAAAAAAGATGTCAATTATGAATGGTACTTTGTTTGCCTCATAAAAATAACAAAATAAACAAGAAATGGCAAAAAAATACAATTAGTTGTTTTTTTTTTAATTCTCAAAAATAGAAAATTTTCCATCTGTTTCCAGCATTTGACTAAAAATAAAAAATTTTAAAAAGAACGACTATAAATAAATTAACGAAAACTAACAAATTTTTATAAAAAAAGGTCCAAAAGGTTGAAAAAGTTCTGTTCAATTGGCTTTTTGAGGGGCAATATTCATCAACAAAAATGGTGGTTTTTCAGACAATAGAAATTTATTAAAAAATCCTGTTCAAGTCCTATACAGGTATCGAAACTAATTTTATTTTGATTGGTTTTTTCAGGAGTTATTTCAAAATTTGCTTAGAAAAACGACGTCCTTTCAAAGTTAATCAAATAAATCATGACGCACATCACTGCAAAGGTCTGTTCAAGCCCTATACACGTATCGAAACTAATTTTATTTTGATTGATTTTTTCAGGAGATATTTCAAAATTTGCATAGAAAAACGACGTCTTTTCAAAGTTAATCAAATAAATCATGACGCACATCAATGGAAAGGTCTGTTCAAGCCCTATACAGGTATCGAAACTAATTTTATTTTGATTGATTTCTTCAGGAGATATTTCAAAATTTGCTTAGAAAAACGACGCCTTTTCAATCTTAATCAATTAAATCATGACGCACATTACTGGAAAGGTCTATTCAAGCCCTATCTAGGTATCAACATTAATTTAACTTTGAATGATGATTTTGGGAGATATTTCAAAATTTCTATGGAACCATTTTATTTTAATTTTTAAATGGTATAATTTTAATTGAATATTAAGTCATACAAATTATGAGACAAAAATGAAAAAAAAGCGTGAAGTTCCATGTTTAAATCAGCTAAAACAACTTCATTGATAGTTTGAGGTGAAAAAAGAATGCCATCTTAGTTTTTGATAGAAAAAAGAAATTAAAATGATTGCAGACCTTTAAAAGAAAAATCATTTACCTATATATGTAGGTACGAAATTCTTAAAACATTTTAAAGGCCAAATTTTGAAATGGAACGTTCTTTAGCGAAAATTTTTTAAGAAATAAAATTTTAGGCAATATTTTTTGAAAAAAATTGTGAATTCCGTTCAAAATTCTGTGTAGACAAGCACAAATGTTCTTTTTAATATTCAATGCTCTTTTTCATTTTTAGTCAAATGCTGAAAACGACATGTAAAAATCTTTCTTTAAACAAAAAGTGTTAGGTACCCACTTTCTCCCTTAAAAAAAAAAAAACGAAAAAAGATGTCAATTATGAATGGTACTTTGTTTGCCTCATAAAAATAACAAAATAAACAAGAAATGGCAAAAAAATACAATTAGTTGTTTTTTTTTTTAATTCTCAAAAATAGAAAATTTTCCATCTGTTTCCAGCATTTGACTAAAAATAAAAAAATTTTAAAAAGAACGACTATAAATAAATTAACGAAAACTAACAAATTTTTATAAAAAAAGGTCCAAAAGGTTGAAAAAGTTCTGTTCAATTGGCTTTTTGAGGGGCAATATTCATCAACAAAAATGGTGGTTTTTCAGACAAAAGAAATTAATTAAAACATCTTTTTATAGCGCAGAACCATATTTGAGAAGATGATGTTATTGTAAGGGGAGAAACTAAATACTTTAGCAGTATTGTGTTTAAGTTTCAAGCCTCAAAAATGACTACAATTTACTTATATTTAATATACAAAAAATAAAACTTAAAAGAGGTTTTCCAAAATCTCCCCCCAATTCAGAATCCACAATGCGGAGGGATTTTCAACGACGTCTTTTTTCAATTTTTAAAATTCTTGGCGTGACGTGATGACGAGAAACGCTCTATTGTCTATACCCGCTTATGCTATAAGTGTTTTAAAGTCACTTGATATAAACGAAGAGATCTCGTCACGTTCACGTACCGTTTCCTCGTCGTCGTTCCATTGTGAATAAGGGAGATTACATGGATAAACATATCGTTCAGGATTGTTGACAACCACCGATGTTAGATCATTTAAACGCAAAGAAAATCATGTTGTCAACCTGTGTTGCATGGTCTTCAAAATATCTTAAAAACTTGTTGCGATTCCATCAAGCAATGTTGTCAACAAAGTTGATAATATAAACCCCTCTAATATAGGGCTTCAGCTTCAGTCTTAGGATATCCGTCGAACTAAACGGACGTGTTTCATCCAGTCTTATGATATCCTTCGTGCCGAAAGGACGTGTCAGTGTCGGTGTTAACTTAAGTGTAGTTGTAGTTGGAGTTGGAGTTGGAGTTGGAGTTGGTGTTGGTGTTGGTGTTGGTGTTGGAGTTGGAGTTGGAGTTGGAGTTGGAGTTGGAGTTGGAGTTGGAGTTGGAGTTGGAGTTGGAGTTGGAGTTGGAGTTGGAGTTGGAGTTGGAGTTGGAGTTGGAGTTGGAGTTGGAGTTGGAGTTGGAGTTGGAGTTGGAGTTGGAGTTGGAGTTGGAGTTGGAGTTGGAGTTGGGGTTGGAGTTGGAGTTGGGGATGGAGTTGGAGTTGGAGTTGGAGTTGGAGTTGGATTTGGGGTTGGAGTTGGAGTTGGAGTTGGACCTAGAGCTGGACTCTGACTAAGGCTTGAACCAGGACTAGGACTTGGACTTGGACTTGGACTTGGACTTGGACTTGGATTTGGATTTGGACTTGGACTTGGACTTGGACTTGGACTTGGACTTGGACTTGGACTTGGACTTGGACTTGGACTTGGACTTGGCCTTGGACTTGGACTTGGACTTGGACCTGGACTTGGACTTGGACTTGGACTTGGACTTGGACTTGGACTTGGACTTGGACTTGAAATTGGACTTGGACTTGGACTTGGACTTGGACTTGGACTTGGACTTGGACTTGGACTTCCCAACTAACAATTTAACTTGTATTAGGTCCGATTTTTTGAATTCGGTAGGCTATAGCTAGCATATAACTAAAATATGGCTTTATTATACAAGTCAACCGTTTTCCAATATTAATTTCGAATAATAGCCTGTTAGTTGGCTTTTTAATTGAGATTTGCAAGTCGTATACAAGACTTGTATGCTTAAGTATGAAAAGACCTTTTTAAGGCCTGTCCAAGTTGTTTCACTAAAAGTAAATAAAAACATTTTGTATACGACTTACATAAATAAGCTTGTTCTACACCACAAGATTTGACATTTCTCTTTAGTTGAGTGTAATCTGCAGCGGGTTTAGCAATTATTCGAAAGTTTTCGTCGTTCATTTCAAAAAACATAGAATATTTATCAAAAGTGGTGAATAATTATTAAGAAGTTATACAAATATCAATCAACTTTATTTTGTGTCCAAAGTCGATTCACAATATAAAGGGTGGACTCGCCGATGTGTTCCTCGATTGATGTATTTCTTGATATTGTTTTGTGTTGTTTTTTTTTTTTGTTTTGCTTAATTGAATGCATTGCTATTTTTGTTTATTTTTGTATCTTTTCTCGTAAATTGTTTAAATCTTATAAAACTAATGCACTTTTGAATATGTGTTATTTATTTATATGTGAATAAGTTGTTTTGTTGTGAAAATGTTTTTTTACAAATACCTTCCAAATAAAAATTGTTTGGAAATGGTTGTAAGGAATTTGGCATTAAATCATTTATAACTACTATGTTTTGAGTACCTAATAATTAATAATTTTTGTAAACTAATAATTTTGTTAAATGTATATATGTATACCTATTTGTTTGTAAGAATAAAATAAAATTTTGAAAAGAAAACCTATGGAAATTATTGAATTTTTTTTTTTGAGCTATTTCGTTTTACTTTTGACAGATGCCACAGATGTTGCCTCTATAAAGAAAGAATATAGTTTTCATAAAATGTTAGTGGCAAACTTAATTAAATGATTGCCTTCTTTTGTGAGCTGTTTCGTTTTGGATATGACAGCTGTATCCCTCTGTGAAGAAATACAGTCACTCACAAAATTATTCGGAATACAAAGTTTTTTTTTTTTAGCATGAGTTTTTTTATTGTAAAGGCCTAATTAAATCCGATTAACTTTTGTACAAAAGTAAAAAATGCTTTGTCTTTTTTCAATAAACAACTCAATACTATCTTTTATCTCAAGTTTTACAAAAGCAAAAGTACGAGCATTCGTTTTTCTTTAGTAGAAAAGTAAAACAGAACTACATCTACACAAATAGTTAAAAAGCTGATTCATGGATGTCACTCACATCAATAATAGTTGCTGAACTAGACTTTTCTGTCAACCTTTGTGCATTCAGCCCAAAAAAAATTTCAAACGCTTCTTTACAGGAATAAAGCATTATATCTATTTGTATTTTTTCGAAGGTACATAAGTGAGATGAGAATATAGTTAAGCCTTAACGATTTTTTTATGAAGGAAGACTTAAAATTAGATAAACTTAAATTGTTTTCTTATGTTCATAACTTTTAGCTAATCGATTTTAAAGTTCTCTATAGTAAAAGAATCGTCATAATTAAAAAAAATCATGCTCAGAAAAAAACCTTTTATTCCGAATAGTTTTGGGAGTGACCGTATATAGTTTTCGTAAAGTGTCAGTGGCAAACTTTTAGAAATTATTGCCTTCTTCCGTGAGTTATTTCGTTTCGCTTATGACAGATGCACCGATGTTGCTCTCTGTAAGGAAATATTAGTTTTCATAAAATGTGAGTTACAAAGTTATTCAAATGATTGCTTTCTTTAGTGAGCTATTTCATTTTGCTTGTGACAGAGGTGAAATGTTTAGGACGAATGAATCGCTCGTACCTGCTGTTATAATTATTCAAGTTGTTTCTAAAGCCAACTTTAGATAAATAAATAAATATTTACTTAAAATTTAATAACGAAATAAATTATTGTAAGGATTTAAGTTTTTCCTTCAATCGACAAGAAAATTAATATAAAAATTTCATTTCATTTCATTCGTTAATCTATTTTCTGAGTTCTTGTCATACGAATGTATAGAAAAGATGTTAAAGATTTGAACATAATTTTTTTTTCTCTTCAAGAATCAATTGATTCATATTTGAAACTAAAAACAGAATTATCAAGATTCACGTCACAGACTATTACACAATTGTTAATAAGAATTACAAGTTAGCAAATTTATAAATTAAAGAGTTAGGTTCTTATAAATCCAACACATGGCCTTTACCACTCATATATTCGGGTAAAATTGTACAGGCTGTGAAGAATACGTGAAGTGTATCAACTCATTGAAATTTGTACATGTCTTTTCTGATTTGGGAATGGCCTAGTGGGTAGCGTGCTAGACCGTTGATTGGGAGGACGTGAGTTCAAACCTCGGAGGAGTCAAAAATAAAGTAACATTTTTTCAATTAAAATAAAATTCTTCATATTTCAGAATAAAGAAAAACGCTGCCCAAAACCCTCTCATGAGAAGAAAATAAACAGAAAAAATAAAATTAATAAAAATAAAATAATTGAAAGCAACCATTTCTTTTTCACAACTGCATTCAAAGGCTTTAATAAGGCCTTAATGCAAAGTCTGTATATGGCCTTTCAAAGGTCTTATAAGACAAGCCATTTGCTTTCAAATAATAACTTGTTTACCTGAGCAATATTTTGTCTTTTTAAGGCCTAATTACACTGTTGATCGGAAGCTATTTAATTGTATAGCACTTGTGATGACAGGTTTTACGGGAACTAAATAGCTTGTTTAATGTCAGCCAAAATGATTTGTGTAAGGTCTGTTTAAGTTTTAATACAAGCCGGAATATAGCTTGTATTATAACTTAAACAAGTTAAATTGTTAGTTGGGTTGGACTTGGACTTGGACTTGGACTTGGACTTGGACTTGGACTTGGACATGAAATTGGACTTGGAATTAGATTTGGATTTGGACTTGGGCTGTCAAGCCCTATACAGGTACTGAAATTAATTTTAATTTGATTGATTTTTTCAGAAGTTATTTCAAAATTTGCTAAGAAAAACGACGTCTTTTCAAAGTTAATCAAATAAATCATGACGCACATCACTGGAAAGGTCTGTTGAAGCCCTATACAGGTATCGAAACTAATTTTATTTTGATTGATTTTTTCAGGAGATATTTCAAAATTTGCATAGAAAAACGACGTCTTTTCAAAGTTAATCAAATAAATCATGACGTACATCAATGGAAAGGTCTGTTCAAGCCCTATACAGGTATCGAAACTAATTTTATTTTGATTAATTTTTTCAGAAGATATTTCAAAAATTTGCTTAGAAAAACGACGTCTTTTCAAAGTTGATCAAATAAATCATGACGCTCATCACTGGAAAGGTCTGTTCAAGCCCTATACAGGTATCGAAACTGATTTTATTTTGATTGATTTTTTCAGGAGTTATTTCAAAATTTGCTTAGAAAACGACGTCTTTTCAAAGTTAATCAAATAAATCATGACGCACATCACTGCAAAGGTCTGTTCAAGCCCTATACAGGTGTCGAATCTAATTTTATTTTGATTGATTTTTTCAGGAGATATTTCAAAATTTGCTCAGAAAAACGACGCCTTTTCAAACTTAATCAAATAAATCATGACGCACATCACTGGAAAGGTCTGTTCAAGCCCTATACAGGTATCGAAACCAATTTTATTTTGATCAATTTTTTCAGAAGATATTTCAAAATTTGCTTAGAAAAACGACGTCTTTTCAAAGTTAATCAAATAAATCATGACGCACATCACTGCAAAGGTCTGTTCAAGTCCTATACAGGTATCGAAACTAATTTTATTTTGATTGATTTTTGCAGGAGATATTTCAAAATTTGCTTAGAAAAACGACGTCTTTTCAAAGTTGATCAAATAAATCATGACGCACATCACTGGAAAGGTCCATTCAAGCCCTATACAGGTATCGAAACTAATTTTCTTTTGATTGATTTTTTCAGGAGATATTTCAAAATTTGCATAGAAAAATGACGTCTTTTCAAAGTCTTTCAAATAAATCATGACGCACATCACTCGAAAGGTCTATTTAAGCCCTATGCTGATATCGAAACTAATTTTATTTTGATTGATTTCCTTAGGAGATATTTGAAAATTTGCATATAAAAGTGACATCTTTTCAAAGTCTTTCAAATAAATCATGACGCACATCACTGGAAAGGTCTATTCAAGCCCTATGCTGATATCGAATCTAATTTTATTTTGATTGATTTCTTTAGGAGATATTTCAAAATTTGTATAGAAAAATGACGTCTTTTCAAAGTCTTTCAAATAAATCATGACGCACATCACTCGAAAGGTCTATTCAAGCCCTATGCTGATATCGAAACTAATTTTATTTTGATTGATTTCTTTAGGAGATATTTCAAAATTTGTGTAGAAATATGACGTCTTTTCAAAGTCTTTCAAATAAATCATGGCGCACATCACTCGAAAGGTCTATTTAAGCCCTATGCTGATATCGAAACTAATTTTATTTTGATCGATTTCCTTAGGAGATATTTGAAAATTTGCATATAAAAGTGATATCTATGCTGAAATCGAAACTAATTTTATTTTGCATAGAAAAACGACATTTTTTCAAATTTAATTTACATTATACATTAGGGAAGGTAGTTATGGGCAGCAAATCATTAATAGCAGTTTGGATACGAATATTTTACCAACCAGACCTTGAAAAAAATTATTTTCTGGCATTTTTGAAATGGTGGCTTAATTTTTACTCAGCACTGGAAACCGCATTAATTTTGAAGGCTTGGTTTACGAAATAAAGCCATTCAAAGACGTTAGGGAAGGTAGTAAGGGGCAGCAAATCAGTAATATTAGTTTGGATACGGATATTTTACCAACCAGACCTTGAAAATATTAATTTCTTGCATTTTTAAAAGGAGGCATCAATTTTGAAGGCTTAAATATAGCCATTCAAAGACATTGAAGTATGTAGTTAGGTGCAGCAAATCAGTAAAATCACTTTGGATGCAAATATTTTACCAAATAGACCTTGACAAATTTTACGCAAGTATACACGAGTCTACGCAACATTACGCAAGTAACTTTGGATGCGTATATTTCAAAAACCACACACCGTGGATGGTTCTAGTTCTCAGTTTTGAAAATCCCTGGAAAATTTCGGTTGAGTTATTTAATTACATTTTATTTATAATTATCCACAAGGCTCGGTTTTTGAAATATCGTCATCCAAACACATTAAGGTGGGTATTTGGAGGCAGAAAATCAGTAAAATCACTTTGTGCGAATATTTTCTCAAAAATACGATACAAAAAAAATGGGCTTCCATGTGTCGATTGGGTTTGAAAAGACCTTTCCAATAACGTATGGTACGATTTATTTCATTAACTTTGAAAAATTTGGCTAAATGTTTACATTTTTGAAAAGGTATATAAATTTCCTATTCAGAACTGAAAGTCGAAACAATTTTAAATGCTTGATACGTAAGATATTCGCATTTAACGGATTGCGTAAAAATTTAGTAAAATTACATTAGATGCAAATATCTAATGAGCTAGACAATGGGTGATATGCATAAAGCATAGTAAATGCTTTTACTGGAGAATTTTTAAATATATCTTATTTTAGGTATGCATAAAAATGCAGTAAATGCCGATATATAAGTATTTACTTCAGGCCATAGCATTAACTTATTTTGGATGAATTCTACTAGTGAATACTATATTCAGCATGCATAAGAACTAATAAGTACTTTTTTAAGTTTCTAAGTTTCAGAATAGCAACATGAAAATTTGAAAATTTCATAGTTCATACTTTTTTGGTTAAAGAGTTGTAAAACCAAAAATTAACAGTCTTGAGTCTGATTTTAAGGCAAAAATAGGTGTCTGTGCTCTTTTGTTTTAAATTGGATCTGTGTAAATAGTAACTGAAACGGCGAACTTTGTGCGAATTAATTCTCAAAGAGTCTATAAAGGTAGAAGGTCATGTTCAGAGTCTCATTTTAAATCGCTTTGTGTCATTTGGATCGAAATCCAGTTCAATTTGATTTTAAGTTTTATTAGAAATGTTTAAATTTAGACTAGAGATCAAATTTAAATGAAATATTAACCCAATTGACACCTAGCTCAAAAAGGGAAATTAAACTCTGTCGTTTCTTTTGCCTATTTTGATCTTGATTTTCCTTTAGTTCAATTCCAGCTTTAAGTTTTAACTTACTCATAAAAAAATAAAAAATAAATTAATTAATATTCGGAGGCTCACTTATCACTTTGGCTAACGTTTAATGTCATAATCTAAGAAAAATAACCTTCCCGTTCACAGAAAAGGGACACACATAAGCCACAGTGCTCAAGTGAAAAGAATCTTCCATTACTCAATTGTATTACTTTTTTTTAATTTATCTCGGAAGCCTTACTTTCTCGTATTATAGTAAAAAAAAGAGAAGGAAATGTAACAATCAGCAATTTTACATGACAACTTTAATGGAATATAAGTATTTACTATTAATTTCCGATGAACTACTTATTTTTATGCATACGAAGTTCAGTAAATACTTCAAATTTAACCTCTTACTAGAAGGCATAGCAATTACTTTAACCTTTTACTTCTGGTAAGTACTGCCGTTTTATGCATATCACCCATTGTAGAAGCTTTTGGTTTTGAGAAACGGATAGCTTCTAAATAGATAATGAAGAATTTCAAAACCGAAACCATTTGCATTCCTTGGCGGTGAAAGAATATTTATCCAAAGGATTTTCAGGCTAAATACAAATAATCGAATATCACTTTGGATGCCAATATTTCGAAAACCATATTTTATAGTGGCTTTTTATTCTTATTTTTTGGAAATTTTTGCAAATTTTTGGAAAGCTCTGGTATATTTCAATACAATCTTTTTTGTTTTTACCTTCTTGGAGGTGGTCACCACTTAAGTCGATTTAAGACAAAAGTCAGTTTTCACCATGTTCTCCATGCTTCATTGCACCGTTGAAAAAAATCCCCTGTTATTTAGACACTTTTTTCATTAAATAAAAACCAAAATGAAAAAACCGCTTGAGTCATTTTCACTCTAAGAAACATAAGCAATAAACACTTAACTCAAATAAGAATTCAAAAATAATTTAATGCAGTTTTAAATAATGGCTTATATCGACTAAAGCCGCTTTTCTAAATTGGAAACCATTCCAAAAACAGAAAAGTATATGAGAGTCAAAAACGACTTATTCTGATATAAACTGTTATTGCAAAATAAACAAAACAAAATTTTCATCGTTACTTAAAAGAATTTAGTCATTTTTGCAAATTTGTATTTGTATTTTGAGAAATCTTATGTTTTATTTCTCAGTCCGCCTCTAAGTAGTTTTTCCTACCGTTCCACGAATTAAAAATTTATTTCTAACTTCTTACACTCAGTCATGAAAGTAAATATACTCAGGATATACGAGAACGTCAGTTTAAAGTATACACTAACTTTTGTGACACATTGTAACTGTGAAAATAAATTCCGACGAGAAAAATACTGTAACTTTCGTGAACAGCCACGGCCATATATACCTACAACAAAAATGTGCACATCGGTGTGTCTGCCTGCACACTGGCATGTTTGGCATTTCGCTGCACAGACACACACCACACCGATCGAGCAACGCAGCAAAAAATCAGAATATTCTGATTTCCCCACACCAGCCCACACGTACGGCATACCCCACATTTCAATATACCGATGCAAATGTGGTGTGTATGAGCTGAGAAACTTTTTCCCTTTCAGCTTGTAGTTTCGTGTGTGTGTGCGTATGTAAGCAATTTTAAAATAAAAATGATTTCAAACTTTCTTCACTCTACACTCAATCATGAAAGTAACTATACATAAGACCAAAGCTAATATAATAAAGTTACTTATAGTTATATTATCTTTGATAAGACCTAGGGGAACGTTTAAGTTTAAGGTGTACACTTACTTTTGTGTCACATTGTAATTTGGACGAGAAAAATGGTGTCCCTTTCCTAAATGAACTTTTTTCTTTTCAGCTTGTAGTTAGTTAGGGTTCCTATTCCAAAATATTCGGTAGATACAAACTACTGTTAGCTTTTTTTGTTGGTGCTGGAAGTTGCGCCTGTGTGTGAGCATTTTTGTGACTTGTTAGGTACCTAGTGTCATAGTATTGTTTGTTTTTCCAACGGTGCCCAGCCCAGAACTAAATTATCCTAAAATGAATTGAAGTTTTAAAATATTTGGAAAGAATATGTGAAAAGAACTTACTGTTTAATAAATAGGTACGGAATAAATACCTGAATTACTATTGCAAATCGTTTGAATCGTAAGTTAAAACAAAAGTTTTTTCAAGAATTCCATTTGTCACTGCATTTTCTCATTATTACATTAGGTATTTAGTTGTGAAAAAAGCATCGAACGGGAACGGCACAAAGAAAAACTGAAAATTTAAAATAAAGAAATTATTTTCTTACATAAATTACAAAATACCGAAAGTCTTCCTTTTTTGGATTGGGACCACGTAAGTTAATTTGCCTTTAAGTGGTTTGTTGTACCTTTTATTAATTTTGTAATATTATGTAGGAATGCACCTATTTGTATTTGTAGTTCAATTGAATTGTTTTGTACCTGCGCAGATAAAAAGTGAAAAGAAAAGCAAACATAGGAAGTTAAAAAAAAATTTAAACTTTGGGTAGGGTGATGTCTCGTGAGGTCACCCCTCTCCAGTAGTCAGCCAGCTCTTGATAAAAAACAGCATTTGCCTGACATATTTTTAAAAAGCCTTACTATTTTTCTTTATGTGTAAGTACAAAATTCTAGTTAAATGCGGCCCATGGTTTTCTGTTTAAAAATTGAAGACTTATAAGGTAAGTTTTCAGAATATAGGTAGCAAATTGATATAAAAATAAAATAAAAGAATTGTAAGCTGGTTGTAAAAAACTATGGCGATTACAGTTTTTTTATATTTTTAATTCAAGTGCGATTGTTTATTTGGTGAAGTTTTAAAAATGTTTACTTGGTTTAAAATTTAATTAAATAGATAACACATGATATTTAATATAAGACTACCTTCATCATTAACAAAATAAAAGATTGCTTCACCTGACCAAATTCCAACAACTTCTCTTACATATCGTAACCTGGGAGTTACAAGGTCGTATGTGATAAATATATGAATTTGAGATACGGCGAAAACAAAAAATTCATTTTATTTCAAATTTCTAGGTACGACCTTGATTTTTTGGCTTTTTCTACTCTTATTTAAATGCTGATATATTTTAAATGATGCAAAATGATTATTACTCGATATTTGAACCGTTTTGCATGAAAACCTGGTTTTTGAATTTTTTCAACCAGAGATACGACCAGGTGACGTATGTATATCTATGACGGAATATTCAAATGTAGTTGTGGGTACTAGATAACTCTTACTCCGATTCTGACCCTGAAATTGAGTCTGATAAAACCATTAAACATTATAATCAGCTTCTACAAAGTATAAAGGCATTTACATATATTAGGCACCTACATATATGCAAACCGAAAATTGGCAGAATCCCACTTTGTCAAATAAAAATCTAGATTTAAATAAAATAACCTAAGCCTTTAAGCAAGGGCGATCGCAAGATCTTGATCAACGGGGGAGGGTGAAAGTATTAGCAACAAAAATCTAGCTTTGAGATTCAAAAGAAGACAAATTGAATGCACTTAATATTCCCATAAGGTGGGCTTTTATGTATTGAAGTCGGCTAAGATGTATTTACTTCCCATGAAAATTGATTATAAAACTCTTTTTAGCAATACAGTACATATTTTTTGTTTCTGTCTCAAAAAAAAAAATTAGTTTTGCATCACTATCACAAATTATATTATAATATCCTCTGTAAAAAATTAACTACTATTTGAAAATCATTTGGCATTGAATTTTTAAAAAACAGCTTACGTCGATTAAAGATACTAGTAAACTGGATGTATTTGTTAATTATTTAAATAAGCAAAACAATTTCACAATATTCACAAAAAAACATTCAAGTTTTTAGTGAATATTTAAAGATTTTGAATGTTCAACATTCTATAAAGAAAATTCTATAAAAAAAATTATGATAAAGTTCATAATAAACTTTTTTTAGAGAAATTTTTGAATAACTAATTTTTGTTGTTGTTTTTTTTTTATATTAAAATTTATTGTAAACAATATTGCAGCACTAAACAGGCTTCAGTCTTAAGATATCCGTCGAACTGAACGGACGTGTTTCAGCCAGTCTTACGGTATCCTTCGTGGTGAACGGACGTGTCAGTCAGTTAAGTTGAGTTAAGTTAAGTTAAGTTAAGTTAAAGTTGGAGTTGGACTTGGACTTGGAGTTGGAGTTGGAGTTGGAGTTGGAGTTGGAGTTGGAGTTGGAGTTGAAGTTGGAGTTGAAGTTGGAGTTGGAGTTGGAGTTGGAGTTGGAGTTGGAGTTGGAGTTGGAGTTGGAGTTGGAGTTGGAGTAGGAGTTGGAGTTGGAGTTGGAGTTGGAGTTTCAGTTGGAGTTGAAGTTGGAGTTGGAGTTGGACTTGAACTTGAACTTGGACTTGGACTTGGACTTGGACTTGGAGTTGGACTTGAACTTGAACTTGGACTTGGACTTGGACTTGGACTTGGACTTGGACTTGGACTTGGACTTGGACTTGGAGACGACTTGGTCTTGGACTTGGACTCAGACTTGGACTTCAACTTCAACTTGGAGTTGGAGTTGGAATTGGAATTGGACTTGGACTTGGACTTGGACTTGGACTTGAACTTGGACTTGGACTTGGACTTGGACTTGGACTTGGACTTGGATTTGGATTTGGACTTGGACTTGGACTTGGACTTGGACTTGGACTTGGACTTGGACTTGGACTTGGACTTGGACTTGGACATGAAATTGGACATGAAATTGGACTTGGAATTAGATTTGGATTTGAACTTGGGCTGTCAAGCCCTGTACAGGTACTGAAATTAATTTTATTTTGATTCATTTTTTCAGGAGTTATTTCAAAATTTGCTTAGAAAAACGACGTCTTTTCAAAGTTGATCAAGTAAATCATGACGCACATCACTGGAAAGGTCTGTTCAAGCCCTATACAGGTATCGAATCTAATTTTATTTTGATTGATTTTTTCAGGAGTGTTTTCAAAATTTGCTTAGAAAAACGACGCCTTTTCAAACTGAATCAAATAAATCATGACGCACATCACTTGAAAGGTCTATACAAGCCCTATGCTGATATCGAAACTAATTTTATTTTGATTGATTTCTTTAGGAGATATTTCAAAATTTGTATAGAAAAACGACGTCTTTTCAAAGTCTTTCAAATAAATCATGACGCACATCACTCGAAAGGTCTATTTAAGCCCTATGCTGATACCGAAACTAATTTTATTTTGATTGATTTCTTTAGGAGATATTTCAAAATTTGTATAGAAATATGACGTCTTTTCAAAGTCTTTCAAATAAATCATGACGCACATCACTTGAAAGGTCTATTCAAGCCCTATGCTGATATCGAAACTAATTTTATTTTGATTGATTTCTTTAGGAGATATTTCAAAATTTGCATAGAAAAACGACGTCTTTTCAAAGTCTTTCAAATAAATCATGACGCACATCACTCGAAAGGTCTATTCAAGCCCTATGCTGATATCGAAACTAATTTTATTTTGGTTGATTTCCTTAGGAGATATTTCAAAATTTGCATAGAAAAACGACGTCTTTTCAAAGTCTTTCAAATAAATCATGACGCACATCACTTGAAAGGTCTATTCAAGCCCTATGCTGATATCGAAACTAATTTTATTTTGGTTGATTTCCATAGGAGATATTTAAAAATTTGCATAGAAAAACGACGTCTTTTCAAAGTCTTTCAAATAAATCATGACGCACATCACTCGAAAGGTCTATTCAAGCCCTTTGCTGATATCGAAACTAATTTTATTTTGGTTGATTTCCTTAGGAGATATTTCAAAATTTGCATAGAAAAACGACGTCTTTTCAAAGTCTTTCAAATAAATCATGACGCATATCGCTGGAAAGGTCTATTCAAGCCCTATGCTGATATCGAGGCTAATTTTATTTTGATTGATTTCCTTAGGAGATATTTGAAAATTTGCATATAAAAATGACATCTTTTCAAAGTCTTTCAAATAAATCATGACGCACATCACTGGAAAGGTCTATTCAAGCCCTATGCTGATATCGAATCTAATTTTATTTTGATTGATTTCTTTAGGAGATATTTCAAAATTTGTATAGAAAAATGACGTCTTTTCAAAGTCTTTCAAATAAATCATGACGCTCATCACTCGAAAGGTCTATTCAAGCCCTATGCTGATATCGAAACTAATTTTATTTTGATTGATTTTTGCAGGAGATATTTCAAAATTTGCTTAGAAAAACGACGTCTTTTCAAAGTTAATCAAATAAATCTTGACGCACATCACTGCAAAGGTCTGTTCAAGCCCTATACAGGCATCGAAAATAATTTTATTTTGATTGATTTTTGCAGGAGATATTTCAAAATTTGCTTAGAAAAACGACGTCTTTTCAAAGTTAATCAAATAAATCATGACGCACATCACTGGAAAGGTCTGTTCAAGCCCTATACAGGTATCGAAACTAATTTTATTTTGATTGATTTTTGCAGGAGATATTTCAAAATTTGCTTAGAAAAACGACGGCTTTTCAAAGTTGATCAAATAAATCATGACGCACATCACTGGAAAGGTCTGTTCAAGCCCTATACAGGTATCGAATTTAATTTTATTTTGATTGATTTTTTCAGGAGATATTTCAAAATTTGCTTAGAAAAACGACGTCTTTTCAAAGTTGATCAAATAAATCATGACGCACATCACTGCAAAGGTCTGTTCAAGCCCTATACATGTATCGAAACTAATTTAATTTTGATTGATTTTTTCAGGAGATATTTCAAAATTTGCATAGAAAAACGACGTCTTTTCAAAGTTAATCAAATAAATCATGACGCACATCACTGGAAAGGTCTGTTCAAGCCCTATACAGGTATCGAAACTAATTTTATTTTGATTGATTTTTTCAGGAGATATTTCAAAATTTGCTAAGAAAAACGACGTCTTTTCAAAGTTAATCAAATAAATCATGACGCACATCACTGGAAAGGTCTGTTCAAGCCCTATACAGGTATCGAATCTAATTTTATTTTGATTGATTTTTTCAGGAGATATTTCAAAATTTGCTTAGAAAAACGACGTCTTTTCAAAGTTGATCAAATAAATCATGACGCACATCACTGCAAAGGTCTGTTCAAGCCCTATACAGGTATCGAATCTAATTTTATTTTGATTGATTTTTTCAGGAGATATTTCAAAATTTGCTTAGAAAAACGACGTCTTTTCAAAGTTGATCAAATAAATCATGACGCACATCACTGCAAAGGTCTGTTCAAGCCCTATACATGTATCGAAACTAATTTAATTTTGATTGATTTTTTCAGGAGATATTTCAAAATTTGCATAGAAAAACGACGTCTTTTCAAAGTTAATCAAATAAATCATGACGCACATCACTGGAAAGGTCTGTTCAAGCCCTATACAGGTATCGAAACTAATTTTATTTTGATTGATTTTTTCAGGAGATATTTCAAAATTTGCTAAGAAAAACGACGTCTTTTCAAAGTTAATCAAATAAATCATGACGCACATCACTGGAAAGGTCTGTTCAAGCCCTATACAGGTATCGAAACTAATTTTATTTTGATTGATTTTTTCAGGAGTTATTTCAAAATGTGCTTAGAAAAACGACGTCTTTTCAAAGTTGATCAAGTAAATCATGACGCACATCACTGGAAAGGTCTGTTCAAGCCCTATACAGGTATCGAATCTAATTTTATTTTGATTGATTTTTTCAGGAGATATTTCAAAATTTGCTTAGAAAAACGACGTCTTTTCAAAGTTGATCAAATAAATCATGACGCACATCACTGGAAAGGTCTGTTCAAGCCCTATACAGGTATCGAATCTAATTTTATTTTGATTGATTTTTTCAGGAGATATTTCAAAATTTGCTTAGAAAAACGACGTCTTTTCAAAGTTGATCAAATAAATCATGACGCACATCACTGCAAAGGTCTGTTCAAGCCCTATACATGTATCGAAACTAATTTAATTTTGATTGATTTTTTCAGGAGATATTTCAAAATTTGCATAGAAAAACGACGTCTTTTCAAAGTTAATCAAATAAATCATGACGCACATCACTGGAAAGGTCCATTCAAGCCCTATACAGGTATCGAAACTAATTTTATTTTGATTGATTTTTTCAGGAGATATTTCAAAATTTGCTAAGAAAAACGACGTCTTTTCAAAGTTAATCAAATAAATCATGACGCACATCACTGGAAAGGTCTGTTCAAGCCCTATATAGGTATCGAAACTAATTTTATTTTGATTGATTTTTTCAGGAGTTATTTCAAAATTTGCTTAGAAAAACGACGTTCTTTCAAAGTTAATCAAATAAATCATGACGCACATCACTGCAAAGGTCTGGTCAAGCCCTATACACGTATCGAAACTAATTTTATTTTGATTGATTTTTTCAGGAGATATTTCAAAATTTGCTTAGAAAAACGACGCCTTTTCAAACTTATTCAAATAAATCATGACGCACATCACTGGAAAGGCCTGTTCAAGCCCTATACAGGTATCGAAACTAATTTTATTTTGATTGATTTTTTCAGGAGATATTTCAAAATTTGCTTAGAAAACCGACGTCTTTTCAAAGTTAATCAAATAAATCATGACGCACATCACTGCAAAGGTCTGGTCAAGCCCTATACAGGTATCGAATCTAATTTTATTTTGATTGATTTTTTCAGGAGATATTTCAAAATTTGCTTAGAAAAACGACGTCTTTTCAAAGTTGATCAAATAAATCATGACGCACATCACTGGAAAGGTCTGTTCAAGCCCTATACAGGTATCGAATCTAATTTTATTTTGATTGATTTTTTCAGGAGATATTTCAAAATTTGCTTAGAAAAACGACGTCTTTTCAAAGTTGATCAAATAAATCATGACGCACATCACTGCAAAGGTCTGTTCAAGCCCTATACATGTATCGAAACTAATTTAATTTTGATTGATTTTTTCAGGAGATATTTCAAAATTTGCATAGAAAAACGACGTCTTTTCAAAGTTAATCAAATAAATCATGACGCACATCACTGGAAAGGTCCATTCAAGCCCTATACAGGTATCGAAACTAATTTTATTTTGATTGATTTTTTCAGGAGATATTTCAAAATTTGCTAAGAAAAACGACGTCTTTTCAAAGTTAATCAAATAAATCATGACGCACATCACTGGAAAGGTCTGTTCAAGCCCTATATAGGTATCGAAACTAATTTTATTTTGATTGATTTTTTCAGGAGTTATTTCAAAATTTGCTTAGAAAAACGACGTTCTTTCAAAGTTAATCAAATAAATCATGACGCACATCACTGCAAAGGTCTGGTCAAGCCCTATACACGTATCGAAACTAATTTTATTTTGATTGATTTTTTCAGGAGATATTTCAAAATTTGCTTAGAAAAACGACGCCTTTTCAAACTTATTCAAATAAATCATGACGCACATCACTGGAAAGGCCTGTTCAAGCCCTATACAGGTATCGAAACTAATTTTATTTTGATTGATTTTTTCAGGAGATATTTCAAAATTTGCTTAGAAAACCGACGTCTTTTCAAAGTTAATCAAATAAATCATGACGCACATCACTGCAAAGGTCTGGTCAAGCCCTATACAGGTATCGAATCTAATTTTATTTTGATTGATTTTTTCAGGAGATATTTCAAAATTTGCTTAGAAAAACGACGTCTTTTCAAAGTTAATCAAATAAATCATGACGCACATTACTGGAAAGGTCTATTCAAGCCCTATCCAGGTATCAACATTAATTTAACTTTGAATGATGATTTTGGGAGATATTTAAAAAATTTCCATAGAACCATTTTATTTTAATTTTTAAATGGTATAATTTTAATTGAATATTAAGTCATACAAATTATGAGACAAAAATGAAAAAAAAGCGTGAAGTTCCATGTTTAAATCAGCTAAAACAACTTCATTGATAGTTTGAGGTGAAAAAAGAATGCCATCTTAGTTTTTGATAGAAAAAAGAAATTAAAATGATTGCAGACCTTTAAAAGAAAAATCATTTACCTATATATGTAGGTACGAAATTCTTAAAACATTTTAAAGGCCAAATTTTGAAATGGAACGTTCTTTAGCGAAAATTTTTTAAGAAATAAAATTTTAGGCAATATTTTTTGAAAAAAATTGTGAATTCCGTTCAAAATTCTGTGTAGACAAGCACAAATGTTCTTTTTAATATTCAATGCTCTTTTTCATTTTTAGTCAAATGCTGAAAACGACATGTAAAAATCTTTCTTTAAACAAAAAGTGTTAGGTACCCACTTTCTCCCTTAAAAAAAAAAAACGAAAAAAGATGTCAATTATGAATGGTACTTTGTTTGCCTCATAAAAATAACAAAATAAACAAGAAATGGCAAAAAAATACAATTAGTTGTTTTTTTTTTTAATTCTCAAAAATAGAAAATTTTCCATCATTTTCCAGCATTTGACTAAAAATAAAAAAATTTTAAAATTAACGAAAACTAACAAATTTTTATAAAAAAAGTTATGTTCAATTGGCTTTTTGAGGGGCAGTCAAGAAGAATATTCATCAACAAAAATGGTGGTTTTTCAGACAAAAGAAATTAATTAAAAAATCTTTTTATAGCGCAGAACCATATTTGAGAAGATGATGTTATTGTAAGGGGAGAAACTAAATACTTTAGCAGTATTGTGTTTAAGTTTCAAGCCTCAAAAATGACTACAATTTACTTATATTTAATATACAAAAAATAAAACTTAAAAGAGGTTTTCCAAAATCTCCCCCCAATTCAGAATCCACAATGCGGAGGGATTTTCAACGACGTCTTTTTTCAATTTTTAAAATTCTTGGCGTGACGTGATGACGAGAAACGCTCTATTGTCTATACCCGCTTATGCTATAAGTGTTTTAAAGTCACTTGATATAAACGAAGAGATCTCGTCACGTTCACGTACCGTTTCCTCGTCGTCGTTCCATTGTGAATAAGGGAGATTACATGGATAAACATATCGTTCAGGATTGTTGACAACCACCGATGTTAGATCATTTAAACGCAAAGAAAATCATGTTGTCAACCTGTGTTGCATGGTCTTCAAAATATCTTAGAAACTTGTTGCGATTCCATCAAGCAATGTTGTCAACAAAGTTGATAATATAAATCCCTCTAATATAGGGCTTCAGCTTCAGTCTTAGGATATCCGTCGAACTGAACGGACGTGTTTCATCCAGTCTTATGATATCCTTCGTGCCGAAAGGACGTGTCAGTGTCGGTGTTAACTTAAGTGTAGTTGTAGTTGGAGTTGGAGTTGGATTTGGAGTTGGAGTTGGATTTGGAGTTGTAGTTGGAGTTGGAGTTGTAGTTGGAGTTGGAGTTGGAGTTGGAGTTGGAGTTGGAGTTGGAGTTGGAGTTGGAGTTGGAGTTGGAGTTGGAGTTGGAGTTGGAGTTGGAGTTGGAGTTGGAGTTGGAGTTGGAGTTGGAGTTGGAGTTGGAGTTGAAGTTGGAGTTGGAGTTGGAGTTGGAGTTGGAGTTGGAGTTGGAGTTGGATTTGGGGTTGGAGTTGTAGTTGGAGTTGGACCTAGAGCTGGACTCTGACTAGGGCTTGAACCAGGACTAGGACTTGGACTTGGACTTGGACTTGGACTTGGACTTGGATTTGGACTTGGACTTGGACTTGGACTTGGACTTGGACTTGGACTTGGACTTGGACTTGGACTTGGACTTGGACTTGGACTTGGACTTGGACTTGGACTTGGACTTGGCCTTGGAGTTGGACTTGGACTTGGACTTGGACTTGGACTTGGACTTGGACTTGGACTTGGACTTGGACTTGGACTTGGACTTGGACTTGGACTTGGACTTGGACTTGGACTTGGACTTGGACTTGGACTTGGACTTGGACTTGGACTTGGACTTGGACTTGGACTTGGACTTGGACTTGGACTTGGACTTGGACATGAAATTGGACTTGGACATGAAATTGGACTTGGACATGAAATTGGACTTGGAATTAGATTTGGATTTGGACTTGGGCTGTCAAGCCCTATACAGGTACTGAAATTAATTTTATTTTGATTGATTTTTTCAGGAGTTATTTCAAAATTTGTTAAGAAAACCGACGTCTTTTCAAAGTTAATCAAAAAAATCATGACGCACATCACTGGAAAGGTCTGTTCAAGCCCTATACAGGTATCGAAACTAATTTTCTTTTGATTGATTTTTCAGGAGTTATTTCAAAATTTGCTAAGAAAACGACGTCTTTTCAAAGTTAATCAAATAAATCATGACGCACATCACTGGAAAGGTCTGTTCAAGCCCTATACAGGTATCGCAACTAATTTTATTTTGATTGATTTTTTCAGGAGATATTTCAAAATTTGCATAGAAAAACGACGTCTTTTCAAAGTTAATCAAATAAATCATGACGCACATCACTGGAAAGGTCTGTTCAAGCCCTATACAGGTATCGAAACTAATTTTATTTTGATTGATTTTTGCAGGAGATATTTCAAAATTTGCTTAGAAAAACGACGTCTTTTCAAAGTTAATCAAATAAATCATGACGCACATCACTGGAAAGGTCTGTTCAAGCCCTATACAGGTATCGAAACTAATTTTATTTTGATTGATTTTTTCAGGAGATATTTCAAAATTTGCTTAGAAAAACGACGTCTTTTCAAAGTTGATCAAAACAATCATGACGCACATCACTGGAAAGGTCCATCCAAGCCCTTTGCTGAAATCGAAACTAGTTTTATTTTCATAGAAAAACGACATTTTTTCAAATTTAATTAACATTATACATTAGGGAAGGTAGTTATGGGCAGCAAATCATTAATAGCAGTTTGGATACGGATATTTCACCAACCAGACCTTGAAAATATTAATTTCTTGCATTTTTAAAAGGAGGCATCAATTATGAAGGCTTAAATATAGCCATTCAAAGACATTAAAGTAGGTAGTTAGGTGCAGC
The DNA here is from genome assembly GCA_946251815.1 of Dasysyrphus albostriatus. Lineage (NCBI taxonomy): Eukaryota > Metazoa > Arthropoda > Insecta > Diptera > Syrphidae > Dasysyrphus > Dasysyrphus albostriatus. Next base: position 29,647,401 of record OX276336.1, on the reverse strand, counting down.
AAATCAGTAAAATCACTTTGGATGCAAATATTTTACCAAATAGACCTTGACAAATTTTACGCAAGTATACGCGAGTCTACGCAACATTACGCAAGTAACTTTGGATGCGTATATTTCAAAAACCACACACCGTGGATGGTTCTAGTTCTCAGTTTTGAAAATCCCTGGAAAATTTCGGTTGAGTTATTTAATTACATTTTATTTATAATTATCCACAAGGCTCGGTTTTTGAAATATCGTCATCCAAACACATTAAGGTGGGTATTTGGAGGCAGAAAATCAGTAAAATAACTTTGGGCGAATATTTTCCCAAAAATACGATACAAAAAAAATGGGCTTCCATGTGTCGATTGGGTTTGAAAAGACCTTTCCAATAACGTATGGTACGATTTATTTCATTAACTTTGAAAAATTTGGCTAAATGTTTACATTTTTGAAAAGGTATATAAATTTCCTATTCAGAACTGAAAGTCGAAACAATTTTAAATGCTTGATACGTAAGATATTCGCATTTAACGGATTGCGTAAAAATTTAGTAAAATTACATTAGATGCAAATATCTAATGAACTTGACAATGGGTGATATGCATAAAACATAGTAAATGCTTTTACTGGAGAATTTTTAAATATATCTTATTTTAGGTATGCATAAAAATGCAGTAAATGCCGATATATAAGTATTTACTTCAGGCCATAGCATTAACTTATTTTGGATGAATTCTACTAGTGAATACTATATTCAGCATGCATAAGAACTAATAAGTACTTTTTTAAGTTTCTAAGTTTCAGAATAGCAACATGAAAATTTGAAAATTTCATAGTTCATACTTTTTTGGTTAAAGAGTTGTAAAACCAAAAATTAACAGTCTTGAGTCTGATTTTAAGGCAAAAATAGGTGTCTGTGCTCTTTTGTTTTAAATTGGATCTGTGTAAATAGTAACTGAAACGGCGAACTTTGTGCGAATTAATTCTCAAAGAGTCTATAAAGGTAGAAGGTCATGTTCAGAGTCTCATTTTAAATCGCTTTGTGTCATTTGGATCGAAATCCAGTTCAATTTGATCTTAAGTTTTATTAGAAATGTTTAAATTTAGACTAGAGATCAAATTTAAATGAAATATTAACCCAATTGACACCTAGCTCAAAAAGGGAAATTAAACTCTGTCGTTTCTTTTGCCTATTTTGATCTTGATTTTCCTTAAGTTCAATTCCAGCTTTAAGTTTTAACTTACTCATAAAAAAATAAAAAATAAATTAATTAATATTCGGAGGCTCACTTATCACTTTGGCTAACGTTTAATGTCATAATCTAAGAAAAATAACCTTCCCGTTCACAGAAAAGGGACACACATAAGCCACAGTGCTCAAGTGAAAAGAATCTTCCATTACTCAATTGTATTACTTTTTTTAAATTTATCTCGGAAGCCTTACTTTCTCATATTATAGTAAAAAAAAGAGAAGGAAATGTAACAATCAGGAATTTTACATGACAACTTTAATGGAATATAAGTATTTACTATTAATTTCCGATGAACTACTTATTTTTATGCATACGAAGTTCAGTAAATACTTCAAATTTAACCTCTTACTAGAAGGCCTAGCAATTACTTTAACCTTTTACTTCTGGTAAGTACTGCCGTTTTATGCATATCACCCATTGTAGAAGCTTTTGGTTTTGAGAAACGGATAGCTTCTAAATAGATAATGAAGAATTTCAAAACCGAAACTATTTGCATTCCTTGGCGGTGAAAGAATATTTATCCAAAGGATTTTCAGGCTAAATACAAATAATCGAATATCACTTTGGATGCCAATATTTCGAAAACCATATTTTATAGTGGCTTTTTATTCTTATTTTTTGGAAATTTTTGGAAAGCTCTGGTAAATTTCAATACAATTTTTTTTGTTTTTACCTTCTTGGAGGTGGTCACCACTTAAGTCGATTTAAGACAAAAGTCAGTTTTCATCATGTTCTCCATGCTTCATTGCACCGTTGAAAAAAATCCCCTGTTATTTAGACACTTTTTTCATTAAATAAAAACCAAAATGAAAAAACCGCTTGAGTCATTTTCACTCTAAGAAACATAAGCAATAAACACTTAACTCAAATAAGAATTCAAAAATAATTTAATGCAGTTTTAAATAATGGCTTATATCGACTAAAGCCGCTTTTCTAAATTGGAAACCATTCCAAAAACAGAAAAGTATATGAGAGTCAAAAACGACTTATTCTGATATAAACTGTTATTGCAAAATAAACAAAACAAAATTTTCATCGTTACTTAAAAGAATTTAGTCATTTTTGCAAATTTGTATTTGTATTTTGAGAAATCTTATGTTTTATTTCTCAGTCCGCCTCTAAGTAGTTTTTCCTACCGTTCCACGAATTAAAAATTTATTTCTAACTTCTTACACTCAGTCATGAAAGTAAATATACTCAGGATATACGAGAACGTCAGTTTAAAGTATACACTAACTTTTGTGACACATTGTAACTGTGAAAATAAATTCCGACGAGAAAAATACTGTAACTTTCGTGAACAGCCACGGCCATATATACCTACAACAAAAATGTGCACATCGGTGTGTCTGCCTGCACACTGGCATGTTTGGCATTTCGCTGCACAGACACACACCACACCGATCGAGCAACGCAGCAAAAAATCAGAATATTCTGATTTCCCCACACCAGCTAACACGTACGGCATACCCCACATTTCAATATACCGATGCAAATGTGGTGTGTATGAGCTGAGAAACTTTTTCCCTTTCAGCTTGTAGTTTCGTGTGTGTGTGCGTATGTAAGCAATTTTAAAATAAAAATGATTTCAAACTTTCTTCACTCTACACTCAATCATGACATAACTATACTCGTGCATAAGACCAAAGCTAATATAATAAAGTTACTTATAGTTATATTATCTTTGATAAGACCTAGGGGAACGTTTAAGTTTAAGGTGTACACTTACTTTTGTATCACATTGTAATTTGGACGAGAAAAATGGTGTCCCTTTCCTAAATGAACTTTTTTCTTTTCAGCTTGTAGTTAGTTAGGGTTCCTATTCCAAAATATTCGGTAGATACAAACTACTGTTAGCTTTTTTTGTTGGTGCTGGAAGTTGCGCCTGTGTGTGAGCATTTTTGTGACTTGTTAGGTACCTAGTGTCATAGTATTGTTTGTTTTTCCAACGGATATAGATACATATATAGGTAAGTTCTACATTCTGCCCAGCCCAGAACTAAATTATCCTAAAATGAATTGAAGTTTTCAAATATTTGGAAAGAATATGTGAAAAGAACTTACTGTTTAATAAATAGGTACGGAATAAATACCTGAATTACTATTGCAAATCGTTTGAATCGTAAGTTAAAACAAAAGTTTTTTCAAGAATTCCATTTGTCACTGCATTTTCTCATTATTACATTAGGCATCGAACGGGAACGGCACAAAGAAAAACTGAAAATTTAAAATAAAGAAATTATTTTCTTACATAAATTACAAAATACCGAAAGTCTTCCTTTTTTGGATTGGGACCACGTAAGTTAATTTGCCTTTAAGTGGTTTGTTGTACCTTTTATTAATTTTATAATATTATGTAGGAATGCACCTATTTGTATTTGTAGTTCAATTGAATCGTTTTGTACAAGGGTAGGTAGGTACCTACGCTGTTGTTGTGTTTTTTTTTTATCTATTTTTCTTGTTTTTTGCACAAAAATAGGAATTTTTTCAAAAGATAATTATTTAAAAGCGGGACTGGCCTTAGGAGACACATCTTGTTCAATTTTTTTAAGCTCTAACCCCTTGACTGACTACTATCAACCGATGGCTTCTTGCCTTTTTATGAATAAAAATCTAGTTTTAAGGACTCAAACTTCATATTGATTTTAATTTATTTTAGGTGGTATGTATGTATGTATTTTATTTCCAAAATTTTTTATTTGAAGACTTATAAGGATAATATTCAGAATATAGGTAGCAAATTGATATAAAAATAAAATAAAAGAATTGTAAGCTGGTTGTAAAAAACTATGGCATAATGTTTTAAGTGTTCCTGTTATAGTTTTTTTTATATTTTTAATTCAAGTGCGATTGTTTATTTGGTGAAGTTTCAAAAATGTTTACTTGGTTTAAAATTTAATTAAATAGATAACACATGATATTAAATATAAGACTACCTTCATCATTAACAAAATAAAAGATTGCTTCACCTGACCAAATTCCAACAACTTCTCTTACATATCGTAACCTTGGAGTTACAAGGTCGTATGTGATAAATATATGAATTTGAGATACGGCGAAAACAAAAAATTCATTTTATTTCAAATTTCTAGGTACGACCTTGATTTTTTGGCTTTTTCTACTCTTATTTAAATGCTGATATATTTTAAATGATGCAAAATGATTATAACTCGATATTTGAACCGTTTTGCATGAAAACCAGGTTTTTGAATTTTTTCAACCAGAGATACGACCAGGTGACGTATGTATATCTATGACGGAATATTCAAATGTAGTTGTGGGTACTAGATGACTCTTACTCCGATTCTGACCCTGAAATTGAGTCTGATAAAACCATTAAACATTATAATCAGCTTCTACAAAGTACAAAGTATAAAAGCATTTACATATATTAGGCACCTACATATATGCAAACCAGAAATTGGCAGAATCCCACTTTGTCAAATAAAAATCTAGATTTAAATAAAATAACCTAAGCCTTTAAGCAAGGGCGATCGCAAGATCTTGATCAACGGGGGAGGGTGAAAGTATTAGCAACAAAAATCTAGCTTTGAGATTCAAAAGAAGACAAATTGAATGCACTTAATATTCCCATGAAGTCGGCTAAGATGTATTTACTTCCCATGAAAATTGATTATAAAACTCTTTTTAGCAATACAGTACATATTTTTTGTTTCTGTCTCAAAAAAAAAAATTAGTTTTGCATCACTATCACAAATTATATTATAATATCCTCTGTAAAAAATTAACTACTATTTGAAAATCATTTGGCATTGAATTTTTAAAAAACAGCTTACGTCGATTAAAGATACTAGTAAACTGGATGTATTTGTTAATTATTTAAATAAGCAAAACAATTTCACAATATTCACAAAAAAACATTCAAGTTTTTAGTGAATATTTAAAGATTTTGAATGTTCAACATTCTATAAAGAAAATTCTATAAAAAAAATTATGATAAAGTTCATAATATACTTTTTTTAGAGAAATTTTTGAATAACTAATTTTTGTTGTTGTTTTTTTTTTTATATTAAAATTTATTGTAAACAATATTGCAGCACTGAACAGGCTTCAGTCTTAAGATATCCGTCGAACTGAACAGACGTGTTTCAGCCAGTCTTACGGTATCCTTCGTGGTGAACGGACGTGTCAGTCAGTTAAGTTAAGTTGAGTTAAGTTAAGATAAGTTAAGTTAAGTTAAGTTAAGTTAAAGTTGGAGTTGAAGTTGGAGTTGGAGTTGGAGTAGGAGTTGGAGTTGGAGTTGGAGTTGGAGTTGAAGTTGGAGTTGGAGTTGGAGTTGAAGTTGGAGTTGGAGTTGGAGTTGGAGTTGGAGTTGGACTTGGACTTGGACTTGGACTTGGACTTGGACTTGGACTTGGACTTGGACATGTACTTGGACTTTGATTTGGACTTGGACTTGGACCTGTACTTGGACTTGGACTTGTACTTGGACTTGGACTTGGACTTGGACTTGGACTTGGACTTGGACTTGGACTTGGACTTGGACTTGGACTTGGACTTGGACTTGGACTTGGACTTGGACTTGGACTTGGACTTGGACTTGGACTTGGACTTGGACATGTACTTGGACTTTGATTTGGACTTGGACTTGGACCTGTACTTGGACTTGGACTTGGACTTGGACTTGGACTTGGACTTGGACTTGGACTTGGACTTGGACTTGGACTTGGACTTGGACTTGGACTTGGACTTTGATTTGGACTTGGACTTGGACTTGGACTTTGATTTGGACTTGGACTTGGACCTGTACTTAAACTTGGACTTGGACTTGGACTTGGACATGTACTTGGACTTTGAATTGGAATTGGACTTGGACCTGTACTTGGACTTGGACTTGGACTTGGACTTGGACTTGGACTTGGACTTGGACTTGGACTTGGACTTGGACTTGGACTTGGACTTGGACTTGGACTTGGACATGTACTTGGACTTTGATTTGGACTTGGACTTGGACTTGGACTTGGACTTGGACTTGGACTTGGACTTGGATTTTGACATGTACTTGGACTTTGATTTGGACTTGGACTTGGACTTGGACTTGAGCTTGGACCTGTACTTGGACTTGGACTTGGACTTGGACTTGGACTTGGACTTGGGCTTGGACTTGGACTTGGACTTGGACTTGGACTTGGACTTGGACTTGGACTTGGACTTGGACTTGGACTTGGACTTGGACTTGGACTTGGACTTGGACTTGGACTTGGACTTGGACTTGGACTTGGACTTGGACTTGGAATCGGACTTGGACTTGCACTTGGACTTGGATATGGGCTTGGACTTGGACTTGGACTTGGACCTGTACTTGGACTTTGATTTGGACTTGGACTTGGACTTGGACCTGTACTTGGACTTGGACCTGGACTTGGACTTGGACTTTGATTTGGACTTGGACTTGAGCTTGGACTTGGACTTTGATTTGGACTTGGACTTGAGCTTGGACCTGTACTTGGACTTGGACTTGGACTTGGACTTGGACTTGGACTTGCACTTGGACTTGGACCTGTACTTGGACCTGTACTTGGACTTGGACTTGGGCTTGGACTTGGACTTGGACTTGGACTTGGGCTTGGACTTGGACTTGGACTTGGACTTGGACTTGGACTTGGACTTGGACTTGGACTTGGACTTGGACTTGGACTTGGACTTGGACTTGGACTTGGACCTGGACTTGGAGTTGGACTTGAACTTGGACTTGGACTTGGACTTGGACTTGGACTTGGAATTGGACTTGGACATGAAATTGGACTTGGAATTAGATTTGGACTTGGGCTGTCAAGCCCTATACAGGTACTGAAATTAATTTTATTTTGATTGATTTTTTCAGGAGTTATTTCAAAATTTGCTAAGAAAAACGACGTCTTTTCAAAGTTAATCAAATAAATCATGACGCACATCACTGGAAAGGTCTGTTCAAGTTCTATACAGGTATCGAAACTAATTTTATTTTGATTGATTTTTTCAGGAGATATTTCAAAATTTGCATAGAAAAACGACGTCTTTTAAAAGTTAATCAAATAAATCATGACGCACATCAATGTAAAGGTCTGTTCAAGCCCTGTACAGGTATCGAATCTAATTTTATTTTGATTGGTTTTTTTCAGGAGATATTTCAAAATTTGCTTAGAAAAACGACGCCTTTTCAAACTTAATCAAATAAATCATGACGCACATCACTGGAAAGGTCTATTCAAGCCCTACACAGATCTTGAAACCAATTTTATTTTGATTAATTTTTTCAGAAGATATTTCAAAATTTGCTTAGAAAAACGACGTCTTTTCAAAGTTAATCAAATAAATTATGACGCACATCACTGCAAAGGTCTGTTCAAGTCCTATACAGGTATCGAAACTAATTTTATTTTGATTGATTTTTTCAGGAGTTATTTCAAATTTGCTAAGAAAAACGACGTCTTTTCAAAGTTAATCAAATAAATCATGACGCACATCACTGGAAAGGTCTGTTCAAGACCTATACAGGTATCGAAACTAATTTTATTTTGATTAATTTTTTCAGGAGTTATTTCAAAATTTGCTTAGAAAAACGACGTCTTTTCAAAGTTAATCAAATAAATCATGACGCACATCACTGGAAAGGTCTGTTCAAGCCCTATACAGATATCGAAACCAATTTTATTTTGATTGATTTTTTCAGGAGTTATTTCAAAATTTGCTTAGAAAAACGACGCCTTTTCAAACTTAATCAAATAAATCATGACGCACATCACTGTAAAGGTCTGTTCAAGCCCTATACAGGTATCGAAACCAATTTTATTTTGATTAATTTTTTCAGAAGATATTTCAAAATTTGCTTAGAAAAACGACGTCTTTTCAAAGTTAATCAAATAAATTATGACGCACATCACTGCAAAGGTCTGTTCAAGTCCTATACAGGTATCGAAACTAATTTTATTTTGATTCATTTTTTCAGGAGTTATTTCAAAATTTGCTAAGAAAAACGACGTCTTTTCAAAGTTAATCAAATAAATCATGACGCACATCACTGGAAAGGTCTGTTCAAGACCTATACAGGTATCGAAACTAATTTTATTTTGATTAATTTTTTCAGGAGTTATTTCAAAATTTGCTTAGAAAAACGACGTCTTTTCAAAGTTAATCAAATAAATCATGACGCACATCACTCGAAAGGTCTATTTAAGCCCTATGCTGATACCGAAACTAATTTTATTTTGATTGATTTCTTTAGGAGATATTTCAAAATTTGTATAGAAATATGACGTCTTTTCAAAGTCTTTCAAATAAATCATGACGCACATCACTTGAAAGGTCTATTCAAGCCCTATGCTGATATCGAAACTAATTTTATTTTGGTTGATTTCCATAGGAGATATTTCAAAATTTGCATAGAAAAACGACGTCTTTTCAAAGTCTTTCAAATAAATCATGACGCACATCACTCGAAAGGTCTATTCAAGCCCTTTGCTGATATCGAAACTAATTTTATTTTGGTTGATTTCCTTAGGAGATATTTCAAAATTTCCATAGAAAAACGACGTCTTTTCAAAGTCTTTCAAATAAATCATGACGCATATCGTTGGAAAGGTCTATTCAAGCCCTATGCTGATATCGAGGCTAATTTTATTTTGATTGATTTCCTTAGGAGATATTTGAAAATTTGCATATAAAAATGACGTCTTTTCAAAGTCTTTAAAATAAATCATGACGCACATCACTGGAAAGGTCTATTTAAGCCCTATGCTGATACCGAAACTAATTTTATTTTGATTGATTTCTTTAGGAGATATTTCAAAATTTGTATAGAAATATGACGTCTTTTCAAAGTCTTTCAAATAAATCATGACGCACATCACTTGAAAGGTCTATACAAGCCCTATGCTGATATCGAAACTAATTTTATTTTGATTGATTTCTTTAGGAGATATTTCAAAATTTGTATAGAAAAACGACGTCTTTTCAAAGTCTTTCAAATAAATCATGACGCACATCACTCGAAAGGTCTATTTAAGCCCTATGCTGATACCGAAACTAATTTTATTTTGATTGATTTCTTTAGGAGATATTTCAAAATTTGTATAGAAATATGACGTCTTTTCAAAGTCTTTCAAATAAATCATGACGCACATCACTTGAAAGGTCTATTCAAGCCCTATGCTGATATCGAAACTAATTTTATTTTGATTGATTTCTTTAGGAGATATTTCAAAATTTGCATAGAAAAACGACGTCTTTTCAAAGTCTTTCAAATAAATCATGACGCACATCACTCGAAAGGTCTATTCAAGCCCTATGCTGATATCGAAACTAATTTTATTTTGGTTGATTTCCTTAGGAGATATTTCAAAATTTGCATAGAAAAACGACGTCTTTTCAAAGTCTTTCAAATAAATCATGACGCACATCACTCGAAAGGTCTATTCAAGCCCTATAGTGTTATCGAAACTAATTTTATTTTGGTTGATTTCCATAGGAGATATTTAAAAATTTGCATAGAAAAACGACGTCTTTTCAAAGTCTTTCAAATAAATCATGACGCACATCACTCGAAAGGTCTATTCAAGCCCTTTGCTGATATCGAAACTAATTTTATTTTGGTTGATTTCCTTAGGAGATATTTCAAAATTTGCATAGAAAAACGACGTCTTTTCAAAGTCTTTCAAATAAATCATGACGCATATCGTTGGAAAGGTCTATTCAAGCCCTATGCTGATATCGAGGCTAATTTTATTTTGATTGATTTCCTTAGGAGATATTTGAAAATTTGCATATAAAAATGACATCTTTTCAAAGTCTTTCAAATAAATCATGACGCACATCACTGGAAAGGTCTATTCAAGCCCTATGCTGATATCGAATCTAATTTTATTTTGATTGATTTCTTTAGGAGATATTTCAAAATTTGTACAGAAAAATGACGTCTTTTCAAAGTCTTTCAAATAAATCATGACGCTCATCACTCGAAAGGTCTATTCAAGCCCTATGCTGATATCGAAACTAATTTTATTTTGATTGATTTTTGCAGGAGATATTTCAAAATTTGCTTAGAAAAACGACGTCTTTTCAAAGTTAATCAAATAAATCTTGACGCACATCACTGCAAAGGTCTGTTCAAGCCCTATACAGGCATCGAAAATAATTTTATTTTGGTTAATTTCCGTAGGAGATATTTCAAAATTTGCTTAGAAAAACGACGTCTTTTCAAAGTTAATCAAATAAATCATGACGCACATCACTGGAAAGGTCTGTTCAAGCCCTATACAGGTATCGAAACTAATTTTATTTTGATTGATTTTTGCAGGAGATATTTCAAAATTTGCTTAGAAAAACGACGTCTTTTCAAAGTTGATCAAATAAATCATGACGCACATCACTGGAAAGGTCCATTCAAGCCCTATACAGGTATCGAAACTAATTTTATTTTGATTGATTTTTGCAGGAGATATTTCAAAATTTGCTTAGAAAAACGACGTCTTTTCAAAGTCTTTCAAATAAATCATGACGCACATCACTCGAAAGGTCTACTTAAGCCCTATGCTGATACCGAAACTAATTTTATTTTGATTGATTTCTTTAGGAGATATTTCAAAATTTGTATAGAAATATGACGTCTTTTCAAAGTCTTTCAAATTAATCATGACGCACATCACTTGAAAGGTCTATTCAAGCCCTATGCTGATATCGAAACTAATTTTATTTTGGTTGATTTTTGCAGGAGATATTTCAAAATTTGCAAGGAAAAACGACGTCTTTTCAAAGTCTTTCAAATAAATCATGACGCACATCACTCGAAAGGTCTATTCAAGCCCTATGCTGATATCGAAACTAATTTTATTTTGATTGATTTCTTTAGGAGATATTTCAAAATTTGCATAGAAAAACGACATCTTTTCAAAGTCTTTCAAATAAATCATGACGCACATCACTCGAAAGGTCTATTCAAGCCCTTTGCTGATATCGAAACTAATTTTATTTTGGTTGATTTCCTTAGGAGATATTTCAAAATTTGCATAGAAAAACGACGTCTTTTCAAAGTCTTTCAAATAAATCATGACGCATATCGTTGGAAAGGTTTATTCAAGCCCTATGCTGATATCGAGGCTAATTTTATTTTGATTGATTTCCTTAGGAGATATTTGAAAATTTGCATATAAAAATGACATCTTTTCAAAGTCTTTCAAATAAATCATGACGCACATCACTGGAAAGGTCTATTCAAGCCCTATGCTGATATCGAATCTAATTTTATTTTGATTGATTTCTTTAGGAGATATTTCAAAATTTGTATAGAAAAATTACGTCTTTTCAAAGTCTTTCAAATAAATCATGACGCTCATCACTCGAAAGGTCTATTCAAGCCCTATGCTGATATCGAAACTAATTTTATTTTGATTGATTTCTTTAGGAGATATTTCAAAATTTGTATATAAATATGACGTCTTTTCAAAGTCTTTCAAATAAATCATGACGCACATCACTGGAAAGGTCTATTCAAGCCCTATGCTGAAATCGAAACTAATTTTATTTTGCATAGAAAAACGACATTTTTTCAAATTTAATTAACATTATACATTAGGGAAGGTAGTTATGGGCAGCAAATCATTAATAGCAGTTTGGATACGAATATTTTACCAACCAGACCTTGAAAAAAATTATTTTCTGGCATTTTTGAAATGGTGGCTTAATTTTTACTCAGCACTGGAAACCGCATTAATTTTGAAGGCTTGGTTTACGAAATAAAGCCATTCAAAGACGTTAGGGAAGGTAGTAAGGGGCAGCAAATCAGTAATATTAGTTTGGATACGGATATTTTACCAACCAGACCTTGAAAATATTAATTTCTTGCATTTTTAAAAGGAGGCATCAATTTTGAAGGCTTAAATATAGCCATTCAAAGACATTAAAGTAGGTAGTTAGGTGCAGCAAATCAGTAAAATCACTTTGGATGCAAATATTTTACCAAATAGACCTTGACAAATTTTACGCAAGTATACGCGAGTCTACGCAACATTACGCAAGTAACTTTTTTTTGCGTATATTTCAAAAACCACACACCGTGGATGGTTCTAGTTCTCAGTTTTGAAAATCCCTGGAAAATTTCGGTTGAGTTATTTAATTACATTTTATTTATAATTATCCACAAGGCTCGGTTTTTGAAATATCGTCATCCAAACACATTAAGGTGGGTATTTGGAGGCAGAAAATCAGTAAAATCACTTTGGGCGAATATTTTCCCAAAAATACGATACAAAAAAAATGGGCTTCCATGTGTCGATTGGGTTTGAAAAGACCTTTCCAATAACGTATGGTACGATTTATTTCATTAACTTTGAAAAATTTGGCTAAATGTTTACATTTTTGAAAAGGTATATAAATTTCCTATTCAGAACTGAAAGTCGAAACAATTTTAAATGCTTGATACGTAAGATATTCGCATTTAACGGATTGCGTAAAAATTTAGTAAAATTACATTAGAATGAACTAAACAATGGGTGATATGCATAAAACATAGTAAATGCTTTTACTGGAGAATTTTTAAATATATCTTATTTTAGGTATGCATAAAAATGCAGTAAATGCCGATATACATATAAGTATTTACTTCAGGCCATAGCATTAACTTATTTTGGATGAATTCTATTAGTGAATACTATATTCAGCATGCATAAGAACTAATAAGTACTTTTTTAAGTTTCTAAGTTTCAGAATAGCAACATGAAAATTTGAAAATTTCATAGTTCATACTTTTTTGGTTAAAGAGTTGTAAAACCAAAAATTAACAGTCTTGAGTCTGATTTTAAGGCAAAAATAGGTGTCTGTGCTCTTTTGTTTTAAATTGGATCTGTGTAAATAGTAACTGAAACGGCGAACTTTGTGCGAATTAATTCTCAAAGAGTCTATTAAGGCAGAAGGTCATGTTCAGAGTCTCATTTTAAATCACTTTGTGTCATTTGGATCGAATTCACGTTAAAATTTAAACGAAATATTAACTGTCGTTTCTTTTGCCTATTTTGATCTTGATTTTCCTTAAGTTCAATTCCAGCTTTAAGTTTTAACTTACTCATAAAAAAATAAAAAATAAATTAATTAATATTCGGAGGCTCACTTATCACTTTGGCTAACGTTTAATGTCATAATCTAAGAAAAATAACCTTCCCGTTCACAGAAAAGGGACACACATAAGCCACAGTGCTCAAGTGAAAAGAATCTTCCATTACTCAATTGTATTACTTTTTTTTAATTTATCTCGGAAGCCTTACTTTCTCGTATTATAGTAAAAAAAAGAGAAGGAAATGTAACAATCAGCAATTTTACATGACAACTTTAATGGAATATAAGTATTTACTATTAATTTCCGATGAACTACTTATTTTTATGCATACGAAGTTCAGTAAATACTTCAAATTTAACCTCTTACTAGAAGGCCTAGCAATTACTTTAACCTTTTACTTCTGGTAAGTACTGCCGTTTTATGCATATCACCCATTGTAGAAGCTTTTGGTTTTGAGAAACGGATAGCTTTTAAATAGATAATGAAGAATTTGAAAACCGAAACCATTTGCATTCCTTGGCGGTGAAAGAATATTTATCCAAAGGATTTTCAGGCTAAATACAAATAATCGAATATCACTTTGGATGCCAATATTTCGAAAACCATATTTTATAGTGGGTTTTTATTCTTATTTTTGGAAATTTTTGGAAAGCTCTGGGAAATTTCAATACAACCTTTTTTTGTTTTTACCTTCTTGGAGGCTTTGTTTCAGAAATATCGCCGACCTTTAGACATTAAGACCAAAGTCACAAGCAATAATCACTTAAGTCGATTTAAGACAGAAGTCAGTTTTCATCATGTTCTCCATGCTTCATTGCACCGTTGAAAAAAATCCCTTGTTATTTAAACACTTTTTTCATTAAATAAAAACCAAAATGAAAAAACCGCTTAAGTCATTTTCACTCTAAGAAACATAAGCAATAAACGCTTTACTCAAATAAGAATTCAAAAATAATTGAATGCAGTTTTAAATAATGGCTTATATCGACTAAAGCCGCTTTTCTAAATTGGAAACCATTCCTAAAACAGAAAAGTATATGAGAGTCAAAAACAACTTATTCTGATATAAACTGTTATTGCAAAATAAACAAAACAAAATTTGCATCGTTACTTAAAAGAATTTAGTCATTTTTGCAAATTTGTATTTGTATTTTGAGAAATCTTATGTTTTATTTCTCAGTCCGCCTCTAAGTAGTTTTTCCTACCGTTCCACGAATTAAAAATTTATTTCTAACTTCTTACACTCATTCATGAAAGTAAATATACTCAGGATATACGAGAACGTCAGTTTAAAGTATACACTAACTTTTGTGACACATTGTAACTGTGAAAATAAATTCCGACGAGAAAAATACTGTAACTTTCGTGAACAGCCACGGCCATATATACCTACAACAAAAATGTGCACATCGGTGTGTCTGCCTGCACACTGGCATGTTTGGCATTTCGCTGCACAGACACACACCACACCGATCGAGCAACGCAGCAAAAAATCAGAATATTCTGATTTTGCCCACACCAGCACACAATTCAATACACCGATGCAAATGTATATATGAGCCACTTAAACTTTTTTCCTTTCAGCTTGTAGTTAGTTTCGTGTGTGTGTGCGTATGTAAGCAATTTTAAATTAAAAATGATTTCAAACTTTCTTCACTCTACACTCAATCATGACATAACTATACTCGTACATAAGACCAAAGCTAATATAATAAAGTTACTTATAGTTATATTATCTTTGATAAGACCTAGGGGAACGTTTAAGTTTAAGGTGTACACTTACTTTTGTGTCACATTGTAATTTGGACGAGAAAAATGGTGTCCCTTTCCTAAATGAACTTTTTTCTTTTCAGCTTGTAGTTAGTTAGGGTTCCTATTCCAAAATATTCGGTAGATACAAACTACTGTTAGCTTTTTTTGTTGGTGCTGGAAGTTGCGCCTGTGTGTGAGCATTTTTGTGACTTGTTAGGTACCTAGTGTCATAGTATTGTTTGTTTTTCCAACGGTGCCCAGCCCAGAACTAAATTATCCTAGAATGAATTGAAGTTTTAAAATATTTGGAAAGAATATGTGAAAAGAACTTACTGTTTAATAAATAGGTACGGAATAAATACCTGAATTACTATTGCAAATCGTTTGAATCGTAAGTTAAAACAAAAGTTTTTTCAAGAATTCCATTTGTCACTGCATTTTCTCATTATTACATTAGGTATTTAGTTGTGAAAAAAGCATCGAACGGGAACGGCACAAAGAAAAACTGAAAATTTAAAATAAAGAAATTATTTTCTTACATAAATTACAAAATACCGAAAGTCTTCCTTTTTTGGATTGGGACCACGTAAGTTAATTTGCCTTTAAGTGGTTTGTTGAACCTTTTATTAATTTTATAATATTATGTAGGAATGCACCTATTTGTATTTGTAGTTCAATTGAATCGTTTTGTACAAGGGTAGGTAGGTACCTACGCTGTTGTTGTGTTTTTTTTTTTTTAATCTATTTTTCTTGTTTTTTGCACAAAAATAGGAATTTTTTCAAAAGATAATTATTTAAAACCGGGACTGGCCTTAGGAGACACATCTTGTTCAATTTTTTTAAGCTCTAACCCCTTGACTGACTACTAGTCCCATCATCCAACCTGCAACATGTTGTGTCTATCAACCGATGGCTTCTTGCCTTTTTATGAATAAAAATCTAGTTTTAAGGACTCAAACTTCATATTGATTTTAATTTATTTTAGGTTGTATGTATGTATGTATGTATGAATCGACGAGTTTTTAATTTTATTTCCAAAATTTTTTATTTGAAGACTTATAAGGATAATATTCAGAATATAGGTAGCAAATTGATTAAAAATAAAATAAAAGAATTTTAAGCTGGTTGTAAAAAACTATGGCGATTACAGTTTTTTATATTTTTAATTCAAGTGCGATTGTTTATTTGGTGAAGTTTCAAAAATGTTTACTTGGTTTAAAATTTAATTAAATAGATAACACATGATATTAAATATAAGACTACCTTCATCATTAACAAAATAAAAGATTGCTTCACCTGACCAAATTCCAACAACTTCTCTTACATATCGTAACCTGGGAGTTACAAGGTCGTATGTGATAAATATATGAATTTGAGATACGGCGAAAACAAAAAATTCATTTTATTTCAAATTTCTAGGTACGACCTTGATTTTTTGGCTTTTTCTACTCTTATTTAAATGCTGATATATTTTAAATGATGCAAAATGATTATTACTCGATATTTGAACCGTTTTGCATGAAAACCTGGTTTTTGAATTTTTTCCAGATACGACCAGGTGACGTATGTACTATGACGGAATATTCAAATGTAGTTGTGGGTACTGGATAACTCTTACTCCGATTCTGACCCTGAAATTGAGTCTGATAAAACCATTAAACATTATAATCAGCTTCTACAAAGTATAAAGGCATTTACATATATTAGGCACCTACATACATATATGCAAACCAGAAATTGGCAGAATCCCACTTTGTCAAATAAAAATCTAGATTTAAATAAAATAACCTAAGCCTTTAAGCAAGGGCGATCGCAAGATCTTGATCAACGGGGGAGGGTGAAAGTATTAGCAACAAAAATATAGCTTTGAGATTCAAAAGAAGACAAATTGAATGCACTTAATATTCCCATGAAGTCGGCTAAGATGTATTTACTTCCCATGAAAATTGATTATAAAACTCTTTTTAGCAATACAGTACATATTTTTTGTTTCTGTCTCAAAAAAAAAAATTAGTTTTGCATCACTATCACAAATTATATTATAATATCCTCTGTAAAAAATTAACTACTATTTGAAAATCATTTGGCATTGAATTTTTAAAAAACAGCTTACGTCGATTAAAGATACTAGTAAACTGGATGTATTTGTTAATTATTTAAATAAGCAAAACAATTTCACAATATTCACAAAAAAACATTCAAGTTTTTAGTGAATATTTAAAGATTTTGAATGTTCAACATTCTATAAAGAAAATTCTATAAAAAAAATTATGATAAAGTTCATAATTAATTTTTTTTTAGAGAAATTTTTGAATAACTAAGTTTTGTTGTTGTTTTTTTTTTATATTAAAATTTATTGTAAACAATATTGCAGCACTGAACAGGCTTCAGTCTTAAGATATCCGTCGAACTGAACAGACGTGTTTCAGCCAGTCTTACGGTATCCTTCGTGGTGAACGGACGTGTCAGTCAGTTAAGTTGAGTTAAGTTAAGTTAAGTTAAGTTAAAGTTGGAGTTGGACTTGGACTTGGAGTTGGAGTTGGAGTTGGAGTTGGAGTTGAAGTTGGAGTTGGAGTTGGAGTTGGAGTTGGAGTTGGAGTTGGAGTTGGAGTTGGAGTTGGAGTTGGAGTTGGAGTTGGAGTTGGAGTTGGAGTTGGAGTTGGACTTGGACTTGGACTTGGACTTGGACTTGGACTTGGACTTGAACTTGAACTTGGACTTGGACTTGAACTTGGACTTGGACTTGGAGACGACTTGGACTTGGACTTGGAACTGGACTTGAACTTGGAATTGGATCTGGGCTTAAACTTGGACTTGGATCTGGGCTTGGACTTTGACTTGGAATTGGACTTGGACTTTTAACTGGACTTGGATTTGGACTTGGACTTGGACTTGGACTTGGACATGTACTTGGACTTTGATTTGGAGTTGGACTTGGACCTGTACTTGGACTTGGACTTGGACTTGGACTTGGACTTGGACTTGGACTTGGACTTGGACTTGGACTTGGACTTGGACTTGGACTTGGACTTGGACTTGGACTTGGACTTGGACTTGGACTTGGACTTGGACTTTGATTTGGACTTGGACTTGGACCTGTACTTGGACTTGGACTTGGACTTGGACTTGGACTTGGCATGTACTTGGACTTTGATTTGGACTTGGACTTGGACTTGGACCTGTACTTGGACTTGGACTTGGACTTGGACTTGGACTTGGACTTGGACTTGGACTTGGACTTGGACTTGGACTTGGACTTGGACTTGGACTTGGACTTGGACTTGGACTTGGACTTGGACTTGGACTTGGACTTGGACTTGGACTTGGACTGGGACTTGGACTTGGACTTGGACTTGGACTTGGACTTGGACTTGGACTTGGACTTGGACTTGGACTTGGACTTGGACTTGGACTTGGACTTGGACATGTACTTGGACTTTGATTTGGCCTTGGACTTGGACTTGGACCTGTACTTGGACTTGGACTTGGACTTGGACTTGGACTTGGACTTGGACTTGGATTTGGACATGTACTTGGACTTTGATTTGGACTTGGACTTGGACTTGGACTTGAGCTTGGACCTGTACTTGGACTTGGACTTGGACTTGGACTTGGACTTGGACTTGGACCTGTACTTG
Source organism: Dasysyrphus albostriatus (assembly GCA_946251815.1). NCBI lineage: Eukaryota > Metazoa > Arthropoda > Insecta > Diptera > Syrphidae > Dasysyrphus > Dasysyrphus albostriatus. Next base: position 29,628,727 of record OX276336.1, on the reverse strand, counting down.
GACTTGGACTTGGACTTGGACTTGGACTTGGACTTGGACTTGGACTTGGACTTGGACTTGGACTTGGACTTGCACTTGGAATCGGACTTGGACTTGCACTTGGACTTGCACTTGGACTTTGATTTGGACTTGGACTTGGACTTGGACTTGGACTTGGACCTGTACTTGGACTTGGACTTGGACTTGGACTTGGACTTGGACTTGGACTTGGGCTTGGACTTGGACTTGGACTTGGACTTGGACTTGGACTTGGACTTGGACTTGGACTTGGACTTGGACTTGGGCTTGGACTTGGACTTGGACTTGGACCTGGACTTGGAGGTGGACTTGAACTTGGACTTGGACTTGGACTTGGACTTGGACTTGGACTTGGACTTGGACTTGGAATTGGACTTGGACATGAAATTGGACTTGGAATTAGATTTGGACTTGGGCTGTCAAGCCCTATACAGGTACTGAAATTAATTTTATTTTGATTGATTTTTTCAGGAGTTATTTCAAAATTTGCTAAGAAAAACGACGTCTTTTCAAAGTTAATCAAATAAATCATGACGCACATCACTGGAAAGGTCTGTTCAAGCCCTATACAGGTATCGAAACTAATTTTATTTTGATTGATTTTTTCAGGAGATATTTCAAAATTTGCTTAGAAAAACGACACCTTTTCAAACTTAATCAAATAAATCATGACGCACATCAATGGAAAGGTCTGTTCAAGCCCTGTACAGGTATCGAATCTAATTTTATTTTGATTGGTTTTTTTCAGGAGATATTTCAAAATTTGCTTAGAAAAACGACGCCTTTTCAAACTTAATCAAATAAATCATGACGCACATCACTGGAAAGGTCTATTCAAGCCCTATACAGGTATCGAAACCAATTTTATTTTGATTAATTTTTTCAGAAGATATTTCAAAATTTGCTAAGAAAACCGACGTCTTTTCAAAGTTAATCAAATAAATTATGACGCACATCACTGGAAAGGTCTGTTCAAGCCCTATACAGGTATCGAAACCAATTTTATTTTGATTAATTTTTTCAGAAGATATTTCAAAATTTGCTTAGAAAAACGACGTCTTTTCAAAGTTAATCAAATAAATTATGACGCACATCACTGCAAAGGTCTGTTCAAGTCCTATACAGGTATCGAAACTAATTTTATTTTGATTGATTTTTTCAGGAGTTATTTCAAAATTTGCTAAGAAAAACGACGTCTTTTCAAAGTTAATCAAATAAATCATGACGCACATCACTGGAAAGGTCTGTTCAAGCCCTATACAGGTATCGAAACTAATTTTATTTTGATTGATTTTTTCAGGAGATATTTCAAAATTTGCTTAGAAAAACGACACCTTTTCAAACTTAATCAAATAAATCATGACGCACATCACTGTAAAGGTCTGTTCAAGCCCTATACAGGTATCGAAACCAATTTTATTTTGATTAATTTTTTTCAGAAGATATTTCAAAATTTGCCTAGAAAAACGACGTCTTTTCAAAGTTAATCAAATAAATCATGACGCACATGACTGCAAAGGTCTGTTCAAGTCCTATACAGGTATCGAAACCAATTTTATTTTGATTGATTTTTGCAGGAGATATTTCAAAATTTGCTTAGAAAAACGACGTCTTTTCAAAGTTAATAAAATAAATCATGACGCACATCACTGCAAAGGTCTGTTCAAGTCCTATACAGGTATCGAAACTAATTTTATTTTGATTGATTTTTGCAGGAGATATTTCAAAATTTGCTTAGAAAAACGACGTCTTTTCAAAGTTGATCAAATAAATCATGACGCACATCACTGGAAAGGTCCATTCAAGCCCTATACAGGTATCGAAACCAATTTTATTTTGATTGATTTTTTAAGGAGATATTTCAAAATTTGCATAGAAAAATGACGTCTTTTCAAAGTCTTTCAAATAAATCATGACGCACATCACTCGAAAGGTCTATTTAAGCCCTAAGCTGATACCGAAACTAATTTTATTTTGATTGATTTCTTTAGGAGATATTTCAAAATTTGTATAGAAATATGACGTCTTTTCAAAGTCTTTCAAATAAATCATGACGCACATCACTTGAAAGGTCTATTCAAGCCCTATGCTGATATCGAAACTAATTTTATTTTGGTTGATTTCCATAGGAGATATTTAAAAATTTGCATAGAAAAACGACGTCTTTTCAAAGTCTTTCAAATAAATCATGACGCACATCACTCGAAAGGTCTATTCAAGCCCTATGCTGATATCGAAACTAATTTTATTTTGATTGATTTCTTTAGGAAATATTTCAAAATTTGCATAGAAAAACGACGTCTTTTCAAAGTCTTTCAAATAAATCATGACGCACATCACTCGAAAGGTCTATTCAAGCCCTATGCTGATATCGAAACTAATTTTATTTTGGTTGATTTTTGCAGGAGATATTTCAAAATTTGCTTAGAAAAACGACGTCTTTTCAAAGTTAATCAAATAAATCATGACGCACATCAATGGAAAGGTCTGTTCAAGCCCTATACAGGAATCGAAACTAATTTTATTTTGATTGATTTTTTCAGGAGATATTTCAAAATTTGCTTAGAAAAACGACGCCTTTTCAAACTTAATCAAATAAATCATGACGCACATCACTGTAAAGGTCTGTTCAAGCCCTATACAGGTATCGAAACCAATTTTATTTTGATTAATTTTTTCAGAAGATATTTCAAAATTTGCTTAGAAAAACGACGTCTTTTCAAAGTTAATCAAATAAATTATGACGCACATCACTGCAAAGGTCTGTTCAAGTCCTATACAGGTATCGAAACTAATTTTATTTTGATTGATTTTTTCAGGAGTTATTTCAAAATTTGCTAAGAAAAACGACGTCTTTTCAAAGTTAATCAAATAAATCATGACGCACATCACTGGAAAGGTCTGTTCAAGCCCTATACAGGTATCGAATCTAATTTTATTTTGATTGATTTTTTCAGGAGATATTTCAAAATTTGCTTAGAAAAACGACACCTTTTCAAACTTAATCAAATAAATCATGACGCACATCACTGTAAAGGTCTGTTCAAGTCCTATACAGGTATCGAAACCAATTTTATTTTGATTGATTTTTGCAGGAGATATTTCAAAATTTGCTTAGAAAAACGACGTCTTTTCAAAGTTAATAAAATAAATCATGACGCACATCACTGCAAAGGTCTGTTCAAGTCCTATACAGGTATCGAAACTAATTTTATTTTGATTGATTTTTGCAGGAGATATTTCAAAATTTGCTTAGAAAAACGACGTCTTTTCAAAGTTGATCAAATAAATCATGACGCACATCACTGGAAAGGTCCATTCAAGCCCTATACAGGTATCGAAACCAATTTTATTTTGATTGATTTTTTCAGGAGATATTTCAAAATTTGCATAGAAAAATGACGTCTTTTCAAAGTCTTTCAAATAAATCATGACGCACATCACTCGAAAGGTCTATTTAAGCCCTAAGCTGATACCGAAACTAATTTTATTTTGATTGATTTCTTTAGGAGATATTTCAAAATTTGTATAGAAATATGACGTCTTTTCAAAGTCTTTCAAATAAATCATGACGCACATCACTTGAAAGGTCTATTCAAGCCCTATGCTGATATCGAAACTAATTTTATTTTGGTTGATTTCCATAGGAGTTATTTAAAAATTTGCATAGAAAAACGACGTCTTTTCAAAGTCTTTCAAATAAATCATGACGCACATCACTCGAAAGGTCTATTCAAGCCCTATGCTGATATCGAAACTAATTTTATTTTGATTGATTTCTTTAGGAGATATTTCAAAATTTGCATAGAAAAACGACGTCTTTTCAAAGTTAATCAAATAAATCATGACGCACATGACTGCAAAGGTCTGTTCAAGTCCTATACAGGTATCGAAACCAATTTTATTTTGATTGATTTTTGCAGGAGATATTTCAAAATTTGCATAGAAAAACGACGTCTTTTCAAAGTTAATAAAATAAATCATGACGCACATCACTGCAAAGGTCTGTTCAAGTCCTATACAGGTATCGAAACTAATTTTATTTTGATTGATTTTTGCAGGAGATATTTCAAAATTTGCTTAGAAAAACGACGTCTTTTCAAAGTTGATCAAATAAATCATGACGCACATCACTGGAAAGGTCCATTCAAGCCCTATACAGGTATCGAAACCAATTTTATTTTGATTGATTTTTTCAGGAGATATTTCAAAATTTTCATAAAAAAACGACGTCTTTTCATAGTTCATCAATTAAATCATGACGCACATTACTGGAAAGGTCTATTCAAGCCCTATCCAGGTATCAACATTAATTTAACTTTGAATGATGATTTTGGGAGATATTTCAAAATTTCCATAGAACCATTTTATTTTAATTTTTAAATGGTATAATTTTAATTGAATATTAAGTCATACAAATTATGAGACAAAAATGAAAAAAAAGCGTGAAGTTCCATGTTTAAATCAGCTAAAACAACTTCATTGATAGTTTGAGGTGAAAAAAGAATGCCATCTTAGTTTTTGATAGAAAAAAGAAATTAAAATGATTGCAGACCTTTAAAAGAAAAAATCATTTACCTATATATGTAGGTACGAAATTCATAAAACATTTTAAAGGCCAAATTTTGAAATGGAACGTTGAAGTTATAATTTTTTTTTAAAACTAATATTCAATTCTTTAGCGAACATTTTTTAAGAAATAAAATTTTAGTCAATATTTTTTGAAAAAAATTGTGAATTCCGTTCAAAATTCTGTGTAGACAAGCACAAATGTTCTTTTTAATATTCAATGCTCTTTTTCATTTTTAGTCAAATGCTGAAAACGACATGTAAAAATCTTTCTTTAAACAAAAAGTGTTAGGTACCCACTTTCTCCCTTAAAAAAAAAAAACGAAAAAAGATGTCAATTATGAATGGTACTTTGTTTGCCTCATAAAAATAACAAAATAAACAAGAAATGGTAAAAAAATACAATTAGTTTTTTTTTTTTTAATTCTCAAAAATAGAAAATATTCCATCTGTTTCCAGCATTTGACTAAAAATAAAAAAATTTTAAAAAGAACGACTATAAATAAATTAACGAAAACTAACAAATTTTTATAAAAAAAGTTATGTTCAATTGGCTTTTTGAGGGGCAGTCAAGAAGAATATTCATCAACAAAAATGGTGGTTTTTCAGACAAAAGAAATTAATTAAAAAATCTTTTTATAGCGCAGAACCATATTTGAGAAGATGATGTTATTGTAAGGGGAGAAACTAAATACTTTAGCAGTATTGTGTTTAAGTTTCAAGCCTCAAAAATGACTACAATTTACTTATATTTATATATACAAAAAATAAAACTTAAAAGAGGTTTTCCAAAATCGTCCCCCAATTCACAATCCACAATGCGGAGGGATTTTCAACGACGTCTTTTTTCAATTTTTCAAATTCTTGGCGTGACGTGATGACGAGAAACGCTCTATTGTCTATACCCGCTTATGCTATAAGTGTTTTAAAGTCACTTGATATAAACGAAGAGATCTCGTCACGTTCACGTATCTACCGTTTCCTCGTCGTCGTTCCATTGTGAATAAGGGAGATTACATGGATAAACATATCGTTCAGGATTGTTGACAACCACCGATGTTAGATCATTTAAACGCAAAGAAAATCATGTTGTCAACCTGTGTTGCATGGTCTTCAAAATATCTTAAAAACTTGTTGCGATTCCATCAAGCAATGTTGTCAACAAAGTTGATAATATAAATCCCTCTAATATAGGGCTTCAGCTTCAGTCTTAGGATATCCGTCGAACTGAACGGACGTGTTTCATCCAGTCTTATGATATCCTTCGTGCCGAAAGGACGTGTCAGTGTCGGTGTTAACTTAAGTGTAGTTGTAGTTGGAGTTGGAGTTGGATTTGGAAATGGAGTTGGATTTGGAGTTGTAGTTGGAGTTGGAGTTGTAGTTGGAGTTGGAGTTGGAGTTGGGGTTGGAGTTGGAGTTGGAGTTGGAGTTGGAGTTGGAGTTGGAGTTGGAGTTGGAGTTGGAGTAGGAGTTGGAGTTGGAGTTGGAGTTGGGGTTGGAGTTGGAATTGGAGTTGGACTTGGACTTGGACTTGGACTTGGACTTGGACTTGGACCTGGACTTGAACTTGAACTTGGACTTGGACTTGGACTTGGACTTGGATTTGGACTTGGATTTGGACTTGGACTTGGACTTGGACTTGGACTTGGACTTGGACTTGGACTTGGACTTGGACTTGGACTTGGACTTGGACTTGGACTTGGACTTGGACTTGGACTTGGACTTGGACTTGGACTTGGACTTGGACTTGGACTTGGATTTGGACTTGGAATTAGATTTGGATTTGGACTTGGGCTGTCAAGCCCTATACAGGTACTGAAATTAATTTTATTTTGATTGATTTTTTCAGGAGATATTTCAAAATTTGCATAGAAAAACGACGTCTTTTCAAAGTTAATCAAATTAATCATGACGCACATCACTGGAAAGGTCTGTTCAAGCCCTATACAGGTATCGAAACTAATTTTATTTTGATTGATTTTTTCAGGAGTTATTTCAAAATTTGCTTAGAAAAACGACGTCTTTTCAAAGTTAATCAAATAAATCATGACGCACATCACTGGAAACGTCTGTTCAAGCCCTATACAGGTATCGAAACTAATTTTATTTTGATTGATTTTTTCAGGAGTTATTTCAAAATTTGCTAAGAAAAACGACGTCTTTTCAAAGTTAATCAAATAAATCATGACGCACATCACTGCAAAGGTCTGTTCAAGCCCTATACAGGTATCGAAACTAATTTGATTTTGATTGATTTTTTCAGGAGTTATTTCAAAATTTGCTTAGAAAAACGACGTCTTTTAAAAGTTAGTCAAATAAATCATGACGCACATCACTGGAAAGGTCTGTTCAAGTCCTATACAGGAATCGAATCTGATTTTATACTGCTTGATTTTTTCAGGAGATATTTCAAAATTTGCTAAGAAAAACGACGTCTTTTCAAAGTTAATCAAATAAATCATGACGCACATCACTGCAAAGGTCTGTTCAAGCCCTATACAGGTATCGAAACTAATTTTATTTTTATTGATTTCTTTAGGAGATATTTTAAAATTTGTATAGAAAAATGACGTCTCTTCACAGTCTTTAAAATAAATCATGACGCACATCGTTGGAAAGGTCTATTCAAGCCCTATGCTGATATCGAGGCTAATTTTATTTTGATTGATTTCTTTAGGAGATATTTCAAAATTTGCTTAGAAAAACGACGTCTTTTCAAAGTTAATCAAATAAATCATGACGCACATCACTGCAGAGGTCTGTTCAAGTCCTATACAGGTATCGAAACGAATTTTATTTTGATTGATTTTTTCAGGAGTTATTTCAAAATTTGCTTAGAAAAACGACGTCTTTTCAAAGTTGATCAAATAAATCATGACGCACATCACTGGAAAGGTCTGTTCAAGCCCTATACAGGTATCGAATCTAATTTTATTTTGATTGATTTTTTCAGGAGATATTTCAAAATTTGCTTAGAAAAACGACGTCTTTTCAAAGTTGATCAAATAAATCATGACGCACATCACTGGAAAGGTCTGTTCAAGCCCTATACAGGTATCGAATCTAATTTTATTTTGATTGGTTTTTTTCATGAGATATTTCAAAATTTGCTTAGAAAAACGACGCCTTTTCAAACTTAATCAAATAAATCATGACGCACATCACTGGAAAGGTCTGTTCAAGCCCTATACAGGTATCGAATCTAATTTTATTTTGATTGATTTTTTCAGGAGATATTTCAAAATTTGCTTAGAAAAACGACGTCTTTTCAAAGTTGATCAAATAAATCATGACGCACATCACTGCAAAGGTCTGTTCAAGCCCTATACAGGTATCGAATCTAATTTTATTTTGATTGATTTTTTCAGGAGATATTTCAAAATTTGCTTAGAAAAACGACGTCTTTTCAAAGTTGATCAAATAAATCATGACGCACATCACTGCAAAGGTCTGTTCAAGCCCTATACATGTATCGAAACTAATTTAATTTTGATTGATTTTTTCAGGAGATATTTCAAAATTTGCATAGAAAAACGACGTCTTTTCAAAGTTAATCAAATAAATCATGACGCACATCACTGGAAAGGTCTGTTCAAGCCCTATACAGGTATCGAAACTTATTTTATTTTGATTGATTTTTTCAGGAGTTATTTCAAAATTTGCTTAGAAAAACGACGCCTTTTCAAACTTAATCAAATAAATCATGACGCACATCACTGTAAAGGTCTGTTCAAGCCCTATACAGGTATCGAAACCAATTTTATTTTGATTAATTTTTTCAGAAGATATTTCAAAATTTGCTTAGAAAAACGACGTCTTTTCAAAGTTAATCAAATAAATCATGACGCACATCACTGGAAAGGTCCATTCAAGCCCTATACAGGTATCGAAACCAATTTTATTTTGATTGATTTTTTCAGGAGATATTTCAAAATTTGCATAGAAAAACGACGTCTTTTCAAAGTTAATCAAATAAATCATGACGCACATCACTGGAAAGGTCTGTTCAAGCCCTATGCTGATATCGAATCTAATTTTATTTTGATTGATTTCTTTAGGAGATATTTCAAAATTTGTATAGAAAAATGACGTCTTTTCAAAGTCTTTCAAATAAATCATGACGCTCATCACTCGAAAGGTCTATTCAAGCCCTATGCTGATATCGAAACTAATTTTATTTTGATTGATTTCTTTAGGAGATATTTCAAAATTTGTATAGAAAAATTACGTCTTTTCAAAGTCTTTCAAATAAATCATGACGCACATCACTGGAAAGGTCTATTCAAGCCCTATGCTGAAATCGAAACTAATTTTATTTTGCATAGAAAAACGACATTTTTTCAAATTTAATTAACATTATACATTAGGGAAGGTAGTTATGGGCAGCAAATCATTAATAGCAGTTTGGATACGAATATTTTACCAACCAGACCTTGAAAAAAATTATTTTCTGGCATTTTTGAAATGGTGGCTTAATTTTTACTCAGCACTGGAAACCGCATTAATTTTGAAGGCTTGGTTTAGGAAATAAAGCCATTCAAAGACGTTAGGGAAGGTAGTAAGGGGCAGCAAATCAGTAATATTAGTTTGGATACGGATATTTTACCAACCAGACCTTGAAAATATTAATTTCTTGCATTTTTAAAAGGAGGCATCAATTTTGAAGGCTTAAATATAGCCATTCAAAGACATTAAAGTAGGTAGTTAGGTGCAGCAAATCAGTAAAATCACTTTGGATGCAAATATTTTACCAAATAGACCTTGACAAATTTTACGCAAGTAATTTTGGATGCGTATATTTCAAAAACCACACACCGTGGATGGTTCTAGTTCTCAGTTTTGAAAATCCCTGGAAAATTTCGGTTGAGTTATTTAATTACATTTTATTTATAATTATCTACAAGGCTCGGTTTTTGAAATATCGTCATCCAAACACATTAAGGTGGGTATTTGGAGGCAGAAAATCAGTAAAATCACTTTGGGCGAATATTTTCTCAAAAATACGATACAAAAAAATGGGCTTCCATGTGTCGATTGGGTTTGAAAAGACCTTTCCAATAACGTATGGTACGATTTATTTCATTAACTTTGAAAAATTTGGCTAAATGTTTACATTTTTGAAAAGGTATATAAATTTCCTATTCAGAACTGAAAGTCGAAACAATTTTAAATGCTTGATACGTAAGATATTCGCATTTAACGGATTGCGTAAAAATTTAGTAAAATTACATTAGAATGAACTAGACAATGGGTGATATGCATAAAACATAGTAAATGCTTTTACTGGAGAATTTTTAAATATATCTTATTTTAGGTATGCATAAAAATGCAGTAAATGCCGATATACATATAAGTATTTACTTCAGGCCATAGCATTAACTTATTTTGGATGAATTCTATTAGTGAATACTATATTCAGCATGCATAAGAACTAATAAGTACTTTTTTAAGTTTCTAAGTTTCAGAATAGCAACATGAAAATTTGAAAATTTCATAGTTCATACTTTTTTGGTTAAAGAGTTGTAAAACCAAAAATTAACAGTCTTGAGTCTGATTTTAAGGCAAAAATAGGTGTCTGTGCTCTTTTGTTTTAAATTGGATCTGTGTAAATAGTAACTGAAACGGCGAACTTTGTGCGAATTAATTCTCAAAGAGTCTATAAAGGTAGAAGGTCATGTTCAGAGTCTCATTTTAAATCGCTTTGTGTCATTTTGATCGAAATCCAGTTCAATTTGATATTAAGTTTTATTAAAAATGTTTAAATTTAGACTAGAGATCAAATTTAAATGAAATATTAACCCAATTGACACCTAGCTCAAAAAGGGAAATTAAACTCTGTCGTTTCTTTTGCCTATTTTGATCTTGATTTTCCTTAAGTTCAATTCCAGCTTTAAGTTTTAACTTACTCATAAAAAAATAAAAAATAAATTAATTAATATTCGGAGGCTCACTTATCACTTTGGCTAACGTTTAATGTCGTAATCTAAGAAAAATAACCTTCCCGTTCACAGAAAAGGGACACACATAAGCCACAGTGCTCAAGTGAAAAGAATCTTCCATTACTCAATTGTATTACTTTTTTTAAATTTATCTCGGAAGCCTTACTTTCTCGTATTATAGTAAAAAAAAAAGAAGGAAATGTAACAATCAGCAATTTTACATGACAACTTTAATGGAATAAAAGTATTTACTATTAATTTCCGATGAACTACTTATTTTTATGCATACGAAGTTCAGTAAATACTTCAAATTTAACCTCTTACTAGAAGGCATAGCAATTACTTTAACCTTTTACTTCTGGTAAGTACTGCCGTTTTATGCATATCACCCATTGTAGAAGCTTTTGGTTTTGAGAAACGGATAGCTTCTAAATAGATAATGAAGAATTTCAAAACCGAAACCATTTGCATTCCTTGGCGGTGAAAGAATATTTATCCAAAGGATTTTCAGGCTAAATACAAATAATCGAATATCACTTTGGATGCCAATATTTCGAAAACCATATTTTATAGTGGCTTTTTATTCTTATTTTTTGGAAATTTTTGGAAAGCTCTGGTAAATTTCAATACAATCTTTTTTGTTTTTACCTTCTTGGAGGTGGTCACCACTTAAGTCGATTTAAGACAAAAGTCAGTTTTCATCATGTTCTCCATGCTTCATTGCACCGTTGAAAAAAAATCCCCTGTTATTTAGACACTTTTTTCATTTAATAAAAACCAAAATGAAAAAACCGCTTGAGTCATTTTCACTCTAAGAAACATAAGCAATAAACACTTAACTCAAATAAGAATTCAAAAATAATTTAATGCAGTTTTAAATAATGGCTTATATCGACTAAAGCCGCTTTTCTAAATTGGAAACCATTCCTAAAACAGAAAAGTATATGAGAGTCAAAAACAACTTATTCTGATATAAACTGTTATTGCAAAATAAACAAAACAAAATTTGCATCGTTACTTAAAAGAATTTAGTCATTTTTGCAAATTTGTATTTGTATTTTGAGAAATCTTATGTTTTATTTCTCAGTCCGCCTCTAAGTAGTTTTTCCTACCGTTCCACGAATTAAAAATTTATTTCTAACTTCTTACACTCATTCATGAAAGTAAATATACTCAGGATATACGAGAACGTCAGTTTAAAGTATACACTAACTTTTGTGACACATTGTAACTGTGAAAATAAATTCCGACGAGAAAAATACTGTAACTTTCGTGAACAGCCACGGCCATATATACCTACAACAAAAATGTGCACATCGGTGTGTCTGCCTGCACACTGGCATGTTTGGCATTTCGCTGCACAGACACACACCACACCGATCGAGCAACGCAGCAAAAAATCAGAATATTCTGATTTTGCCCACACCAGCACACAATTCAATACACCGATGCAAATGTATATATGAGCCACTTAAACTTTTTTCCTTTCAGCTTGTAGTTAGTTTCGTGTGTGTGTGCGTATGTAAGCAATTTTAAATTAAAAATGATTTCAAACTTTCTTCACTCTACACTCAATCATGACATAACTATACTCGTACATAAGACCAAAGCTAATATAATAAAGTTACTTATAGTTATATTATCTTTGATAAGACCTAGGGGAACGTTTAAGTTTAAGGTGTACACTTACTTTTGTGTCACATTGTAATTTGGACGAGAAAAATGGTGTCCCTTTCGTAAATGAACTTTTTTCTTTTCAGCTTGTAGTTAGTTAGGGTTCCTATTCCAAAATATTCGGTAGATACAAACTACTGTTAGCTTTTTTTGTTGGTGCTGGAAGTTGGGCCTGTGTGTGAGCATTTTTGTGACTTGTTAGGTACCTAGTGTCATAGTATTGTTTGTTTTTCCAACGGTGTCCAGCCCAGAACTAAATTATCCTAGAATGAATTGAAATTTAAAATATTTGGAAAGAATATGTGAAAAGAACTTACTGTTTAATAAATAGGACCTGAATTACTATTGCAAATCGTTTGAATTGTAAGTTAAAACAAAATTTTTTTCAAGAATTCCATTTGTCACTGCATTTTCTCATTATTACATTAGGTATTTAGTTGTGAAAAAAGCATCGAACGGGAACGGCACAAAGAAAAACTGAAAATTTAAAATAAAGAAATTATTTTCTTACATAAATTACAAAATACCGAAAGTCTTCCTTTTTTGGATTGGGACCACGTAAGTTAATTTGCCTTTAAGTGGTTTGTTGTACCTTTTATTAATTTTATAATATTATGTAGGAATGCACCTATTTGTATTTGTAGTTCAATTGAATCGTTTTGTACAAGGGTAGGTAGGTACCTACGCTGTTGTTGTGTTTTTTTTTTGTCTATTTTTCTTGTTTTTTGCACAAAAATATGAATTTTTTCAAAAGATAATTATTTAAAAGCGGGACTGGCCTTAGGAGACACATCTTGTTCAATTTTTTTAAGCTCTAACCCCTTGACTGACTACTAGTCCCATCATCCTACCTGCAACATGTTGTGTCTATCAACCGATGGCTCTTGCCTTTTTATGAATAAAAATCTAGTTTTAAGGACTCAAACTTCATATTGATTTTAATTTATTTTAGGTTGTATGTATGTATGTATTTTATTTCCAAAATTTTTTATTTGAAGACTTATAAGGATAATATTCAGAATATAGGTAGCAAATTGATATAAAAATAAAATAAAAGAATTGTAAGCTGGTTGTAAAAAACTATGGCGATTACAGTTTTTTTATATTTTTAATTCAAGTGCGATTGTTTATTTGGTGAAGTTTCAAAAATGTTTACTTGGTTTAAAATTTAATTAAATAGATAACACATGATATTAAATATAAGACTACCTTCATCATTAACAAAATAAAAGATTGCTTCACCTGACCAAATTCCAACAACTTCTCTTACATATCGTAACCTGGGAGTTACAAGGTCGTATGTGATAAATATATGAATTTGAGATACGGCGAAAACAAAAAATTCATTTTATTTCAAATTTCTAGGTACGACCTTGATTTTTTGGCTTTTTCTACTCTTATTTAAATGCTGATATATTTTAAATGATGCAAAATGATTATTACTCGATATTTGAACCGTTTTGCATGAAAACCTGGTTTTTGAATTTTTTCAACCAGAGATACGACCAGGTGACGTATGTATATCTATGACGGAATATTCAAATGTAGTTGTGGGTACTAGATAACTCTTACTCCGATTCTGACCCTGAAATTGAGTCTGATAAAACCATTAAACATTATAATCAGCTTCTACAAAGTATAAAGGCATTTACATATATTAGGCACCTACATATATGCAAACCGAAAATTGGCAGAATCCCACTTTGTCAAATAAAAATCTAGATTTAAATAAAATAACCTAAGCCTTTAAGCAAGGGCGATCGCAAGATCTTGATCAACGGGGGAGGGTGAAAGTATTAGCAACAAAAATCTAGCTTTGAGATTCAAAAGAAGACAAATTGAATGCACTTAATATTCCCATAAGGTGGGCTTTTATGTATTGAAGTCGGCTAAGATGTATTTACTTCCCATGAAAATTGATTATAAAACTCTTTTTAGCAATACAGTACATATTTTTTGTTTCTGTCTCAAAAAAAAAAATTAGTTTTGCATCACTATCACAAATTATATTATAATATCCTCTGTAAAAAATTAACTACTATTTGAAAATCATTTGGCATTGAATTTTTAAAAAACAGCTTACGTCGATTAAAGATACTAGTAAACTGGATGTATTTGTTAATTATTTAAATAAGCAAAACAATTTCACAATATTCACAAAAAAACATTCAAGTTTTTAGTGAATATTTAAAGATTTTGAATGTTCAACATTCTATAAAGAAAATTCTATAAAAAAAATTATGATAAAGTTCATAATAAACTTTTTTTAGAGAAATTTTTGAATAACTAATTTTTGTTGTTGTTTTTTTTTTATATTAAAATTTATTGTAAACAATATTGCAGCACTAAACAGGCTTCAGTCTTAAGATATCCGTCGAACTGAACGGACGTGTTTCAGCCAGTCTTACGGTATCCTTCGTGGTGAACGGACGTGTCAGTCAGTTAAGTTGAGTTAAGTTAAGTTAAGTTAAGTTAAAGTTGGAGTTGGACTTGGACTTGGAGTTGGAGTTGGAGTTGGAGTTGGAGTTGGAGTTGGAGTTGAAGTTGGAGTTGAAGTTGGAGTTGGAGTTGGAGTTGGAGTTGGAGTTGGAGTTGGAGTTGGAGTTGGAGTTGGAGTTGGAGTAGGAGTTGGAGTTGGAGTTGGAGTTGGAGTTTCAGTTGGAGTTGAAGTTGGAGTTGGAGTTGGACTTGAACTTGAACTTGGACTTGGACTTGGACTTGGACTTGGAGTTGGACTTGGACTTGAACTTGAACTTGGACTTGGACTTGGACTTGGACTTGGACTTGGACTTGGACTTGGACTTGGACTTGGAGACGACTTGGTCTTGGACTTGGACTCAGACTTGGACTTCAACTTCAACTTGGAGTTGGAGTTGGAATTGGAATTGGACTTGGACTTGGACTTGGACTTGGACTTGAACTTGGACTTGGACTTGGACTTGGACTTGGACTTGGACTTGGATTTGGATTTGGACTTGGACTTGGACTTGGACTTGGACTTGGACTTGGACTTGGACTTGGACTTGGACTTGGACTTGGACATGAAATTGGACATGAAATTGGACTTGGAATTAGATTTGGATTTGAACTTGGGCTGTCAAGCCCTGTACAGGTACTGAAATTAATTTTATTTTGATTCATTTTTTCAGGAGTTATTTCAAAATTTGCTTAGAAAAACGACGTCTTTTCAAAGTTGATCAAGTAAATCATGACGCACATCACTGGAAAGGTCTGTTCAAGCCCTATACAGGTATCGAATCTAATTTTATTTTGATTGATTTTTTCAGGAGTGTTTTCAAAATTTGCTTAGAAAAACGACGCCTTTTCAAACTGAATCAAATAAATCATGACGCACATCACTTGAAAGGTCTATACAAGCCCTATGCTGATATCGAAACTAATTTTATTTTGATTGATTTCTTTAGGAGATATTTCAAAATTTGTATAGAAAAACGACGTCTTTTCAAAGTCTTTCAAATAAATCATGACGCACATCACTCGAAAGGTCTATTTAAGCCCTATGCTGATACCGAAACTAATTTTATTTTGATTGATTTCTTTAGGAGATATTTCAAAATTTGTATAGAAATATGACGTCTTTTCAAAGTCTTTCAAATAAATCATGACGCACATCACTTGAAAGGTCTATTCAAGCCCTATGCTGATATCGAAACTAATTTTATTTTGATTGATTTCTTTAGGAGATATTTCAAAATTTGCATAGAAAAACGACGTCTTTTCAAAGTCTTTCAAATAAATCATGACGCACATCACTCGAAAGGTCTATTCAAGCCCTATGCTGATATCGAAACTAATTTTATTTTGGTTGATTTCCTTAGGAGATATTTCAAAATTTGCATAGAAAAACGACGTCTTTTCAAAGTCTTTCAAATAAATCATGACGCACATCACTTGAAAGGTCTATTCAAGCCCTATGCTGATATCGAAACTAATTTTATTTTGGTTGATTTCCATAGGAGATATTTAAAAATTTGCATAGAAAAACGACGTCTTTTCAAAGTCTTTCAAATAAATCATGACGCACATCACTCGAAAGGTCTATTCAAGCCCTTTGCTGATATCGAAACTAATTTTATTTTGGTTGATTTCCTTAGGAGATATTTCAAAATTTGCATAGAAAAACGACGTCTTTTCAAAGTCTTTCAAATAAATCATGACGCATATCGCTGGAAAGGTCTATTCAAGCCCTATGCTGATATCGAGGCTAATTTTATTTTGATTGATTTCCTTAGGAGATATTTGAAAATTTGCATATAAAAATGACATCTTTTCAAAGTCTTTCAAATAAATCATGACGCACATCACTGGAAAGGTCTATTCAAGCCCTATGCTGATATCGAATCTAATTTTATTTTGATTGATTTCTTTAGGAGATATTTCAAAATTTGTATAGAAAAATGACGTCTTTTCAAAGTCTTTCAAATAAATCATGACGCTCATCACTCGAAAGGTCTATTCAAGCCCTATGCTGATATCGAAACTAATTTTATTTTGATTGATTTTTGCAGGAGATATTTCAAAATTTGCTTAGAAAAACGACGTCTTTTCAAAGTTAATCAAATAAATCTTGACGCACATCACTGCAAAGGTCTGTTCAAGCCCTATACAGGCATCGAAAATAATTTTATTTTGATTGATTTTTGCAGGAGATATTTCAAAATTTGCTTAGAAAAACGACGTCTTTTCAAAGTTAATCAAATAAATCATGACGCACATCACTGGAAAGGTCTGTTCAAGCCCTATACAGGTATCGAAACTAATTTTATTTTGATTGATTTTTGCAGGAGATATTTCAAAATTTGCTTAGAAAAACGACGTCTTTTCAAAGTTGATCAAATAAATCATGACGCACATCACTGGAAAGGTCTGTTCAAGCCCTATACAGGTATCGAATTTAATTTTATTTTGATTGATTTTTTCAGGAGATATTTCAAAATTTGCTTAGAAAAACGACGTCTTTTCAAAGTTGATCAAATAAATCATGACGCACATCACTGCAAAGGTCTGTTCAAGCCCTATACATGTATCGAAACTAATTTAATTTTGATTGATTTTTTCAGGAGATATTTCAAAATTTGCATAGAAAAACGACGTCTTTTCAAAGTTAATCAAATAAATCATGACGCACATCACTGGAAAGGTCTGTTCAAGCCCTATACAGGTATCGAAACTAATTTTATTTTGATTGATTTTTTCAGGAGATATTTCAAAATTTGCTAAGAAAAACGACGTCTTTTCAAAGTTAATCAAATAAATCATGACGCACATCACTGGAAAGGTCTGTTCAAGCCCTATACAGGTATCGAATCTAATTTTATTTTGATTGATTTTTTCAGGAGATATTTCAAAATTTGCTTAGAAAAACGACGTCTTTTCAAAGTTGATCAAATAAATCATGACGCACATCACTGCAAAGGTCTGTTCAAGCCCTATACAGGTATCGAATCTAATTTTATTTTGATTGATTTTTTCAGGAGATATTTCAAAATTTGCTTAGAAAAACGACGTCTTTTCAAAGTTGATCAAATAAATCATGACGCACATCACTGCAAAGGTCTGTTCAAGCCCTATACATGTATCGAAACTAATTTAATTTTGATTGATTTTTTCAGGAGATATTTCAAAATTTGCATAGAAAAACGACGTCTTTTCAAAGTTAATCAAATAAATCATGACGCACATCACTGGAAAGGTCTGTTCAAGCCCTATACAGGTATCGAAACTAATTTTATTTTGATTGATTTTTTCAGGAGATATTTCAAAATTTGCTAAGAAAAACGACGTCTTTTCAAAGTTAATCAAATAAATCATGACGCACATCACTGGAAAGGTCTGTTCAAGCCCTATACAGGTATCGAAACTAATTTTATTTTGATTGATTTTTTCAGGAGTTATTTCAAAATGTGCTTAGAAAAACGACGTCTTTTCAAAGTTGATCAAGTAAATCATGACGCACATCACTGGAAAGGTCTGTTCAAGCCCTATACAGGTATCGAATCTAATTTTATTTTGATTGATTTTTTCAGGAGATATTTCAAAATTTGCTTAGAAAAACGACGTCTTTTCAAAGTTGATCAAATAAATCATGACGCACATCACTGGAAAGGTCTGTTCAAGCCCTATACAGGTATCGAATCTAATTTTATTTTGATTGATTTTTTCAGGAGATATTTCAAAATTTGCTTAGAAAAACGACGTCTTTTCAAAGTTGATCAAATAAATCATGACGCACATCACTGCAAAGGTCTGTTCAAGCCCTATACATGTATCGAAACTAATTTAATTTTGATTGATTTTTTCAGGAGATATTTCAAAATTTGCATAGAAAAACGACGTCTTTTCAAAGTTAATCAAATAAATCATGACGCACATCACTGGAAAGGTCCATTCAAGCCCTATACAGGTATCGAAACTAATTTTATTTTGATTGATTTTTTCAGGAGATATTTCAAAATTTGCTAAGAAAAACGACGTCTTTTCAAAGTTAATCAAATAAATCATGACGCACATCACTGGAAAGGTCTGTTCAAGCCCTATATAGGTATCGAAACTAATTTTATTTTGATTGATTTTTTCAGGAGTTATTTCAAAATTTGCTTAGAAAAACGACGTTCTTTCAAAGTTAATCAAATAAATCATGACGCACATCACTGCAAAGGTCTGGTCAAGCCCTATACACGTATCGAAACTAATTTTATTTTGATTGATTTTTTCAGGAGATATTTCAAAATTTGCTTAGAAAAACGACGCCTTTTCAAACTTATTCAAATAAATCATGACGCACATCACTGGAAAGGCCTGTTCAAGCCCTATACAGGTATCGAAACTAATTTTATTTTGATTGATTTTTTCAGGAGATATTTCAAAATTTGCTTAGAAAACCGACGTCTTTTCAAAGTTAATCAAATAAATCATGACGCACATCACTGCAAAGGTCTGGTCAAGCCCTATACAGGTATCGAATCTAATTTTATTTTGATTGATTTTTTCAGGAGATATTTCAAAATTTGCTTAGAAAAACGACGTCTTTTCAAAGTTGATCAAATAAATCATGACGCACATCACTGGAAAGGTCTGTTCAAGCCCTATACAGGTATCGAATCTAATTTTATTTTGATTGATTTTTTCAGGAGATATTTCAAAATTTGCTTAGAAAAACGACGTCTTTTCAAAGTTGATCAAATAAATCATGACGCACATCACTGCAAAGGTCTGTTCAAGCCCTATACATGTATCGAAACTAATTTAATTTTGATTGATTTTTTCAGGAGATATTTCAAAATTTGCATAGAAAAACGACGTCTTTTCAAAGTTAATCAAATAAATCATGACGCACATCACTGGAAAGGTCCATTCAAGCCCTATACAGGTATCGAAACTAATTTTATTTTGATTGATTTTTTCAGGAGATATTTCAAAATTTGCTAAGAAAAACGACGTCTTTTCAAAGTTAATCAAATAAATCATGACGCACATCACTGGAAAGGTCTGTTCAAGCCCTATATAGGTATCGAAACTAATTTTATTTTGATTGATTTTTTCAGGAGTTATTTCAAAATTTGCTTAGAAAAACGACGTTCTTTCAAAGTTAATCAAATAAATCATGACGCACATCACTGCAAAGGTCTGGTCAAGCCCTATACACGTATCGAAACTAATTTTATTTTGATTGATTTTTTCAGGAGATATTTCAAAATTTGCTTAGAAAAACGACGCCTTTTCAAACTTATTCAAATAAATCATGACGCACATCACTGGAAAGGCCTGTTCAAGCCCTATACAGGTATCGAAACTAATTTTATTTTGATTGATTTTTTCAGGAGATATTTCAAAATTTGCTTAGAAAACCGACGTCTTTTCAAAGTTAATCAAATAAATCATGACGCACATCACTGCAAAGGTCTGGTCAAGCCCTATACAGGTATCGAATCTAATTTTATTTTGATTGATTTTTTCAGGAGATATTTCAAAATTTGCTTAGAAAAACGACGTCTTTTCAAAGTTAATCAAATAAATCATGACGCACATTACTGGAAAGGTCTATTCAAGCCCTATCCAGGTATCAACATTAATTTAACTTTGAATGATGATTTTGGGAGATATTTAAAAAATTTCCATAGAACCATTTTATTTTAATTTTTAAATGGTATAATTTTAATTGAATATTAAGTCATACAAATTATGAGACAAAAATGAAAAAAAAGCGTGAAGTTCCATGTTTAAATCAGCTAAAACAACTTCATTGATAGTTTGAGGTGAAAAAAGAATGCCATCTTAGTTTTTGATAGAAAAAAGAAATTAAAATGATTGCAGACCTTTAAAAGAAAAATCATTTACCTATATATGTAGGTACGAAATTCTTAAAACATTTTAAAGGCCAAATTTTGAAATGGAACGTTCTTTAGCGAAAATTTTTTAAGAAATAAAATTTTAGGCAATATTTTTTGAAAAAAATTGTGAATTCCGTTCAAAATTCTGTGTAGACAAGCACAAATGTTCTTTTTAATATTCAATGCTCTTTTTCATTTTTAGTCAAATGCTGAAAACGACATGTAAAAATCTTTCTTTAAACAAAAAGTGTTAGGTACCCACTTTCTCCCTTAAAAAAAAAAAACGAAAAAAGATGTCAATTATGAATGGTACTTTGTTTGCCTCATAAAAATAACAAAATAAACAAGAAATGGCAAAAAAATACAATTAGTTGTTTTTTTTTTTAATTCTCAAAAATAGAAAATTTTCCATCATTTTCCAGCATTTGACTAAAAATAAAAAAATTTTAAAATTAACGAAAACTAACAAATTTTTATAAAAAAAGGTCCAAAAGGTTGAAAAAGTTCTGTTCAATTGGCTTTTTGAGGGGCAGTCAAGAAGAATATTCATCAACAAAAATGGTGGTTTTTCAGACAAAAGAAATTAATTAAAAAATCTTTTTATAGCGCAGAACCATATTTGAGAAGATGATGTTATTGTAAGGGGAGAAACTAAATACTTTAGCAGTATTGTGTTTAAGTTTCAAGCCTCAAAAATGACTACAATTTACTTATATTTAATATACAAAAAATAAAACTTAAAAGAGGTTTTCCAAAATCTCCCCCCAATTCAGAATCCACAATGCGGAGGGATTTTCAACGACGTCTTTTTTCAATTTTTAAAATTCTTGGCGTGACGTGATGACGAGAAACGCTCTATTGTCTATACCCGCTTATGCTATAAGTGTTTTAAAGTCACTTGATATAAACGAAGAGATCTCGTCACGTTCACGTACCGTTTCCTCGTCGTCGTTCCATTGTGAATAAGGGAGATTACATGGATAAACATATCGTTCAGGATTGTTGACAACCACCGATGTTAGATCATTTAAACGCAAAGAAAATCATGTTGTCAACCTGTGTTGCATGGTCTTCAAAATATCTTAGAAACTTGTTGCGATTCCATCAAGCAATGTTGTCAACAAAGTTGATAATATAAATCCCTCTAATATAGGGCTTCAGCTTCAGTCTTAGGATATCCGTCGAACTGAACGGACGTGTTTCATCCAGTCTTATGATATCCTTCGTGCCGAAAGGACGTGTCAGTGTCGGTGTTAACTTAAGTGTAGTTGTAGTTGGAGTTGGAGTTGGATTTGGAGTTGGAGTTGGATTTGGAGTTGTAGTTGGAGTTGGAGTTGTAGTTGGAGTTGGAGTTGGAGTTGGAGTTGGAGTTGGAGTTGGAGTTGGAGTTGGAGTTGGAGTTGGAGTTGGAGTTGGAGTTGGAGTTGGAGTTGGAGTTGGAGTTGGAGTTGGAGTTGGAGTTGGAGTTGGAGTTGGAGTTGGAGTTGGAGTTGGAGTTGAAGTTGGAGTTGGAGTTGGAGTTGGAGTTGGAGTTGGAGTTGGAGTTGGATTTGGGGTTGGAGTTGTAGTTGGAGTTGGACCTAGAGCTGGACTCTGACTAGGGCTTGAACCAGGACTAGGACTTGGACTTGGACTTGGACTTGGACTTGGACTTGGATTTGGACTTGGACTTGGACTTGGACTTGGACTTGGACTTGGACTTGGACTTGGACTTGGACTTGGACTTGGACTTGGACTTGGACTTGGACTTGGACTTGGCCTTGGAGTTGGACTTGGACTTGGACTTGGACTTGGACTTGGACTTGGACTTGGACTTGGACTTGGACTTGGACTTGGACTTGGACTTGGACTTGGACTTGGACTTGGACTTGGACTTGGACTTGGACTTGGACTTGGACTTGGACTTGGACTTGGACTTGGACTTGGACTTGGACTTGGACTTGGACATGAAATTGGACTTGGACATGAAATTGGACTTGGACATGAAATTGGACTTGGAATTAGATTTGGATTTGGACTTGGGCTGTCAAGCCCTATACAGGTACTGAAATTAATTTTATTTTGATTGATTTTTTCAGGAGTTATTTCAAAATTTGTTAAGAAAACCGACGTCTTTTCAAAGTTAATCAAAAAAATCATGACGCACATCACTGGAAAGGTCTATTCAAGCCCTATACAGGTATCGAAACTAATTTTCTTTTGATTGATTTTTCAGGAGTTATTTCAAAATTTGCTAAGAAAACGACGTCTTTTCAAAGTTAATCAAATAAATCATGACGCACATCACTGGAAAGGTCTGTTCAAGCCCTATACAGGTATCGCAACTAATTTTATTTTGATTGATTTTTTCAGGAGATATTTCAAAATTTGCATAGAAAAACGACGTCTTTTCAAAGTTAATCAAATAAATCATGACGCACATCACTGCAAAGGTCTGTTCAAGCCCTATACAGGTATCGAAACTAATTTTATTTTGATTGATTTTTTCAGGAGATATTTCAAAATTTGCTTAGAAAAACGACGTCTTTTCAAAGTTAATCAAATAAATCATGACGCACATCACTGGAAAGGTCTGTTCAAGCCCTATACAGGTATCGAAACTAATTTTATTTTGATTGATTTTTGCAGGAGATATTTCAAAATTTGCTTAGAAAAACGACGTCTTTTCAAAGTTAATCAAATAAATCATGACGCACATCACTGGAAAGGTCTGTTCAAGCCCTATACAGGTATCGAAACTAATTTTATTTGGATTGATTTTTTCAGGAGATATTTCAAAATTTGCTTAGAAAAACGACGTCTTTTCAAAGTTGATCAAAACAATCATGACGCACATCACTGGAAAGGTCCATCCAAGCCCTTTGCTGAAATCGAAACTAGTTTTATTTTCATAGAAAAACGACATTTTTTCAAATTTAATTAACATTATACATTAGGGAAGGTAGTTATGGGCAGCAAATCATTAATAGCAGTTTGGATACGGATATTTCACCAACCAGACCTTGAAAATATTAATTTCTTGCATTTTTAAAAGGAGGCATCAATTATGAAGGCTTAAATATAGCCATTCAAAGACATTAAAGTAGGTAGTTAGGTGCAGCAAATCAGTAAAATCACTTTGGATGCAAATATTTTACCAAATAGACCTTGACAAATTTTACGCAAGTATACGCGAGTCTACGCAACATTACGCAAGTAACTTTGGATGCGTATATTTCAAAAACCACACACCGTGGATGGTTCTAGTTCTCAGTTTTGAAAATCCCTGGAAAATTTCGGTTGAGTTATTTAATTACATTTTATTTATAATTATCCACAAGGCTCGGTTTTTGAAATATCGTCATCCAAACACATTAAGGTGGGTATTTGGAGGCAGAAAATCAGTAAAATAACTTTGGGCGAATATTTTCCCAAAAATACGATACAAAAAAAATGGGCTTCCATGTGTCGATTGGGTTTGAAAAGACCTTTCCAATAACGTATGGTACGATTTATTTCATTAACTTTGAAAAATTTGGCTAAATGTTTACATTTTTGAAAAGGTATATAAATTTCCTATTCAGAACTGAAAGTCGAAACAATTTTAAATGCTTGATACGTAAGATATTCGCATTTAACGGATTGCGTAAAAATTTAGTAAAATTACATTAGATGCAAATATCTAATGAACTTGACAATGGGTGATATGCATAAAACATAGTAAATGCTTTTACTGGAGAATTTTTAAATATATCTTATTTTAGGTATGCATAAAAATGCAGTAAATGCCGATATATAAGTATTTACTTCAGGCCATAGCATTAACTTATTTTGGATGAATTCTACTAGTGAATACTATATTCAGCATGCATAAGAACTAATAAGTACTTTTTTAAGTTTCTAAGTTTCAGAATAGCAACATGAAAATTTGAAAATTTCATAGTTCATACTTTTTTGGTTAAAGAGTTGTAAAACCAAAAATTAACAGTCTTGAGTCTGATTTTAAGGCAAAAATAGGTGTCTGTGCTCTTTTGTTTTAAATTGGATCTGTGTAAATAGTAACTGAAACGGCGAACTTTGTGCGAATTAATTCTCAAAGAGTCTATAAAGGTAGAAGGTCATGTTCAGAGTCTCATTTTAAATCGCTTTGTGTCATTTGGATCGAAATCCAGTTCAATTTGATCTTAAGTTTTATTAGAAATGTTTAAATTTAGACTAGAGATCAAATTTAAATGAAATATTAACCCAATTGACACCTAGCTCAAAAAGGGAAATTAAACTCTGTCGTTTCTTTTGCCTATTTTGATCTTGATTTTCCTTAAGTTCAATTCCAGCTTTAAGTTTTAACTTACTCATAAAAAAATAAAAAATAAATTAATTAATATTCGGAGGCTCACTTATCACTTTGGCTAACGTTTAATGTCATAATCTAAGAAAAATAACCTTCCCGTTCACAGAAAAGGGACACACATAAGCCACAGTGCTCAAGTGAAAAGAATCTTCCATTACTCAATTGTATTACTTTTTTTAAATTTATCTCGGAAGCCTTACTTTCTCATATTATAGTAAAAAAAAGAGAAGGAAATGTAACAATCAGGAATTTTACATGACAACTTTAATGGAATATAAGTATTTACTATTAATTTCCGATGAACTACTTATTTTTATGCATACGAAGTTCAGTAAATACTTCAAATTTAACCTCTTACTAGAAGGCCTAGCAATTACTTTAACCTTTTACTTCTGGTAAGTACTGCCGTTTTATGCATATCACCCATTGTAGAAGCTTTTGGTTTTGAGAAACGGATAGCTTCTAAATAGATAATGAAGAATTTCAAAACCGAAACTATTTGCATTCCTTGGCGGTGAAAGAATATTTATCCAAAGGATTTTCAGGCTAAATACAAATAATCGAATATCACTTTGGATGCCAATATTTCGAAAACCATATTTTATAGTGGCTTTTTATTCTTATTTTTTGGAAATTTTTGGAAAGCTCTGGTAAATTTCAATACAATTTTTTTTGTTTTTACCTTCTTGGAGGTGGTCACCACTTAAGTCGATTTAAGACAAAAGTCAGTTTTCATCATGTTCTCCATGCTTCATTGCACCGTTGAAAAAAATCCCCTGTTATTTAGACACTTTTTTCATTAAATAAAAACCAAAATGAAAAAACCGCTTGAGTCATTTTCACTCTAAGAAACATAAGCAATAAACACTTAACTCAAATAAGAATTCAAAAATAATTTAATGCAGTTTTAAATAATGGCTTATATCGACTAAAGCCGCTTTTCTAAATTGGAAACCATTCCAAAAACAGAAAAGTATATGAGAGTCAAAAACGACTTATTCTGATATAAACTGTTATTGCAAAATAAACAAAACAAAATTTTCATCGTTACTTAAAAGAATTTAGTCATTTTTGCAAATTTGTATTTGTATTTTGAGAAATCTTATGTTTTATTTCTCAGTCCGCCTCTAAGTAGTTTTTCCTACCGTTCCACGAATTAAAAATTTATTTCTAACTTCTTACACTCAGTCATGAAAGTAAATATACTCAGGATATACGAGAACGTCAGTTTAAAGTATACACTAACTTTTGTGACACATTGTAACTGTGAAAATAAATTCCGACGAGAAAAATACTGTAACTTTCGTGAACAGCCACGGCCATATATACCTACAACAAAAATGTGCACATCGGTGTGTCTGCCTGCACACTGGCATGTTTGGCATTTCGCTGCACAGACACACACCACACCGATCGAGCAACGCAGCAAAAAATCAGAATATTCTGATTTCCCCACACCAGCTAACACGTACGGCATACCCCACATTTCAATATACCGATGCAAATGTGGTGTGTATGAGCTGAGAAACTTTTTCCCTTTCAGCTTGTAGTTTCGTGTGTGTGTGCGTATGTAAGCAATTTTAAAATAAAAATGATTTCAAACTTTCTTCACTCTACACTCAATCATGACATAACTATACTCGTGCATAAGACCAAAGCTAATATAATAAAGTTACTTATAGTTATATTATCTTTGATAAGACCTAGGGGAACGTTTAAGTTTAAGGTGTACACTTACTTTTGTATCACATTGTAATTTGGACGAGAAAAATGGTGTCCCTTTCCTAAATGAACTTTTTTCTTTTCAGCTTGTAGTTAGTTAGGGTTCCTATTCCAAAATATTCGGTAGATACAAACTACTGTTAGCTTTTTTTGTTGGTGCTGGAAGTTGCGCCTGTGTGTGAGCATTTTTGTGACTTGTTAGGTACCTAGTGTCATAGTATTGTTTGTTTTTCCAACGGATATAGATACATATATAGGTAAGTTCTACATTCTGCCCAGCCCAGAACTAAATTATCCTAAAATGAATTGAAGTTTTCAAATATTTGGAAAGAATATGTGAAAAGAACTTACTGTTTAATAAATAGGTACGGAATAAATACCTGAATTACTATTGCAAATCGTTTGAATCGTAAGTTAAAACAAAAGTTTTTTCAAGAATTCCATTTGTCACTGCATTTTCTCATTATTACATTAGGCATCGAACGGGAACGGCACAAAGAAAAACTGAAAATTTAAAATAAAGAAATTATTTTCTTACATAAATTACAAAATACCGAAAGTCTTCCTTTTTTGGATTGGGACCACGTAAGTTAATTTGCCTTTAAGTGGTTTGTTGTACCTTTTATTAATTTTATAATATTATGTAGGAATGCACCTATTTGTATTTGTAGTTCAATTGAATCGTTTTGTACAAGGGTAGGTAGGTACCTACGCTGTTGTTGTGTTTTTTTTTTATCTATTTTTCTTGTTTTTTGCACAAAAATAGGAATTTTTTCAAAAGATAATTATTTAAAAGCGGGACTGGCCTTAGGAGACACATCTTGTTCAATTTTTTTAAGCTCTAACCCCTTGACTGACTACTATCAACCGATGGCTTCTTGCCTTTTTATGAATAAAAATCTAGTTTTAAGGACTCAAACTTCATATTGATTTTAATTTATTTTAGGTGGTATGTATGTATGTATTTTATTTCCAAAATTTTTTATTTGAAGACTTATAAGGATAATATTCAGAATATAGGTAGCAAATTGATATAAAAATAAAATAAAAGAATTGTAAGCTGGTTGTAAAAAACTATGGCATAATGTTTTAAGTGTTCCTGTTATAGTTTTTTTTATATTTTTAATTCAAGTGCGATTGTTTATTTGGTGAAGTTTCAAAAATGTTTACTTGGTTTAAAATTTAATTAAATAGATAACACATGATATTAAATATAAGACTACCTTCATCATTAACAAAATAAAAGATTGCTTCACCTGACCAAATTCCAACAACTTCTCTTACATATCGTAACCTTGGAGTTACAAGGTCGTATGTGATAAATATATGAATTTGAGATACGGCGAAAACAAAAAATTCATTTTATTTCAAATTTCTAGGTACGACCTTGATTTTTTGGCTTTTTCTACTCTTATTTAAATGCTGATATATTTTAAATGATGCAAAATGATTATAACTCGATATTTGAACCGTTTTGCATGAAAACCAGGTTTTTGAATTTTTTCAACCAGAGATACGACCAGGTGACGTATGTATATCTATGACGGAATATTCAAATGTAGTTGTGGGTACTAGATGACTCTTACTCCGATTCTGACCCTGAAATTGAGTCTGATAAAACCATTAAACATTATAATCAGCTTCTACAAAGTAC
This sequence comes from Dasysyrphus albostriatus, assembly GCA_946251815.1. Classification (NCBI taxonomy): domain Eukaryota; kingdom Metazoa; phylum Arthropoda; class Insecta; order Diptera; family Syrphidae; genus Dasysyrphus; species Dasysyrphus albostriatus. Next base: position 29,600,470 of record OX276336.1, on the reverse strand, counting down.
AAAGTATAAAAGCATTTACATATATTAGGCACCTACATATATGCAAACCAGAAATTGGCAGAATCCCACTTTGTCAAATAAAAATCTAGATTTAAATAAAATAACCTAAGCCTTTAAGCAAGGGCGATCGCAAGATCTTGATCAACGGGGGAGGGTGAAAGTATTAGCAACAAAAATCTAGCTTTGAGATTCAAAAGAAGACAAATTGAATGCACTTAATATTCCCATGAAGTCGGCTAAGATGTATTTACTTCCCATGAAAATTGATTATAAAACTCTTTTTAGCAATACAGTACATATTTTTTGTTGTTGTTCACAAATTATATTATAATATCCTCTGTAAAAAATTAACTACTATTTAAAACTCATTTGGCATTGAATTTTTAAAAAACAGCTTACGTCGATTAAAGATACTAGTAAACTGGATGTATTTGTTAATTATTTAAATAAGCAAAACAATTTCACAATATTCACAAAAAAACATTCAAGTTTTTAGTGAATATTTAAAGATTTTGAATGTTCAACATTCTATAAAGAAAATTCTATAAAAAAAATTATGATAAAGTTCATGATTAATTTTTTTTTAGAGAAATTTTTGAATAACTAATTTTTGTTGTTGTTTTTTTTTTATATTAAAATTTATTGTAAACAATATTGCAGCACTGAACAGGCTTTAGTCTTAAGATATCCGTCGAACTGAACGGACGTGTTTCAGCCAGTCTTACGGTATCCTTCGTGGTGAACGGACGTGTCAGTCAGTTAAGTTAAGTTGAGTTAAGTTAAGATAAGTTAAGTTAAGTTAAGTTAAGTTAAAGTTGGAGTTGAAGTTGGAGTTGGAGTTGGAGTAGGAGTTGGAGTTGGAGTTGGAGTTGGAGTTGAAGTTGGAGTTGGAGTTGGAGTTGAAGTTGGAGTTGGAGTTGGAGTTGGAGTTGGAGTTGGAGTTGGAGTTGGAGTTGGACTTGGACTTGGACTTGGACTTGGACTTGGACTTGGACTTGGACTTGGACATGTACTTGGACTTTGATTTGGACTTGGACTTGGACCTGTACTTGGACTTGGACTTGTACTTGGACTTGGACTTGGACTTGGACTTGGACTTGGACTTGGACTTGGACTTGGACTTGGACTTGGACTTGGACTTGGACTTGGACTTGGACTTGGACTTGGACTTGGACTTGGACTTGGACTTGGACTTGGACTTGGACTTGGACTTGGACATGTACTTGGACTTTGATTTGGACTTGGACTTGGACCTGTACTTGGACTTGGACTTGGACTTGGACTTGGACTTGGACTTGGACTTGGACTTGGACTTGGACTTGGACTTGGACTTGGACTTGGACTTGGACTTGGACTTGGACTTGGACTTGGACTTGGACTTGGACTTGGACTTGGACTTTGATTTGGACTTGGACTTGGACTTGGACTTTGATTTGGACTTGGACTTGGACCTGTACTTAAACTTGGACTTGGACTTGGACTTGGACATGTACTTGGACTTTGATTTGGAATTGGACTTGGACCTGTACTTGGACTTGGACTTGGACTTGGACTTGGACTTGGACTTGGACTTGGACTTGGACTTGGACTTGGACTTGGACTTGGACTTGGACATGTACTTGGACTTTGATTTGGACTTGGACTTGGACTTGGACTTGGACTTGGACTTGGACTTGGACTTGGATTTTGACATGTACTTGGACTTTGATTTGGACTTGGACTTGGACTTGGACTTGAGCTTGGACCTGTACTTGGACTTGGACTTGGACTTGGACTTGGACTTGGACTTGGGCTTGGACTTGGACTTGGACTTGGACTTGGACTTGGACTTGGACTTGGACTTGGACTTGGACTTGGACTTGGACTTGGACTTGGACTTGGACTTGGACTTGGACTTGGACTTGGACTTGGACTTGGACTTGGACTTGGACTTGGACTTGGAATCGGACTTGGACTTGCACTTGGACTTGGATATGGGCTTGGACTTGGACTTGGACTTGGACCTGTACTTGGACTTTGATTTGGACTTGGACTTGGACTTGGACTTGGACCTGTACTTGGACTTGGACCTGGACTTGGACTTTGATTTGGACTTGGACTTGAGCTTGGACTTGGACTTTGATTTGGACTTGGACTTGAGCTTGGACCTGTACTTGGACTTGGACTTGGACTTGGACTTGGACTTGGACTTGCACTTGGACTTGGACCTGTACTTGGACCTGTACTTGGACTTGGACTTGGGCTTGGACTTGGACTTGGACTTGGACTTGGGCTTGGACTTGGACTTGGACTTGGACTTGGACTTGGACTTGGACTTGGACTTGGACTTGGACTTGGACTTGGACTTGGACTTGGACTTGGACTTGGACTTGGACCTGGACTTGGAGTTGGACTTGAACTTGGACTTGGACTTGGACTTGGACTTGGAATTGGACTTGGACATGAAATTGGACTTGGAATTAGATTTGGACTTGGGCTGTCAAGCCCTATACAGGTACTGAAATTAATTTTATTTTGATTGATTTTTTCAGGAGTTATTTCAAAATTTGCTAAGAAAAACGACGTCTTTTCAAAGTTAATCAAATAAATCATGACGCACATCACTGGAAAGGTCTGTTCAAGTTCTATACAGGTATCGAAACTAATTTTATTTTGATTGATTTTTTCAGGAGATATTTCAAAATTTGCATAGAAAAACGACGTCTTTTAAAAGTTAATCAAATAAATCATGACGCACATCAATGTAAAGGTCTGTTCAAGCCCTGTACAGGTATCGAATCTAATTTTATTTTGATTGGTTTTTTTCAGGAGATATTTCAAAATTTGCTTAGAAAAACGACGCCTTTTCAAACTTAATCAAATAAATCATGACGCACATCACTGGAAAGGTCTATTCAAGCCCTACACAGATCTTGAAACCAATTTTATTTTGATTAATTTTTTCAGAAGATATTTCAAAATTTGCTTAGAAAAACGACGTCTTTTCAAAGTTAATCAAATAAATTATGACGCACATCACTGCAAAGGTCTGTTCAAGTCCTATACAGGTATCGAAACTAATTTTATTTTGATTGATTTTTTCAGGAGTTATTTCAAATTTGCTAAGAAAAACGACGTCTTTTCAAAGTTAATCAAATAAATCATGACGCACATCACTGGAAAGGTCTGTTCAAGACCTATACAGGTATCGAAACTAATTTTATTTTGATTAATTTTTTCAGGAGTTATTTCAAAATTTGCTTAGAAAAACGACGTCTTTTCAAAGTTAATCAAATAAATTATGACGCACATCACTGCAAAGGTCTGTTCAAGTCCTATACAGGTATCGAATCTAATTTTATTTTGATTGGTTTTTTTCATGAGATATTTCAAAATTTGCTTAGAAAAACGACGCCTTTTCAAACTTAATCAAATAAATCATGACGCACATCACTGGAAAGGTCTATTCAAGCCCTACACAGATATCGAAACCAATTTTATTTTGATTAATTTTTTCAGAAGATATTTCAAAATTTGCTTAGAAAAACGACGTCTTTTCAAAGTTAATCAAATAAATCATGACGCACATCACTGCAGAGGTCTGTTCAAGTCCTATACAGGTATCGAAACGAATTTTATTTTGATTGATTTTTTCAGGAGTTATTTCAAAATTTGCTTAGAAAAACGACGTCTTTTCAAAGTTGATCAAATAAATCATGACGCACATCACTGGAAAGGTCTGTTCAAGCCCTATACAGGTATCGAAACTAATTTTATTTTTATTGATTTCTTTAGGAGATATTTTAAAATTTGTATAGAAAAATGACGTCTCTTCACAGTCTTTAAAATAAATCATGACGCACATCGTTGGAAAGGTCTATTCAAGCCCTATGCTGATATCGAGGCTAATTTTATTTTGATTGATTTCTTTAGGAGATATTTCAAAATTTGCTTAGAAAAACGACGTCTTTTCAAAGTTAATCAAATAAATCATGACGCACATCACTGCAGAGGTCTGTTCAAGTCCTATACAGGTATCGAAACGAATTTTATTTTGATTGATTTTTTCAGGAGTTATTTCAAAATTTGCTTAGAAAAACGACGTCTTTTCAAAGTTGATCAAATAAATCATGACGCACATCACTGGAAAGGTCTGTTCAAGCCCTATACAGGTATCGAATCTAATTTTATTTTGATTGATTTTTTCAGGAGATATTTCAAAATTTGCTTAGAAAAACGACGTCTTTTCAAAGTTGATCAAATAAATCATGACGCACATCACTGGAAAGGTCTGTTCAAGCCCTATACAGGTATCGAATCTAATTTTATTTTGATTGGTTTTTTTCATGAGATATTTCAAAATTTGCTTAGAAAAACGACGCCTTTTCAAACTTAATCAAATAAATCATGACGCACATCACTGTAAAGGTCTGTTCAAGCCCTATACAGGTATCGAAACCAATTTTATTTTGATTAATTTTTTCAGAAGATATTTCAAAATTTGCTTAGAAAAACGACGTCTTTTCAAAGTTAATCAAATAAATTATGACGCACATCACTGCAAAGGTCTGTTCAAGTCCTATACAGGTATCGAAACTAATTTTATTTTGATTCATTTTTTCAGGAGTTATTTCAAAATTTGCTAAGAAAAACGACGTCTTTTCAAAGTTAATCAAATAAATCATGACGCACATCACTGGAAAGGTCTGTTCAAGACCTATACAGGTATCGAAACTAATTTTATTTTGATTAATTTTTTCAGGAGTTATTTCAAAATTTGCTTAGAAAAACGACGTCTTTTCAAAGTTAATCAAATAAATCATGACGCACATCACTCGAAAGGTCTATTTAAGCCCTATGCTGATACCGAAACTAATTTTATTTTGATTGATTTCCATAGGAGATATTTCAAAATTTGCATAGAAAAACGACGTCTTTTCAAAGTCTTTCAAATAAATCATGACGCACATCACTCGAAAGGTCTATTCAAGCCCTTTGCTGATATCGAAACTAATTTTATTTTGGTTGATTTCCATAGGAGATATTTCAAAATTTGCATAGAAAAACGACGTCTTTTCAAAGTCTTTCAAATAAATCATGACGCACATCACTCGAAAGGTCTATTCAAGCCCTTTGCTGATATCGAAACTAATTTTATTTTGGTTGATTTCCTTAGGAGATATTTCAAAATTTCCATAGAAAAACGACGTCTTTTCAAAGTCTTTCAAATAAATCATGACGCATATCGTTGGAAAGGTCTATTCAAGCCCTATGCTGATATCGAGGCTAATTTTATTTTGATTGATTTCCTTAGGAGATATTTGAAAATTTGCATATAAAAATGACGTCTTTTCAAAGTCTTTAAAATAAATCATGACGCACATCACTGGAAAGGTCTATTTAAGCCCTATGCTGATACCGAAACTAATTTTATTTTGATTGATTTCTTTAGGAGATATTTCAAAATTTGTATAGAAATATGACGTCTTTTCAAAGTCTTTCAAATAAATCATGACGCACATCACTTGAAAGGTCTATACAAGCCCTATGCTGATATCGAAACTAATTTTATTTTGATTGATTTCTTTAGGAGATATTTCAAAATTTGTATAGAAAAACGACGTCTTTTCAAAGTCTTTCAAATAAATCATGACGCACATCACTCGAAAGGTCTATTTAAGCCCTATGCTGATACCGAAACTAATTTTATTTTGATTGATTTCTTTAGGAGATATTTCAAAATTTGTATAGAAATATGACGTCTTTTCAAAGTCTTTCAAATAAATCATGACGCACATCACTTGAAAGGTCTATTCAAGCCCTATGCTGATATCGAAACTAATTTTATTTTGATTGATTTCTTTAGGAGATATTTCAAAATTTGCATAGAAAAACGACGTCTTTTCAAAGTCTTTCAAATAAATCATGACGCACATCACTCGAAAGGTCTATTCAAGCCCTATGCTGATATCGAAACTAATTTTATTTTGGTTGATTTCCTTAGGAGATATTTCAAAATTTGCATAGAAAAACGACGTCTTTTCAAAGTCTTTCAAATAAATCATGACACACATCACTCGAAAGGTCTATTCAAGCCCTATAGTGTTATCGAAACTAATTTTATTTTGGTTGATTTCCATAGGAGATATTTAAAAATTTGCATAGAAAAACGACGTCTTTTCAAAGTCTTTCAAATAAATCATGACGCACATCACTCGAAAGGTCTATTCAAGCCCTTTGCTGATATCGAAACTAATTTTATTTTGGTTGATTTCCTTAGGAGATATTTCAAAATTTGCATAGAAAAACGACGTCTTTTCAAAGTCTTTCAAATAAATCATGACGCATATCGTTGGAAAGGTCTATTCAAGCCCTATGCTGATATCGAGGCTAATTTTATTTTGATTGATTTCCTTAGGAGATATTTGAAAATTTGCATATAAAAATGACATCTTTTCAAAGTCTTTCAAATAAATCATGACGCACATCACTCGAAAGGTCTATTCAAGCCCTATGCTGATATCGAATCTAATTTTATTTTGATTGATTTCTTTAGGAGATATTTCAAAATTTGTACAGAAAAATGACGTCTTTTCAAAGTCTTTCAAATAAATCATGACGCTCATCACTCGAAAGGTCTATTCAAGCCCTATGCTGATATCGAAACTAATTTTATTTTGATTGATTTTTGCAGGAGATATTTCAAAATTTGCTTAGAAAAACGACGTCTTTTCAAAGTTAATCAAATAAATCTTGACGCACATCACTGCAAAGGTCTGTTCAAGCCCTATACAGGCATCGAAAATAATTTTATTTTGGTTAATTTCCGTAGGAGATATTTCAAAATTTGCTTAGAAAAACGACGTCTTTTCAAAGTTAATCAAATAAATCATGACGCACATCACTGGAAAGGTCTGTTCAAGCCCTATACAGGTATCGAAACTAATTTTATTTTGATTGATTTTTGCAGGAGATATTTCAAAATTTGCTTAGAAAAACGACGTCTTTTCAAAGTTGATCAAATAAATCATGACGCACATCACTGGAAAGGTCCATTCAAGCCCTATACAGGTATCGAAACTAATTTTATTTTGATTGATTTTTGCAGGAGATATTTCAAAATTTGCTTAGAAAAACGACGTCTTTTCAAAGTCTTTCAAATAAATCATGACGCACATCACTCGAAAGGTCTACTTAAGCCCTATGCTGATACCGAAACTAATTTTATTTTGATTGATTTCTTTAGGAGATATTTCAAAATTTGTATAGAAATATGACGTCTTTTCAAAGTCTTTCAAATTAATCATGACGCACATCACTTGAAAGGTCTATTCAAGCCCTATGCTGATATCGAAACTAATTTTATTTTGGTTGATTTTTGCAGGAGATATTTCAAAATTTGCAAGGAAAAACGACGTCTTTTCAAAGTCTTTCAAATAAATCATGACGCACATCACTCGAAAGGTCTATTCAAGCCCTATGCTGATATCGAAACTAATTTTATTTTGATTGATTTCTTTAGGAGATATTTCAAAATTTGCATAGAAAAACGACATCTTTTCAAAGTCTTTCAAATAAATCATGACGCACATCACTCGAAAGGTCTATTCAAGCCCTTTGCTGATATCGAAACTAATTTTATTTTGGTTGATTTCCTTAGGAGATATTTCAAAATTTGCATAGAAAAACGACGTCTTTTCAAAGTCTTTCAAATAAATCATGACGCATATCGTTGGAAAGGTTTATTCAAGCCCTATGCTGATATCGAGGCTAATTTTATTTTGATTGATTTCCTTAGGAGATATTTGAAAATTTGCATATAAAAATGACATCTTTTCAAAGTCTTTCAAATAAATCATGACGCACATCACTGGAAAGGTCTATTCAAGCCCTATGCTGATATCGAATCTAATTTTATTTTGATTGATTTCTTTAGGAGATATTTCAAAATTTGTATAGAAAAATTACGTCTTTTCAAAGTCTTTCAAATAAATCATGACGCTCATCACTCGAAAGGTCTATTCAAGCCCTATGCTGATATCGAAACTAATTTTATTTTGATTGATTTCTTTAGGAGATATTTCAAAATTTGTATATAAATATGACGTCTTTTCAAAGTCTTTCAAATAAATCATGACGCACATCACTGGAAAGGTCTATTCAAGCCCTATGCTGAAATCGAAACTAATTTTATTTTGCATAGAAAAACGACATTTTTTCAAATTTAATTAACATTATACATTAGGGAAGGTAGTTATGGGCAGCAAATCATTAATAGCAGTTTGGATACGAATATTTTACCAACCAGACCTTGAAAAAAATTATTTTCTGGCATTTTTGAAATGGTGGCTTAATTTTTACTCAGCACTGGAAACCGCATTAATTTTGAAGGCTTGGTTTACGAAATAAAGCCATTCAAAGACGTTAGGGAAGGTAGTAAGGGGCAGCAAATCAGTAATATTAGTTTGGATACGGATATTTTACCAACCAGACCTTGAAAATATTAATTTCTTGCATTTTTAAAAGGAGGCATCAATTTTGAAGGCTTAAATATAGCCATTCAAAGACATTAAAGTAGGTAGTTAGGTGCAGCAAATCAGTAAAATCACTTTGGATGCAAATATTTTACCAAATAGACCTTGACAAATTTTACGCAAGTATACGCGAGTCTACGCAACATTACGCAAGTAACTTTTTTTTGCGTATATTTCAAAAACCACACACCGTGGATGGTTCTAGTTCTCAGTTTTGAAAATCCCTGGAAAATTTCGGTTGAGTTATTTAATTACATTTTATTTATAATTATCCACAAGGCTCGGTTTTTGAAATATCGTCATCCAAACACATTAAGGTGGGTATTTGGAGGCAGAAAATCAGTAAAATCACTTTGGGCGAATATTTTCCCAAAAATACGATACAAAAAAAATGGGCTTCCATGTGTCGATTGGGTTTGAAAAGACCTTTCCAATAACGTATGGTACGATTTATTTCATTAACTTTGAAAAATTTGGCTAAATGTTTACATTTTTGAAAAGGTATATAAATTTCCTATTCAGAACTGAAAGTCGAAACAATTTTAAATGCTTGATACGTAAGATATTCGCATTTAACGGATTGCGTAAAAATTTAGTAAAATTACATTAGAATGAACTAGACAATGGGTGATATGCATAAAACATAGTAAATGCTTTTACTGGAGAATTTTTAAATATATCTTATTTTAGGTATGCATAAAAATGCAGTAAATGCCGATATACATATAAGTATTTACTTCAGGCCATAGCATTAACTTATTTTGGATGAATTCTATTAGTGAATACTATATTCAGCATGCATAAGAACTAATAAGTACTTTTTTAAGTTTCTAAGTTTCAGAATAGCAACATGAAAATTTGAAAATTTCATAGTTCATACTTTTTTGGTTAAAGAGTTGTAAAACCAAAAATTAACAGTCTTGAGTCTGATTTTAAGGCAAAAATAGGTGTCTGTGCTCTTTTGTTTTAAATTGGATCTGTGTAAATAGTAACTGAAACGGCGAACTTTGTGCGAATTAATTCTCAAAGAGTCTATTAAGGCAGAAGGTCATGTTCAGAGTCTCATTTTAAATCACTTTGTGTCATTTGGATCGAATTCACGTTAAAATTTAAACGAAATATTAACTGTCGTTTCTTTTGCCTATTTTGATCTTGATTTTCCTTAAGTTCAATTCCAGCTTTAAGTTTTAACTTACTCATAAAAAAATAAAAAATAAATTAATTAATATTCGGAGGCTCACTTATCACTTTGGCTAACGTTTAATGTCATAATCTAAGAAAAATAACCTTCCCGTTCACAGAAAAGGGACACACATAAGCCACAGTGCTCAAGTGAAAAGAATCTTCCATTACTCAATTGTATTACTTTTTTTTAATTTATCTCGGAAGCCTTACTTTCTCGTATTATAGTAAAAAAAAGAGAAGGAAATGTAACAATCAGCAATTTTACATGACAACTTTAATGGAATATAAGTATTTACTATTAATTTCCGATGAACTACTTATTTTTATGCATACGAAGTTCAGTAAATACTTCAAATTTAACCTCTTACTAGAAGGCCTAGCAATTACTTTAACCTTTTACTTCTGGTAAGTACTGCCGTTTTATGCATATCACCCATTGTAGAAGCTTTTGGTTTTGAGAAACGGATAGCTTTTAAATAGATAATGAAGAATTTGAAAACCGAAACCATTTGCATTCCTTGGCGGTGAAAGAATATTTATCCAAAGGATTTTCAGGCTAAATACAAATAATCGAATATCACTTTGGATGCCAATATTTCGAAAACCATATTTTATAGTGGGTTTTTATTCTTATTTTTGGAAATTTTTGGAAAGCTCTGGGAAATTTCAATACAACCTTTTTTTGTTTTTACCTTCTTGGAGGCTTTGTTTCAGAAATATCGCCGACCTTTAGACATTAAGACCAAAGTCACAAGCAATAATCACTTAAGTCGATTTAAGACAGAAGTCAGTTTTCATCATGTTCTCCATGCTTCATTGCACCGTTGAAAAAAATCCCTTGTTATTTAAACACTTTTTTCATTAAATAAAAACCAAAATGAAAAAACCGCTTAAGTCATTTTCACTCTAAGAAACATAAGCAATAAACGCTTTACTCAAATAAGAATTCAAAAATAATTGAATGCAGTTTTAAATAATGGCTTATATCGACTAAAGCCGCTTTTCTAAATTGGAAACCATTCCTAAAACAGAAAAGTATATGAGAGTCAAAAACAACTTATTCTGATATAAACTGTTATTGCAAAATAAACAAAACAAAATTTGCATCGTTACTTAAAAGAATTTAGTCATTTTTGCAAATTTGTATTTGTATTTTGAGAAATCTTATGTTTTATTTCTCAGTCCGCCTCTAAGTAGTTTTTCCTACCGTTCCACGAATTAAAAATTTATTTCTAACTTCTTACACTCATTCATGAAAGTAAATATACTCAGGATATACGAGAACGTCAGTTTAAAGTATACACTAACTTTTGTGACACATTGTAACTGTGAAAATAAATTCCGACGAGAAAAATACTGTAACTTTCGTGAACAGCCACGGCCATATATACCTACAACAAAAATGTGCACATCGGTGTGTCTGCCTGCACACTGGCATGTTTGGCATTTCGCTGCACAGACACACACCACACCGATCGAGCAACGCAGCAAAAAATCAGAATATTCTGATTTTGCCCACACCAGCACACAATTCAATACACCGATGCAAATGTATATATGAGCCACTTAAACTTTTTTCCTTTCAGCTTGTAGTTAGTTTCGTGTGTGTGTGCGTATGTAAGCAATTTTAAATTAAAAATGATTTCAAACTTTCTTCACTCTACACTCAATCATGACATAACTATACTCGTACATAAGACCAAAGCTAATATAATAAAGTTACTTATAGTTATATTATCTTTGATAAGACCTAGGGGAACGTTTAAGTTTAAGGTGTACACTTACTTTTGTGTCACATTGTAATTTGGACGAGAAAAATGGTGTCCCTTTCCTAAATGAACTTTTTTCTTTTCAGCTTGTAGTTAGTTAGGGTTCCTATTCCAAAATATTCGGTAGATACAAACTACTGTTAGCTTTTTTTGTTGGTGCTGGAAGTTGCGCCTGTGTGTGAGCATTTTTGTGACTTGTTAGGTACCTAGTGTCATAGTATTGTTTGTTTTTCTAACGGTGCCCAGCCCAGAACTAAATTATCCTAAAATGAATTGAAGTTTTAAAATATTTGGAAAGAATATGTGAAAAGAACTTACTGTTTAATAAATAGGTACGGAATAAATACCTGAATTACTATTGCAAATCGTTTGAATCGTAAGTTAAAACAAAAGTTTTTTCAAGAATTCCATTTGTCACTGCATTTTCTCATTATTACATTAGGTATTTAGTTGTGAAAAAAGCATCGAACGGGAACGGCACAAAGAAAAACTGAAAATTTAAAATAAAGAAATTATTTTCTTACATAAATTACAAAATACCGAAAGTCTTCCTTTTTTGGATTGGGACCACGTAAGTTAATTTGCCTTTAAGTGGTTTGTTGTACCTTTTATTAATTTTATAATATTATGTAGGAATGCACCTATTTGTATTTGTAGTTCAATTGAATCGTTTTGTACAAGGGTAGGTAGGTACCTACGCTGTTGTTGTGTTTTTTTTTTATCTATTTTTCTTGTTTTTTGCACAAAAATAGGAATTTTTTCAAAAGATAATTATTTAAAAGCGGGACTGGCCTTAGGAGACACATCTTGTTCAATTTTTTTAAGCTCTAACCCCTTGACTGACTACTATCAACCGATGGCTTCTTGCCTTTTTATGAATAAAAATCTAGTTTTAAGGACTCAAACTTCATATTGATTTTAATTTATTTTAGGTGGTATGTATGTATGTATTTTATTTCCAAAATTTTTTATTTGAAGACTTATAAGGATAATATTCAGAATATAGGTAGCAAATTGATATAAAAATAAAATAAAAGAATTGTAAGCTGGTTGTAAAAAACTATGGCATAATGTTTTAAGTGTTCCTGTTATAGTTTTTTTTATATTTTTAATTCAAGTGCGATTGTTTATTTGGTGAAGTTTCAAAAATGTTTACTTGGTTTAAAATTTAATTAAATAGATAACACATGATATTAAATATAAGACTACCTTCATCATTAACAAAATAAAAGATTGCTTCACCTGACCAAATTCCAACAACTTCTCTTACATATCGTAACCTTGGAGTTACAAGGTCGTATGTGATAAATATATGAATTTGAGATACGGCGAAAACAAAAAATTCATTTTATTTCAAATTTCTAGGTACGACCTTGATTTTTTGGCTTTTTCTACTCTTATTTAAATGCTGATATATTTTAAATGATGCAAAATGATTATAACTCGATATTTGAACCGTTTTGCATGAAAACCAGGTTTTTGAATTTTTTCAACCAGAGATACGACCAGGTGACGTATGTATATCTATGACGGAATATTCAAATGTAGTTGTGGGTACTAGATGACTCTTACTCCGATTCTGACCCTGAAATTGAGTCTGATAAAACCATTAAACATTATAATCAGCTTCTACAAAGTACAAAGTATAAAAGCATTTACATATATTAGGCACCTACATATATGCAAACCAGAAATTGGCAGAATCCCACTTTGTCAAATAAAAATCTAGATTTAAATAAAATAACCTAAGCCTTTAAGCAAGGGCGATCGCAAGATCTTGATCAACGGGGGAGGGTGAAAGTATTAGCAACAAAAATCTAGCTTTGAGATTCAAAAGAAGACAAATTGAATGCACTTAATATTCCCATAAGGTGGGCTTTTATGTATTGAAGTCGGCTAAGATGTATTTACTTCTCATGAAAATTGATTATAAAACTCTTTTTAGCAATACAGTACATATTTTTTGTTTCTGTCTCAAAAAAAAAATTAGTTTTGCATCACTTTTACAATTATATTATAATATCCTCTGTAAAAAATTAACTGCTAATTGAAAATCATTTGGCATTGAATTTTAAAAAACAGATTACGTCAATAAAAGATACTACTAAACTTAATGTATTTGTTAATTATTTAAATAAGCAAAACAATTTCACAATATTCACAAAAAAACATTCAAGTTTTTAGTGAATATTTAAAGATTTTGAATGTTCAACATTCTATAAAGAAAATTCTATAAAAAAAATTATGATAAAGTTCATAATATACTTTTTTTAGAGAAATTTTTGAATAACTAATTTTTGTTGTTGTTTTTTTTTTTATATTAAAATTTATTGTAAACAATATTGCAGCACTGAACAGGCTTCAGTCTTAAGATATCCGTCGAACTGAACGGACGTGTTTCAGCCAGTCTTATGGTATCCTTCGTGGTGAACGGACGGTTAAGTTGAGTTAAGTTAAGTTAAGTTAAGTTAAGTTAAAGTTGGAGTTGAAGTTGGAGTTGGAGTTGGAGTTGGAGTTGAAGTTGGAGTTGGAGTTGGAGTTGGAGTTGGAGTTGAAGTTGGAGTTGGAGTTGGAGTTGGAGTTGGAGTTGGAGTTGGAGTTGGAGTTGGAGTTGGAGTTGGAGTTGGAGTTGGAGTTGGAGTTGGAGTTGGAGTTGGAGTTGGACTTGGACTTGGACTTGGACTTGGACTTGGACTTGGACTTGGACTTGAACTTGAACTTGGACTTGGACTTGAACTTGGACTTGGACTTGGAGACGACTTGGACTTGGACTTGGAACTGGACTTGAACTTGGAATTGGATCTGGGCTTAAACTTGGACTTGGATCTGGGCTTGGACTTTGACTTGGAATTGGACTTGGACTTTTAACTGGACTTGGATTTGGACTTGGACTTGGACTTGGACTTGGACATGTACTTGGACTTTGATTTGGAGTTGGACTTGGACCTGTACTTGGACTTGGACTTGGACTTGGACTTGGACTTGGACTTGGACTTGGACTTGGACTTGGACTTGGACTTGGACTTGGACTTGGACTTGGACTTGGACTTGGACTTGGACTTGGACTTGGACTTGGACTTTGATTTGGACTTGGACTTGGACCTGTACTTGGACTTGGACTTGGACTTGGACTTGGACTTGGCATGTACTTGGACTTTGATTTGGACTTGGACTTGGACTTGGACCTGTACTTGGACTTGGACTTGGACTTGGACTTGGACTTGGACTTGGACTTGGACTTGGACTTGGACTTGGACTTGGACTTGGACTTGGACTTGGACTTGGACTTGGACTTGGACTTGGACTTGGACTTGGACTGGGACTTGGACTTGGACTTGGACTTGGACTTGGACTTGGACTTGGACTTGGACTTGGACTTGGACTTGGACTTGGACTTGGACTTGGACTTGGACTTGGACTTGGACATGTACTTGGACTTTGATTTGGCCTTGGACTTGGACTTGGACCTGTACTTGGACTTGGACTTGGACTTGGACTTGGACTTGGACTTGGACTTGGATTTGGACATGTACTTGGACTTTGATTTGGACTTGGACTTGGACTTGGACTTGAGCTTGGACCTGTACTTGGACTTGGACTTGGACTTGGACTTGGACTTGGACTTGGACTTGGACTTGGACCTGTACTTGGACTTGGACTTGGACTTGGACTTGGACTTGGACTTGGACTTGGACTTGCACTTGGAATCGGACTTGGACTTGCACTTGGACTTGCACTTGGACTTTGATTTGGACTTGGACTTGGACTTGGACTTGGACTTGGACCTGTACTTGGACTTGGACTTGGACTCGGACTTGGACTTGGACTTGGACTTGGGCTTGGACTTGGACTTGGACTTGGACTTGGACTTGGACTTGGACTTGGACTTGGACTTGGACTTGGACTTGGGCTTGGACTTGGACTTGGACTTGGACCTGGACTTGGAGGTGGACTTGAACTTGGACTTGGACTTGGACTTGGACTTGGACTTGGACTTGGAATTGGACTTGGACATGAAATTGGACTTGGAATTAGATTTGGACTTGGGCTGTCAAGCCCTATACAGGTACTGAAATTAATTTTATTTTGATTGATTTTTTCAGGAGTTATTTCAAAATTTGCTAAGAAAAACGACGTCTTTTCAAAGTTAATCAAATAAATCATGACGCACATCACTGGAAAGGTCTGTTCAAGCCCTATACAGGTATCGAAACTAATTTTATTTTGATTGATTTTTTCAGGAGATATTTCAAAATTTGCTTAGAAAAACGACACCTTTTCAAACTTAATCAAATAAATCATGACGCACATCAATGGAAAGGTCTGTTCAAGCCCTGTACAGGTATCGAATCTAATTTTATTTTGATTGGTTTTTTTCAGGAGATATTTCAAAATTTGCTTAGAAAAACGACGCCTTTTCAAACTTAATCAAATAAATCATGACGCACATCACTGGAAAGGTCTATTCAAGCCCTATACAGGTATCGAAACCAATTTTATTTTGATTAATTTTTTCAGAAGATATTTCAAAATTTGCTAAGAAAACCGACGTCTTTTCAAAGTTAATCAAATAAATTATGACGCACATCACTGGAAAGGTCTGTTCAAGCCCTATACAGGTATCGAAACCAATTTTATTTTGATTAATTTTTTCAGAAGATATTTCAAAATTTGCTTAGAAAAACGACGTCTTTTCAAAGTTAATCAAATAAATTATGACGCACATCACTGCAAAGGTCTGTTCAAGTCCTATACAGGTATCGAAACTAATTTTATTTTGATTGATTTTTTCAGGAGTTATTTCAAAATTTGCTAAGAAAAACGACGTCTTTTCAAAGTTAATCAAATAAATCATGACGCACATCACTGGAAAGGTCTGTTCAAGCCCTATACAGGTATCGAAACTAATTTTATTTTGATTGATTTTTTCAGGAGATATTTCAAAATTTGCTTAGAAAAACGACACCTTTTCAAACTTAATCAAATAAATCATGACGCACATCACTGTAAAGGTCTGTTCAAGCCCTATACAGGTATCGAAACCAATTTTATTTTGATTAATTTTTTTCAGAAGATATTTCAAAATTTGCCTAGAAAAACGACGTCTTTTCAAAGTTAATCAAATAAATCATGACGCACATGACTGCAAAGGTCTGTTCAAGTCCTATACAGGTATCGAAACCAATTTTATTTTGATTGATTTTTGCAGGAGATATTTCAAAATTTGCTTAGAAAAACGACGTCTTTTCAAAGTTAATAAAATAAATCATGACGCACATCACTGCAAAGGTCTGTTCAAGTCCTATACAGGTATCGAAACTAATTTTATTTTGATTGATTTTTGCAGGAGATATTTCAAAATTTGCTTAGAAAAACGACGTCTTTTCAAAGTTGATCAAATAAATCATGACGCACATCACTGGAAAGGTCCATTCAAGCCCTATACAGGTATCGAAACCAATTTTATTTTGATTGATTTTTTAAGGAGATATTTCAAAATTTGCATAGAAAAATGACGTCTTTTCAAAGTCTTTCAAATAAATCATGACGCACATCACTCGAAAGGTCTATTTAAGCCCTAAGCTGATACCGAAACTAATTTTATTTTGATTGATTTCTTTAGGAGATATTTCAAAATTTGTATAGAAATATGACGTCTTTTCAAAGTCTTTCAAATAAATCATGACGCACATCACTTGAAAGGTCTATTCAAGCCCTATGCTGATATCGAAACTAATTTTATTTTGGTTGATTTCCATAGGAGATATTTAAAAATTTGCATAGAAAAACGACGTCTTTTCAAAGTCTTTCAAATAAATCATGACGCACATCACTCGAAAGGTCTATTCAAGCCCTATGCTGATATCGAAACTAATTTTATTTTGATTGATTTCTTTAGGAAATATTTCAAAATTTGCATAGAAAAACGACGTCTTTTCAAAGTCTTTCAAATAAATCATGACGCACATCACTCGAAAGGTCTATTCAAGCCCTATGCTGATATCGAAACTAATTTTATTTTGGTTGATTTTTGCAGGAGATATTTCAAAATTTGCTTAGAAAAACGACGTCTTTTCAAAGTTAATCAAATAAATCATGACGCACATCAATGGAAAGGTCTGTTCAAGCCCTATACAGGAATCGAAACTAATTTTATTTTGATTGATTTTTTCAGGAGATATTTCAAAATTTGCTTAGAAAAACGACGCCTTTTCAAACTTAATCAAATAAATCATGACGCACATCACTGTAAAGGTCTGTTCAAGCCCTATACAGGTATCGAAACCAATTTTATTTTGATTAATTTTTTCAGAAGATATTTCAAAATTTGCTTAGAAAAACGACGTCTTTTCAAAGTTAATCAAATAAATTATGACGCACATCACTGCAAAGGTCTGTTCAAGTCCTATACAGGTATCGAAACTAATTTTATTTTGATTGATTTTTTCAGGAGTTATTTCAAAATTTGCTAAGAAAAACGACGTCTTTTCAAAGTTAATCAAATAAATCATGACGCACATCACTGGAAAGGTCTGTTCAAGCCCTATACAGGTATCGAATCTAATTTTATTTTGATTGATTTTTTCAGGAGATATTTCAAAATTTGCTTAGAAAAACGACACCTTTTCAAACTTAATCAAATAAATCATGACGCACATCACTGTAAAGGTCTGTTCAAGTCCTATACAGGTATCGAAACCAATTTTATTTTGATTGATTTTTGCAGGAGATATTTCAAAATTTGCTTAGAAAAACGACGTCTTTTCAAAGTTAATAAAATAAATCATGACGCACATCACTGCAAAGGTCTGTTCAAGTCCTATACAGGTATCGAAACTAATTTTATTTTGATTGATTTTTGCAGGAGATATTTCAAAATTTGCTTAGAAAAACGACGTCTTTTCAAAGTTGATCAAATAAATCATGACGCACATCACTGGAAAGGTCCATTCAAGCCCTATACAGGTATCGAAACCAATTTTATTTTGATTGATTTTTTCAGGAGATATTTCAAAATTTGCATAGAAAAATGACGTCTTTTCAAAGTCTTTCAAATAAATCATGACGCACATCACTCGAAAGGTCTATTTAAGCCCTAAGCTGATACCGAAACTAATTTTATTTTGATTGATTTCTTTAGGAGATATTTCAAAATTTGTATAGAAATATGACGTCTTTTCAAAGTCTTTCAAATAAATCATGACGCACATCACTTGAAAGGTCTATTCAAGCCCTATGCTGATATCGAAACTAATTTTATTTTGGTTGATTTCCATAGGAGTTATTTAAAAATTTGCATAGAAAAACGACGTCTTTTCAAAGTCTTTCAAATAAATCATGACGCACATCACTCGAAAGGTCTATTCAAGCCCTATGCTGATATCGAAACTAATTTTATTTTGATTGATTTCTTTAGGAGATATTTCAAAATTTGCATAGAAAAACGACGTCTTTTCAAAGTTAATCAAATAAATCATGACGCACATGACTGCAAAGGTCTGTTCAAGTCCTATACAGGTATCGAAACCAATTTTATTTTGATTGATTTTTGCAGGAGATATTTCAAAATTTGCATAGAAAAACGACGTCTTTTCAAAGTTAATAAAATAAATCATGACGCACATCACTGCAAAGGTCTGTTCAAGTCCTATACAGGTATCGAAACTAATTTTATTTTGATTGATTTTTGCAGGAGATATTTCAAAATTTGCTTAGAAAAACGACGTCTTTTCAAAGTTGATCAAATAAATCATGACGCACATCACTGGAAAGGTCCATTCAAGCCCTATACAGGTATCGAAACCAATTTTATTTTGATTGATTTTTTCAGGAGATATTTCAAAATTTTCATAAAAAAACGACGTCTTTTCATAGTTCATCAATTAAATCATGACGCACATTACTGGAAAGGTCTATTCAAGCCCTATCCAGGTATCAACATTAATTTAACTTTGAATGATGATTTTGGGAGATATTTCAAAATTTCCATAGAACCATTTTATTTTAATTTTTAAATGGTATAATTTTAATTGAATATTAAGTCATACAAATTATGAGACAAAAATGAAAAAAAAGCGTGAAGTTCCATGTTTAAATCAGCTAAAACAACTTCATTGATAGTTTGAGGTGAAAAAAGAATGCCATCTTAGTTTTTGATAGAAAAAAGAAATTAAAATGATTGCAGACCTTTAAAAGAAAAAATCATTTACCTATATATGTAGGTACGAAATTCATAAAACATTTTAAAGGCCAAATTTTGAAATGGAACGTTGAAGTTATAATTTTTTTTTAAAACTAATATTCAATTCTTTAGCGAACATTTTTTAAGAAATAAAATTTTAGTCAATATTTTTTGAAAAAAATTGTGAATTCCGTTCAAAATTCTGTGTAGACAAGCACAAATGTTCTTTTTAATATTCAATGCTCTTTTTCATTTTTAGTCAAATGCTGAAAACGACATGTAAAAATCTTTCTTTAAACAAAAAGTGTTAGGTACCCACTTTCTCCCTTAAAAAAAAAAAACGAAAAAAGATGTCAATTATGAATGGTACTTTGTTTGCCTCATAAAAATAACAAAATAAACAAGAAATGGTAAAAAAATACAATTAGTTGTTTTTTTTTTTAATTCTCAAAAATAGAAAATTTTCCATCTGTTTCCAGCATTTGACTAAAAATAAAAAAATTTTAAAAAGAACGACTATAAATAAATTAACGAAAACTAACAAATTTTTATAAAAAAAGTTATGTTCAATTGGCTTTTTGAGGGGCAGTCAAGAAGAATATTCATCAACAAAAATGGTGGTTTTTCAGACAAAAGAAATTAATTAAAAAATCTTTTTATAGCGCAGAACCATATTTGAGAAGATGATGTTATTGTAAGGGGAGAAACTAAATACTTTAGCAGTATTGTGTTTAAGTTTCAAGCCTCAAAAATGACTACAATTTACTTATATTTATATATACAAAAAATAAAACTTAAAAGAGGTTTTCCAAAATCGTCCCCCAATTCACAATCCACAATGCGGAGGGATTTTCAACGACGTCTTTTTTCAATTTTTCAAATTCTTGGCGTGACGTGATGACGAGAAACGCTCTATTGTCTATACCCGCTTATGCTATAAGTGTTTTAAAGTCACTTGATATAAACGAAGAGATCTCGTCACGTTCACGTATCTACCGTTTCCTCGTCGTCGTTCCATTGTGAATAAGGGAGATTACATGGATAAACATATCGTTCAGGATTGTTGACAACCACCGATGTTAGATCATTTAAACGCAAAGAAAATCATGTTGTCAACCTGTGTTGCATGGTCTTCAAAATATCTTAAAAACTTGTTGCGATTCCATCAAGCAATGTTGTCAACAAAGTTGATAATATAAATCCCTCTAATATAGGGCTTCAGCTTCAGTCTTAGGATATCCGTCGAACTGAACGGACGTGTTTCATCCAGTCTTATGATATCCTTCGTGCCGAAAGGACGTGTCAGTGTCGGTGTTAACTTAAGTGTAGTTGTAGTTGGAGTTGGAGTTGGATTTGGAAATGGAGTTGGATTTGGAGTTGTAGTTGGAGTTGGAGTTGTAGTTGGAGTTGGAGTTGGAGTTGGGGTTGGAGTTGGAGTTGGAGTTGGAGTTGGAGTTGGAGTTGGAGTTGGAGTTGGAGTTGGAGTAGGAGTTGGAGTTGGAGTTGGAGTTGGGGTTGGAGTTGGAATTGGAGTTGGACTTGGACTTGGACTTGGACTTGGACTTGGACTTGGACCTGGACTTGAACTTGAACTTGGACTTGGACTTGGACTTGGACTTGGATTTGGACTTGGATTTGGACTTGGACTTGGACTTGGACTTGGACTTGGACTTGGACTTGGACTTGGACTTGGACTTGGACTTGGACTTGGACTTGGACTTGGACTTGGACTTGGACTTGGACTTGGACTTGGACTTGGACTTGGACTTGGATTTGGACTTGGAATTAGATTTGGATTTGGACTTGGGCTGTCAAGCCCTATACAGGTACTGAAATTAATTTTATTTTGATTGATTTTTTCAGGAGATATTTCAAAATTTGCATAGAAAAACGACGTCTTTTCAAAGTTAATCAAATTAATCATGACGCACATCACTGGAAAGGTCTGTTCAAGCCCTATACAGGTATCGAAACTAATTTTATTTTGATTGATTTTTTCAGGAGTTATTTCAAAATTTGCTTAGAAAAACGACGTCTTTTCAAAGTTAATCAAATAAATCATGACGCACATCACTGGAAACGTCTGTTCAAGCCCTATACAGGTATCGAAACTAATTTTATTTTGATTGATTTTTTCAGGAGTTATTTCAAAATTTGCTAAGAAAAACGACGTCTTTTCAAAGTTAATCAAATAAATCATGACGCACATCACTGCAAAGGTCTGTTCAAGCCCTATACAGGTATCGAAACTAATTTGATTTTGATTGATTTTTTCAGGAGTTATTTCAAAATTTGCTTAGAAAAACGACGTCTTTTAAAAGTTAGTCAAATAAATCATGACGCACATCACTGGAAAGGTCTGTTCAAGTCCTATACAGGAATCGAATCTGATTTTATACTGCTTGATTTTTTCAGGAGATATTTCAAAATTTGCTAAGAAAAACGACGTCTTTTCAAAGTTAATCAAATAAATCATGACGCACATCACTGCAAAGGTCTGTTCAAGCCCTATACAGGTATCGAAACTAATTTTATTTTTATTGATTTCTTTAGGAGTTATTTCAAAATTTGCTTAGAAAAACGACGTCTTTTCAAAGTTAATCAAATAAATCATGACGCACATCACTGCAGAGGTCTGTTCAAGTCCTATACAGGTATCGAAACGAATTTTATTTTGATTGATTTTTTCAGGAGTTATTTCAAAATTTGCTTAGAAAAACGACGTCTTTTCAAAGTTGATCAAATAAATCATGACGCACATCACTGGAAAGGTCTGTTCAAGCCCTATACAGGTATCGAATCTAATTTTATTTTGATTGATTTTTTCAGGAGATATTTCAAAATTTGCTTAGAAAAACGACGTCTTTTCAAAGTTGATCAAATAAATCATGACGCACATCACTGGAAAGGTCTGTTCAAGCCCTATACAGGTATCGAATCTAATTTTATTTTGATTGGTTTTTTTCATGAGATATTTCAAAATTTGCTTAGAAAAACGACGCCTTTTCAAACTTAATCAAATAAATCATGACGCACATCACTGGAAAGGTCTATTCAAGCCCTACACAGATATCGAAACCAATTTTATTTTGATTAATTTTTTCAGAAGATATTTCAAAATTTGCTTAGAAAAACGACGTCTTTTCAAAGTTAATCAAATAAATTATGACGCACATCACTGCAAAGGTCTGTTCAAGTCCTATACAGGTATCGAAACTAATTTTATTTTGATTGATTTTTTCAGGAGTTATTTCAAAATTTGCTAAGAAAAACGACGTCTTTTCAAAGTTAATCAAATAAATCATGACGCACATCACTGGAAAGGTCTGTTCAAGACCTATACAGGTATCGAAACTAATTTTATTTTGATTGATTTTTTCAGGAGTTATTTCAAAATTTGCTTAGAAAAACGACGTCTTTTCAAAGTTAATCAAATAAATCATGACGCACATCACTGGAAAGGTCTGTTCAAGCCCTATACAGGTATCGAAACTTATTTTATTTTGATTGATTTTTTCAGGAGTTATTTCAAAATTTGCTTAGAAAAACGACGCCTTTTCAAACTTAATCAAATAAATCATGACGCACATCACTGTAAAGGTCTATTCAAGCCCTATGCTGGTATCGAAACTAGTTTTATTTTGGTTGATTTTTGCAGGAGATATTTCAAAATTTGCTTAGAAAAACGACGTCTTTTCAAAGTCTTTCAAATAAATCATGACGCATATCACTCGAAAGGTCTACTTAAGCCCTATGCTGATACCGAAACTAATTTTATTTTGATTGATTTCTTTAGGAGATATTTCAAAATTTGTATAGAAATATGACGTCTTTTCAAAGTCTTTCAAATAAATCATGACGCACATCACTTGAAAGGTCTATTCAAGCCCTATGCTGATATCGAAACTAATTTTATTTTGGTTGATTTCCATAGGAGATATTTAAAAATTTGCAAGGAAAAACGACGTCTTTTCAAAGTCTTTCAAATAAATCATGACGCACATCACTGGAAAGGTCTATTCAAGCCCTATGCTGAAATCGAAACTAATTTTATTTTGCATAGAAAAACGACATTTTTTCAAATTTAATTAACATTATACATTAGGAAGGTAGTTATGGGCAGCAAATCATTAATAGCAGTTTGGATACGAATATTTTACCAACCAGACCTTGAAAAAAATTATTTTCTGGCATTTTTGAAATGGTGGCTTAATTTTTACTCAGCACTGGAAACCGCATTAATTTTGAAGGCTTGGTTTACGAAATAAAGCCATTCAAAGACGTTAGGGAAGGTAGTAAGGGGCAGCAAATCAGTAATATTAGTTTGGATACGGATATTTTACCAACCAGACCTTGAAAATATTAATTTCTTGCATTTTTAAAAGGAGGCATCAATTTTGAAGGCTTAAATTAGCCATTCAAAGACATTAAAGTAGGTAGTTAGGTGCAGCAAATCAGTAAAATCACTTTGGATGCAAATATTTTACCAAATAGACCTTGACAAATTTTACGCAAGTAATTTTGGATGCGTATATTTCAAAAACCACACACCGTGGATGGTTCTAGTTCTCAGTTTTGAAAATCCCTGGAAAATTTCGGTTGAATTATTTAATTACATTTTATTTATAATTATCTACAAGGCTCGGTTTTTGAAATATCGTCATCCAAACACATTAAGGTGGGTATTTGGAGGCAGAAAATCAGTAAAATCACTTTGGGCGAATATTTTCTCAAAAATACGATACAAAAAAATGGGCTTCCATGTGTCGATTGGGTTTGAAAAGACCTTTCCAATAACGTATGGTACGATTTATTTCATTAACTTTGAAAAATTTGGCTAAATGTTTACATTTTTGAAAAGGTATATAAATTTCCTATTCAGAACTGAAAGTCGAAACAATTTTAAATGCTTGATACGTAAGATATTCGCATTTAACGGATTGCGTAAAAATTTAGTAAAATTACATTAGAATGAACTAGACAATGGGTGATATGCATAAAACATAGTAAATGCTTTTACTGGAGAATTTTTAAATATATCTTATTTTAGGTATGCATAAAAATGCAGTAAATGCCGATATACATATAAGTATTTACTTCAGGCCATAGCATTAACTTATTTTGGATGAATTCTATTAGTGAATACTATATTCAGCATGCATAAGAACTAATAAGTACTTTTTTAAGTTTCTAAGTTTCAGAATAGCAACATGAAAATTTGAAAATTTCATAGTTCATACTTTTTTGGTTAAAGAGTTGTAAAACCAAAAATTAACAGTCTTGAGTCTGATTTTAAGGCAAAAATAGGTGTCTGTGCTCTTTTGTTTTAAATTGGATCTGTGTAAATAGTAACTGAAACGGCGAACTTTGTGCGAATTAATTCTCAAAGAGTCTATAAAGGTAGAAGGTCATGTTCAGAGTCTCATTTTAAATCGCTTTGTGTCATTTTGATCGAAATCCAGTTCAATTTGATATTAAGTTTTATTAAAAATGTTTAAATTTAGACTAGAGATCAAATTTAAATGAAATATTAACCCAATTGACACCTAGCTCAAAAAGGGAAATTAAACTCTGTCGTTTCTTTTGCCTATTTTGATCTTGATTTTCCTTAAGTTCAATTCCAGCTTTAAGTTTTAACTTACTCATAAAAAAATAAAAAATAAATTAATTAATATTCGGAGGCTCACTTATCACTTTGGCTAACGTTTAATGTCGTAATCTAAGAAAAATAACCTTCCCGTTCACAGAAAAGGGACACACATAAGCCACAGTGCTCAAGTGAAAAGAATCTTCCATTACTCAATTGTATTACTTTTTTTAAATTTATCTCGGAAGCCTTACTTTCTCGTATTATAGTAAAAAAAAAAGAAGGAAATGTAACAATCAGCAATTTTACATGACAACTTTAATGGAATAAAAGTATTTACTATTAATTTCCGATGAACTACTTATTTTTATGCATACGAAGTTCAGTAAATACTTCAAATTTAACCTCTTACTAGAAGGCATAGCAATTACTTTAACCTTTTACTTCTGGTAAGTACTGCCGTTTTATGCATATCACCCATTGTAGAAGCTTTTGGTTTTGAGAAACGGATAGCTTCTAAATAGATAATGAAGAATTTCAAAACCGAAACCATTTGCATTCCTTGGCGGTGAAAGAATATTTATCCAAAGGATTTTCAGGCTAAATACAAATAATCGAATATCACTTTGGATGCCAATATTTCGAAAACCATATTTTATAGTGGCTTTTTATTCTTATTTTTTGGAAATTTTTGGAAATTTTTGGAAAGCTCTGGTAAATTTCAATACAATCTTTTTTGTTTTTACCTTCTTGGAGGCTTTGTTTCAGAAATATTGCCGACCAAAGACATTAAGGTGGTCACCACTTAAGTCGATTTAAGACAAAAGTCAGTTTTCATCATGTTCTCCATGCTTCATTGCACCGTTGAAAAAAATCCCCTGTTATTTAGACACTTTTTTCATTAAATAAAAACCAAAATGAAAAAACCGCTTGAGTCATTTTCACTCTAAGAAATATAAGCAATAAACACTTAACTCAAATAAGAATTCAAAAATAATTTAATGCAGTTTTAAATAATGGCTTATATCGGCTAAAGCCGCTTTTCTAAATTGGAAACCATTCCTAAAACAGAAAAGTATATGAGAGTCAAAAACGACTTATTCTGATATAAACTGTTATTGCAAAATAAACAAAACAAAATTTGCATCGTTACTTAAAAGAATTTAGTCATTTTTGCAAATGTGTATTTGTATTTTAAGCAGTTTTTTAAGCAGTTTTTCCTACCGTTCCACGAATTAAAAATTTATTTTAAACTTCTTACACTCAGTCATGAAAGTAAATATACTTAGGATATACGAGAACGTCAGTTTAAAGTATACACTAACTTTTGTGACACATTGTAACTGTGAAAATAAATTCCGACGAGAAAAATACTGTAACTTTCGTGAACAGCCACGGCCATATATACCTACAACAAAAATGTGCACATCGGTGTGTCTGCCTGCACACTGGCATGTTTGGCATTTCGCTGCACAGACACACACCACACCGATCGAGCAACGCAGCAAAAAATCAGAATATTCTGATTTTGCCCACACCAGCACACAATTCAATACACCGATGCAAATGTATATATGAGCCACTTAAACTTTTTTCCTTTCAGCTTGTAGTTAGTTTCGTGTGTGTGAACGTATGTAAGCAATTTTAAATTAAAAATGATTTCAAACTTTCTTCACTCTACACTCAATCATGACATAACTATACTCGTACATAAGACCAAAGCTAATATAATAAAGTTACTTATAGTTATATTATCTTTGATAAGACCTAGGGGAACGTTTAAGTTTAAGGTGTACACTTACTTTTGTGTCACATTGTAATTTGGACGAGAAAAATGGTGTCCCTTTCCTAAATGAACTTTTTTCTTTTCAGCTTGTAGTTAGTTAGGGTTCCTATTCCAAAATATTCGGTAGATACAAACTACTGTTAGCTTTTTTTGTTGGTGCTGGAAGTTGCGCCTGTGTGTGAGCATTTTTGTGACTTGTTAGGTACCTAGTGTCATAGTATTGTTTGTTTTTCCAACGGTGCCCAGCCCAGAACTAAATTATCCTAAAATGAATTGAAGTTTTAAAATATTTGGAAAGAATATGTGAAAAGAACTTACTGTTTAATAAATAGGTACGGAATAAATACCTGAATTACTATTGCAAATCGTTTGAATCGTAAGTTAAAACAAAAGTTTTTTCAAGAATTCCATTTGTCACTGCATTTTCTCATTATTACATTAGGTATTTAGTTGTGAAAAAAGCATCGAACGGGAACGGCACAAAGAAAAACTGAAAATTTAAAATAAAGAAATTATTTTCTTACATAAATTACAAAATACCGAAAGTCTTCCTTTTTTGGATTGGGACCACGTAAGTTAATTTGCCTTTAAGTGGTTTGTTGTACCTTTTATTAATTTTATAATATTATGTAGGAATGCACCTATTTGTATTTGTAGTTCAATTGAATCGTTTTGTACAAGGGTAGGTAGGTACCTACGCTGTTGTTGTTTTTTTTTTTTTTTTGTCTATTTTTCTTGTTTTTTGCACAAAAATATGAATTTTTTCAAAAGATAATTATTTAAAAGCGGGACTGGCCTTAGGAGACACATCTTGTTCAACTTGTCCCATCATCCAACCTGCAACATGTTGTGTCTATCAACCGATGGCTTCTTGCCTTTTTATGAATAAAAACCTAGTTTTAAGGACTCAAACTTCATATTGATTTTAATTTATTTTAGGTTGTATGTATGTATGTATTTTGTTTCCAAAAGTTTTTATTTGAAGACTTATAAGGATAATATTCAGAATATAGGTAGCAAATTGATATAAAAATAAAATAAAAGAATTGTAAGCTGGTTGTAAAAAACTATGGCATAATGTTTTAAGTATTCCTGTTATAGTTTTTTTTTATATTTTTAATTCAAGTGCGATTGTTTATTTGGTGAAGTTTCAAAAATGTTTACTTGGTTTAAAATTTAATTAAATAGATAACACATGATATTAAATATAAGACTACCTTCATCATTAACAAAATAAAAGATTGCTTCACCTGACCAAATTCCAACAACTTCTCTTACATATCGTAACCTGGGAGTTACAAGGTCGTATGTGATAAATATATGAATTTGAGATACGGCGAAAACAAAAAATTCATTTTATTTCAAATTTCTAGGTACGACCTTGATTTTTTGGCTTTTTCTACTCTTATTTAAATGCTGATATATTTTAAATGATGCAAAATGATTATTACTCGATATTTGAACCGTTTTGCATGAAAACCTGGTTTTTGAATTTTTTCCAGATACGACCAGGTGACGTATGTACTATGACGGAATATTCAAATTTAGTTGTGGGTACTGGATAGCTCTTACTCCGATTCTGACCCTGAAATTGAGTCTGATAAAACCATTAAACATTATTATCAGCTTCTACAAAGTATAAAGGGATTTACATATATTAGGCACCTACATATATGCAAACCAGAAATTGGCAGAATCCCACTTTGTCAAATAAAAATCTAGATTTAAATAAAATAACCTAAGCCTTTAAGCAAGGGCGATCGCAAGATCTTGGTCAACGGGGGAGGGTGAAAGTATTAGCAACAAAAATCTAGCTTTGAGATTCAAAAGAAGACAAATTGAATGCACTTAATATTCCCATAAGGTGGGCTTTTATGTATTGAAGTCCGCTAAGATGTATTTACTTCCCATGAAAATTGATTATAAAACTCTTTTTAGCAATACAGTACATATTTTTTGTTTCTGTCTCAAAAAAAAAAAATTAGTTTTGCATCACTATCACAAATTATATTATAATATCCTCTGTAAAAAATTAACTACTATTTGAAAATCATTTGGCATTGAATTTTTAAAAAACAGCTTACGTCGATTAAAGATACTAGTAAACTGGATGTATTTGTTAATTATTTAAATAAGCAAAACAATTTCACAATATTCACAAAAAAACATTCAAGTTTTTAGTGAATATTTAAAGATTTTGAATGTTCAACATTCTATAAAGAAAATTCTATAAAAAAAATTATGATAGTTCATAATTAATTTTTTTTTAGAGAAATTTTTGAATAACTAATTTTTGTTGTTGTTTTTTTTATATTAAAATTTATTGTAAACAATATTGCAGCACTGAACAGGCTTCAGTCTTAAGATATCCGTCGAACTGAACAGACGTGTTTCAGCCAGTCTTACGGTATCCTTCGTGGTGAACGGACGTGTCAGTCAGTTAAGTTAAGTTGAGTTAAGTTAAGTTAAGTTAAGTTAAGTTAAGTTAAGTTAAGTTAAGTTAAGTTAAAGTTGGAGTTGGACTTGGACTTGGAGTTGGAGTTGGAGTTGGAGTTGGAGTTGGAGTTGGAGTTGGAGTTGGAGTTGGAGTTGGAGTTGGAGTTGGAGTTGGAGTTGGAGTTGGAGTTGGAGTTGGAGTTGGAGTTGGAGTTGGAGTTGGAGTTGGAGTTGGAGTTGGAGTTGGAGTTGGAGTTGGAGTTGGAGTTGGAGTTGGAGTTGGAGTTGGAGTTGGAGTTGGAGTTGGAGTTGGAGTTAGAGTTGGAGTTGGACTTGGACTTGGACTTGGACTTGGACTTGGACTTGGACTTGGACTTGGACTTGGACTTGGACTTGGACTTGGACTTGGACTTGGACTTGGACTTGGACTTGGAATCGGACTTGGACTTGGATCTGGGTTTGGACTTGGACTTGGACCTGTAGTTGGACTTTGATTTGGACTTGGACTTGGACTTGGACTTGGACTTGGACTTGGACTTGGACTTGGACTTGGACTTGGACTTGGACTTGGACTTGGACCTGTACTTGGACTTGGACTTGGACTTGGACTTGGACTTGGACTTGGACTTGGACTTGGACTTGGACTTGGACTTGGACTTGGACTTGGACTTGGACTTGGACTTGGACTTGGACTTGGACTTGGACTTGGACATGTACTTGGACTTGGACTTTGATTTGGACTTGGACTTGGACCTGTACTTGGACTTGGACTTGGACTTGGACTTGGACTTGGACTTGGACTTGGACTTGGACTTGGACTTGGACTTGGACTTGGACTTGGACTTGGACTTGGACTTGGACTTGGACTTGGACTTGGACTTTGATTTGGACTTTTACTTGGACCTGTACTTGGACTTGGACTTGGACTTGGACTTGGACTTGGACTTGGACTTGGACTTGGACATGTACTTGGACTTGGACTTGGACTTTGATTTGGACTTGGACTTGGACCTGTACTTGGACTTGGACTTGGACTTGGACTTGGACTTGGACTTGGACTTGGACTTGGACTTGGACTTGGACTTGGACTTGGACTTGGACTTGGACTTGGACTTGGACTTGGACTTGGACTTGGACATGTACTTGGACCTTTATTTGGACTTGGACTTGGACTTGGGCTTGGACTTGGGCTTGGACTTGGACTTGGACTTGGATTTGGACATGTACTTGGACTTTGATTTGGACTTGGACTTGAGCTTGGACCTGTACTTGGACTTGGACTTGGACTTGGACTTGGACTTGGACTTGGACTTGGACTTGGACTTGGACTTGGACTTGGACTTGGACTTGGACTTGGACTTGGACTTGGACTTGGACTTGGACTTGGACTTGGAATCGGACTTGGACTTGCACTTGGACTTGGATCTGGGCTTGGACTTGGACTTGGACCTGTACTTGGACTTTGATTTGGACTTGGACTTGGACTTGGACCTGTACTTGGACTTGGACCTGGACTTGGACTTTGATTTGGACTTGGACTTGAGCTTGGACCTGTACTTGGACTTGGACTTGGACTTGGAATTGGACCTGGACTTGGACTTGGACTTGCACTTGGACTTGGACCTGTACTTGGACTTGGACCTGTACTTGGACTTGGACTTGGACTTGGACTTGGGCTTGGACTTGGACTTGGACTTGGACTTGGACTTGGGCTTGGACTTGGACTTGGACTTGGACTTGGACTTGGACTTGGACTTGGACTTGGACTTGGACTTGGACTTGGACTTGGACTTGAACTTGGACTTGGACTTGGACCTGGACCTGGACTTGGAGTTGGACTTGAACTTGGACTTGGACTTGGACTTGGACTTGGGCTTGGACTTGGACATGAAATTGGACTTGGAATTAGATTTGGACTTGGGCTGTCAAGCCCTATACAGGTACTGAAATTAATTTTATTTTGATTGATTTTTTCAGGAGTTATTTCAAAATTTGCTAAGAAAAACGACGTCTTTTCAAAGTTAATCAAATAAATCATGACGCACATCAATGGAAAGGTCTGTTCAAGCCCTGTACAGGTATCGAATCTAATTTTATTTTGATTGGTTTTTTTCAGGAGATATTTCAAAATTTGCTTAGAAAAACGACGCCTTTTCAAACTTAATCAAATAAATCATGACGCACATCACTGGAAAGGTCTATTCAAGCCCTATACAGGCATCGAAACTAATTTTATTTTGATTGATTTCTTTAGGAAATATTTCAAAATTTGCATAGAAAAACGACGTCTTTTACAAGTTAATCAAATAAATCATGACGCACATCACTGGAAAGGTCTGTTCAAGTTCTATACAGGTATCGAAACTAATTTTATTTTGATTTATTTTTTCAGGAGATATTTCAAAATTTGCATAGAAAAACGACGTCTTTTAAAAGTTAATCAAATAAATCATGACGCACATCAATGAAAAGGTCTGTTCAAGCCCTGTACAGGTATCGAATCTAATTTTATTTTGATTGGTTTTTTTCAGGAGATATTTCAAAATTTGCTTAGAAAAACGACGCCTTTTCAAACTAAATCAAATAAATCATGACGCACATCAATGGAAAGGTCCATTCAAGCCCTATACAGGTATCGAAACTAATTTTATTTTGATTGATTTTTTCAGGAGATATTTCAAAATTTGCATAGAAAAACGACGTCTTTTACAAGTTAATCAAATAAATCATGACGCACATCACTGGAAAGGCCTGTTCAAGACCTATACAGGTATCGAAACTAATTTTATTTTGATTGATTTTTTCAGGAGTTATTTCAAAATTTGCTTTGAAAAACGACGTCTTTTCAAAGTTAATCAAATAAATCATGACGCACATCACTGTAAAGGTCTGTTCAAGCCCTATACAGGTATCGAAACCAATTTTATTTTGATTAATTTTTTCAGAATATATTTCAAAATTTGCTTAGAAAAACGACGTCTTTTCAAAGTTAATCAAATAAATCATGACGCACATCACTGGAAAGGTCCATTCAAGCCCTATACAGGTATCGAAACCAATTTTATTTTGATTGATTTTTTCAGGAGATATTTCAAAATTTGCATAGAAAAATGACGTCTTTTCAAAGTCTTTCAAATAAATCATGACGCACATCACTCGAAAGGTCTATTTAAGCCCTATGCTGATACCGAAACTAATTTTATTTTGATTGATTTCTTTAGGAGATATTTCAAAATTTGTATAGAAATATGACGTCTTTTCAAAGTCTTTCAAATAAATCATGACGCACATCACTTGAAAGGTCTATTCAAGCCCTATGCTGATATCGAAACTAATTTTATTTTGGTTGATTTCCATAGGAGATATTTAAAAATTTGCATAGAAAAACGACGTCTTTTCAAAGTCATTCAAATAAATCATGACGCACATCACTCGAAAGGTCTATTCAAGCCCTATGCTGATATCGAAACTAATTTTATTTTGGTTGATTTTTGCAGGAGATATTTCAAAATTTGCTTAGAAAAACGACGTCTTTTCAAAGTTAATCAAATAAATCATGACGCACATCACTGGAAAGGTCCATTCAAGCCCTATACAGGTATCGAGACCAATTTTATTTTGATTGATTTTTTCAGGAGATATTTCAAAATTTGCATAGAAAAATGACGTCTTTTCAAAGTCTTTCAAATAAATCATGACGCACATCACTCGAAAGGTCTATTTAAGCCCTATGCTGATACCGAAACTAATTTTATTTTGATTGATTTCTTTAGGAGATATTTCAAAATTTGTATAGAAATATGACGTCTTTTCAAAGTCTTTCAAATAAATCATGACGCACATCACTTGAAAGGTCTATTCAAGCCCTATGCTGATATCGAAACTAATTTTATTTTGGTTGATTTCCATAGGAGATATTTAAAAATTTGCATAGAAAAACGACGTCTTTTCAAAGTCTTTCAAATAAATCATGACGCACATCACTCGAAAGGTCTATTTGAGCCCTATGCTGATATCGAAACTAATTTTATTTTGATTGATTTCCTTAGGAGATATTTGAAAATTTGCATATAAAAATGACATCTTTTCAAAGTCTTTCAAATAAATCATGACGCACATCACTCGAAAGGTCTATTCAAGCCCTATGCTGATATCGAATCTAATTTTATTTTGATTGATTTCTTTAGGAGATATTTCAAAATTTGTATAGAAAAATTACGTCTTTTCAAAGTCTTTCAAATAAATCATGACGCACATCACTGGAAAGGTCTATTCAAGCCCTATGCTGAAATCGAAACTAATTTTATTTTGCATAGAAAAACGACATTTTTTCAAATTTAATTAACATTATACATTAGGGAAGGTAGTTATGGGCAGCAAATCATTAATAGCAGTTTGGATACGAATATTTTACCAACCAGACCTTGAAAAAAATTATTTTCTGGCATTTTTGAAATGGTGGCTTAATTTTTACTCAGCACTGGAAACCGCATTAATTTTGAAGGCTTGGTTTAGGAAATAAAGCCATTCAAAGACGTTAGGGAAGGTAGTAAGGGGCAGCAAATCAGTAATATTAGTTTGGATACGGATATTTTACCAACCAGACCTTGAAAATATTAATTTCTTGCATTTTTAAAAGGAGGCATCAATTTTGAAGGCTTAAATATAGCCATTCAAAGACATTAAAGTAGGTAGTTAGGTGCAGCAAATCAGTAAAATCACTTTGGATGCAAATATTTTACCAAATAGACCTTGACAAATTTTACGCAAGTATACGCGAGTCTACGCAACATTACGCAAGTAACTTTTTTTTGCGTATATTTCAAAAACCACACACCGTGGATGGTTCTAGTTCTCAGTTTTGAAAATCCCTGGAAAATTTCGGTTGAATTATTTAATTACATTTTATTTATAATTATCCACAAGGCTCGGTTTTTGAAATATCGTCATCCAAACACATTAAGGTGGGTATTTGGAGGCAGAAAATCAGTAAAATCACTTTGGGCGAATATTTTCTCAAAAATACGATACAAAAAAAATAGGCTTCCATGTGTCGATTAGGTTTGAAAAGACCTTTCCAATAACGTATGGTACGATTTACTTCATTAACTTTGAAAAATTTGGCTAAATGTTTACATTTTTGAAAAGGTATATAAATTTCCTATTCAGAACTGAAAGTCGAAACAATTTTAAATGCTTGATACGTAAGATATTCGCATTTAACGGATTGCGTAAAAATTTAGTAAAATTACATTAGATGCAAATATCTAATGAACTTGACAATGGGTGATATGCATAAAACATAGTAAATGCTTTTACTGGAGAATTTTTAAATATATCTTATTTTAGGTATGCATAAAAATGCAGTAAATGCCGATATATAAGTATTTACTTCAGGCCATAGCATTAACTTATTTTGGATGAATACTATTAGTGAATACTATATTCAGCATGCATAAGAACTAATAAGTACTTTTTTAAGGTTTCTAAGTTTCAGAATAGCAACATGAAAATTTGAAAATTTCATAGTTCATACTTTTTTGGTTAAAGAGTTGTAAAACCAAAAATTAACAGTCTTGAGTCTGATTTTAAGGCAAAAATAGGTGTCTGTGCTCTTTTGTTTTAAATTGGATCTGTGTAAATAGTAACTGAAACGGCGAACTTTGTGCGAATTAATTCTCAAAGAGTCTATTAAGGCAGAAGGTCATGTTCAGAGTCTCATTTTAAATCACTTTGTGTCATTTGGATCGAATTCACGTTAAAATTTAAACGAAATATTAACTGTCGTTTCTTTTGCCTATTTTGATCTTGATTTTCCTTAAGTTCAATTCCAGCTTTAAGTTTTAACTTACTCATAAAAAAATAAAAAATAAATTAATTAATATTCGGAGGCTCACTTATCACTTTGGCTAACGTTTAATGTCATAATCTAAGAAAAATAACCTTCCCGTTCACAGAAAAGGGACACACATAAGCCACAGTGCTCAAGTGAAAAGAATCTTCCATTACTCAATTGTATTACTTTTTTTTAATTTATCTCGGAAGCCTTACTTTCTCGTATTATAGTAAAAAAAAGAGAAGGAAATGTAACAATCAGCAATTTTACATGACAACTTTAATGGAATATAAGTATTTACTATTAATTTCCGATGAACTACTTATTTTTATGCATACGAAGTTCAGTAAATACTTCAAATTTAACCTCTTACTAGAAGGCATAGCAATTACTTTAACCTTTTACTTCTGGTAAGTACTGCCGTTTTATGCATATCACCCATTGTAGAAGCTTTTGGTTTTGAGAAACGGATAGCTTCTAAATAGATAATGAAGAATTTCAAAACCGAAACCATTTGCATTCCTTGGCGGTGAAAGAATATTTATCCAAAGGATTTTCAGGCTAAATACAAATAATCGAATATCACTTTGGATGCCAATATTTCGAAAACCATATTTTATAGTGGCTTTTTATTCTTATTTTTTGGAAATTTTTGGAAATTTTTGGAAAGCTCTGGTAAATTTCAATACAATCTTTTTTGTTTTTACCTTCTTGGAGGTGGTCACCACTTAAGTCGATTTAAGACAAAAGTCAGTTTTCATCATGTTCTCCATGCTTCATTGCACCGTTGAAAAAAATCCCCTGTTATTTAGACACTTTTTTCATTACATAAAAACCAAAATGAAAAAACCGCTTGAGTCATTTTCACTCTAAGAAACATAAGCAATAAACACTTAACTCAAATAAGAATTCAAAAATAATTGAATGCAGTTTTAAATAATGGCTTATATCGACTAAAGCCGCTTTTCTAAATTGGAAACCATTCCAAAAACAGAAAAGTATATGAGAGTCAAAAACGACTTATTCTTATATATAAGCTGTTATTGCAAAATAAACAAAACAAAATTTGCATCGTTACTTAAAAGAATTTAGTCATTTTTGCAAATTTGTATTTGTATTTTAAGCAGTTTTTTAAGCAGTTTTTCCTACCGTTCCACGAATTAAAAATTTATTTTAAACTTCTTACACTCAGTCATGAAAGTAAATATACTTAGGATATACGAGAACGTCAGTTTAAAGTATACACTAACTTTTGTGACACATTGTAACTGTGAAAATAAATTCCGACGAGAAAAATACTGTAACTTTCGTGAACAGCCACGGCCATATATACCTACAACAAAAATGTGCACATCGGTGTGTCTGCCTGCACACTGGCATGTTTGGCATTTCGCTGCACAGACACACACCACACCGATCGAGCAACGCAGCAAAAAATCAGAATATTCTGATTTTGCCCACACCAGCACACAATTCAATACACCGATGCAAATGTATATATGAGCCACTTAAACTTTTTTCCTTTCAGCTTGTAGTTAGTTTCGTGTGTGTGAACGTATGTAAGCAATTTTAAATTAAAAATGATTTCAAACTTTCTTCACTCTACACTCAATCATGACATAACTATACTCGTACATAAGACCAAAGCTAATATAATAAAGTTACTTATAGTTATATTATCTTTGATAAGACCTAGGGGAACGTTTAAGTTTAAGGTGTACACTTACTTTTGTGTCACATTGTAATTTGGACGAGAAAAATGGTGTCCCTTTCCTAAATGAACTTTTTTCTTTTCAGCTTGTAGTTAGTTAGGGTTCCTATTCCAAAATATTCGGTAGATACAAACTACTGTTAGCTTTTTTTGTTGGTGCTGGAAGTTGCGCCTGTGTGTGAGCATTTTTGTGACTTGTTAGGTACCTAGTGTCATAGTATTGTTTGTTTTTCCAACGGTGCCCAGCCCAGAACTAAATTATCCTAAAATGAATTGAAGTTTTAAAATATTTGGAAAGAATATGTGAAAAGAACTTACTGTTTAATAAATAGGTACGGAATAAATACCTGAATTACTATTGCAAATCGTTTGAATCGTAAGTTAAAACAAAAGTTTTTTCAAGAATTCCATTTGTCACTGCATTTTCTCATTATTACATTAGGTATTTAGTTGTGAAAAAAGCATCGAACGGGAACGGCACAAAGAAAAACTGAAAATTTAAAATAAAGAAATTATTTTCTTACATAAATTACAAAATACCGAAAGTCTTCCTTTTTTGGATTGGGACCACGTAAGTTAATTTGCCTTTAAGTGGTTTGTTGTACCTTTTATTAATTTTATAATATTATGTAGGAATGCACCTATTTGTATTTGTAGTTCAATTGAATCGTTTTGTACAAGGGTAGGTAGGTACCTACGCTGTTGTTGTGTTTTTTTTTTTTTTTTGTCTATTTTTCTTGTTTTTTGCACAAAAATATGAATTTTTTCAAAAGATAATTATTTAAAAGCGGGACTGGCCTTAGGAGACACATCTTGTTCAACTAGTCCCATCATCCAACCTGCAACATGTTGTGTCTATCAACCGATGGCTTCTTGCCTTTTTATGAATAAAAACCTAGTTTTAAGGACTCAAACTTCATATTGATTTTAATTTATTTTAGGTTGTATGTATGTATGTATTTTGTTTCCAAAAGTTTTTATTTGAAGACTTATAAGGATAATATTCAGAATATAGGTAGCAAATTGATATAAAAATAAAATAAAAGAATTGTAAGCTGGTTGTAAAAAACTATGGCATAATGTTTTAAGTATTCCTGTTATAGTTTTTTTTATATTTTTAATTCAAGTGCGATTGTTTATTTGGTGAAGTTTCAAAAATGTTTACTTGGTTTAAAATTTAATTAAATAGATAACACATGATATTAAATATAAGACTACCTTCATCATTAACAAAATAAAAGATTGCTTCACCTGACCAAATTCCAACAACTTCTCTTACATATCGTAACCTGGGAGTTACAAGGTCGTATGTGATAAATATATGAATTTGAGATACGGCGAAAACAAAAAATTCATTTTATTTCAAATTTCTAGGTACGACCTTGATTTTTTGGCTTTTTCTACTCTTATTTAAATGCTGATATATTTTAAATGATGCAAAATGATTATTACTCGATATTTGAACCGTTTTGCATGAAAACCTGGTTTTTGAATTTTTTCCCAGATACGACCAGGTGACGTATGTACTATGACGGAATATTCAAATTTAGTTGTGGGTACTGGATAGCTCTTACTCCGATTCTGACCCTGAAATTGAGTCTGATAAAACCATTAAACATTATTATCAGCTTCTACAAAGTATAAAGGGATTTACATATATTAGGCACCTACATATATGCAAACCAGAAATTGGCAGAATCCCACTTTGTCAAATAAAAATCTAGATTTAAATAAAATAACCTAAGCCTTTAAGCAAGGGCGATCGCAAGATCTTGATCAACGGGGGAGGGTGAAAGTATTAGCAACAAAAATCTAGCTTTGAGATTCAAAAGAAGACAAATTGAATGCACTTAATATTCCCATAAGGTGGGCTTTTATGTATTGAAGTCCGCTAAGATGTATTTACTTCCCATGAAAATTGATTATAAAACTCTTTTTAGCAATACAGTACATATTTTTTGTTTCTGTCTCAAAAAAAAAAAATTAGTTTTGCATCACTATCACAAATTATATTATAATATCCTCTGTAAAAAATTAACTACTATTTGAAAATCATTTGGCATTGAATTTTTAAAAAACAGCTTACGTCGATTAAAGATACTAGTAAACTGGATGTATTTGTTAATTATTTAAATAAGCAAAACAATTTCACAATATTCACAAAAAAACATTCAAGTTTTTAGTGAATATTTAAAGATTTTGAATGTTCAAAATTCTATAA
The DNA here is from genome assembly GCA_946251815.1 of Dasysyrphus albostriatus. Classification (NCBI taxonomy): domain Eukaryota; kingdom Metazoa; phylum Arthropoda; class Insecta; order Diptera; family Syrphidae; genus Dasysyrphus; species Dasysyrphus albostriatus. Next base: position 29,561,244 of record OX276336.1, on the reverse strand, counting down.
AGAAAATTCTATAAAAAAAATTATGATAAAGTTCATAATAAACTTTTTTTAGAGAAATTTTTGAATAACTAATTTTTGTTGTTGTTTTTTTTTTTTATATTAAAATTTATTGTAAACAATATTGCAGCACTGAACAGGCTTCAGTCTTAAGATATCCCTCGAACTGAACGGACGTGTTTCAGCCAGTCTTACGGTATCCTTCGTGGTGAACGGACGTGTCAGTCAGTTAAGTTGAGTTAAGTTAAGTTAAGTTAAGTTAAAGTTGGAGTTGGAGTTGGATTTGGAGTTGGAGTTGGAGTTGGAGTTGGAGTTGGAGTTGGAGTTGAAGTTGGAGTTGGAGTTGGAGTTGGAGTTGGAGTTGGAGTTGGAGGTGGAGTTGGACTTGGACTTGGACATGTACTTGGATTTTTATTTGGACTTGGACTTGGACCTGTACTTGGACTTGGACTTGGACTTGGGCTTGGACTTGGACTTGGACTTGGACTTGGACTTGGACATGTACTTGGACTTTGATTTGGACTTGGACTTGGACCTGTACTTGGACTTGGACTTGGACTTGGACTTGGACTTGGATTTGGACTTGGATTTGGACATGTACTTGGACTTTGATTTGGACTTGGACTTGGACTTGAGCTTGGACCTGTACTTGGACTTGGACTTGGACTTGGACTTGGACTTGGACTTGGATTTGGACTTGGACTTGGACTTGGACTTGGACTTGGACTTGGACTTGGACTTGGACTTGGACTTGGACTTGGACTTGGAATCGGACTTGGACTTACACTTGGACTTGGATCTGGGCTTGGACTTGGACTTGGACTTGGACTTGGACTTGGACTTGGACTTGGACTTGGAATCGGACTTGGACTTGCACTTGGACTTGGATCTGGGCTTGGACTTGGACTTGGACCTGTAGTTGGACTTTGATTTGGACTTGGACTTGGACTTGGACTTGGACTTGGACTTGGACTTGGACTTGGACTTGGACTTTGATTTGGACTTGGACTTGGACCTGTACTTGGACTTGGACTTGGACTTGGACTTGGACTTGGACTTGGACTTGGACTTGGACTTGGACTTGGACTTGGACTTGGACTTGGACTTGGACTTGGACTTGGAATCGGACTTGGACTTGCACTTGGACTTGGATCTGGGCTTGGACTTGGACTTGGACCTGTAGTTGGACTTTGATTTGGACTTGGACTTGGACTTGGACTTGGACTTGGACTTGGACTTGGACTTGGACTTGGACTTGGACTTGGACTTGGACTTGGACTTGGACTTTGATTTGGACTTGGACTTGGACCTGTACTTGGACTTGGACTTGGACTTGGACTTGGACTTGGACTTGGACTTGGACTTGGACTTGGACTTGGACTTGGACTTGGACTTGGACATGTACTTGGACTTGGACTTTGATTTGGACTTGGACTTGGACCTGTACTTGGACTTGGACTTGGACTTGGACTTGGACTTGGACTTGGACTTGGACTTGGACTTGGACTTGGACTTGGACTTGGACTTGGACTTGGACTTGGACTTGGACTTGGACTTGGACTTTGATTTGGACTTTTACTTGGACCTGTACTTGGACTTGGACTTGGACTTGGACTTGGACTTGGACTTGGACATGTACTTGGACTTGGACTTGGACTTTGATTTGGACTTGGACTTGGACCTGTACTTGGACTTGGACTTGGACTTGGACTTGGACTTGGACTTGGACTTGGACTTGGACTTGGACTTGGACTTGGACTTGGACATGTACTTGGACCTTTATTTGGACTTGGACTTGGACTTGGGCTTGGACTTGGGCTTGGACTTGGGCTTGGACTTGGACTTGGACTTGGATTTGGACATGTACTTGGACTTTGATTTGGACTTGGACTTGAGCTTGGACCTGTACTTGGACTTGGACTTGGACTTGGACTTGGACTTGGACTTGGACTTGGACTTGGGCTTGGGCTTGGACTTGGACTTGGACTTGGACTTGGACTTGGACTTGGACTTGGACTTGGACTTGGACTTGGACTTGGACTTGGACTTGGACTTGGACTTGGACTTGGACTTGGACTTGGACTTGGACTTGGACTTGGAATCGGACTTGGACTTGCACTTGGACTTGGATCTGGGCTTGGACTTGGACTTGGACCTGTACTTGGACTTTGATTTGGACTTGGACTTGGACTTGGACCTGTACTTGGACTTGGACCTGGACTTGGACTTTGATTTGGACTTGGACTTGAGCTTGGACCTGTACTTGGACTTGGACTTGGACTTGGAATTGGACCTGGACTTGGACTTGGACTTGCACTTGGACTTGGACCTGTACTTGGACTTGGACCTGTACTTGGACTTGGACTTGGACTTGGACTTGGGCTTGGACTTGGACTTGGACTTGGACTTGGACTTGGGCTTGGACTTGGACTTGGACTTGGACTTGGACTTGGACTTGGACTTGGACTTGGACTTGGACTTGGACTTGAACTTGGACTTGGACTTGGACCTGGACCTGGACTTGGAGTTGGACTTGAACTTGGACTTGGACTTGGACTTGGACTTGGGCTTGGACTTGGACATGAAATTGGACTTGGAATTAGATTTGGACTTGGGCTGTCAAGCCCTATACAGGTACTGAAATTAATTTTATTTTGATTGATTTTTTCAGGAGTTATTTCAAAATTTGCTAAGAAAAACGACGTCTTTTCAAAGTTAATCAAATAAATCATGACGCACATCAATGGAAAGGTCTGTTCAAGCCCTGTACAGGTATCGAATCTAATTTTATTTTGATTGGTTTTTTTCAGGAGATATTTCAAAATTTGCTTAGAAAAACGACGCCTTTTCAAACTAAATCAAATAAATCATGACGCACATCACTGGAAAGGTCTATTCAAGCCCTATACAGGTATCGAAACTAATTTTATTTTGATTGATATTTTCAGGAGATATTTCAAAATTTGCATAGAAAAACGACGTCTTTTACAAGTTAATCAAATAAATCATGACGCACATCACTGGAAAGGTCTGTTCAAGTTCTATACAGGTATCGAAACTAATTTTATTTTGATTTATTTTTTCAGGAGATATTTCAAAATTTGCATAGAAAAACGACGTCTTTTAAAAGTTAATCAAATAAATCATGACGCACATCAATGAAAAGGTCTGTTCAAGCCCTGTACAGGTATCGAATCTAATTTTATTTTGATTGGTTTTTTTCAGGAGATATTTCAAAATTTGCTTAGAAAAACGACGCCTTTTCAAACTAAATCAAATAAATCATGACGCACATCACTGGAAAGGTCTATTCAAGCCCTATACAGGCATCGAAACTAATTTTATTTTGATTGATATTTTCAGGAGATATTTCAAAATTTGCATAGAAAAACGACGTCTTTTACAAGTTAATCAAATAAATCATGACGCACATCACTGGAAAGGCCTGTTCAAGACCTATACAGGTATCGAAACTAATTTTATTTTGATTGATTTTTTCAGGAGTTATTTCAAAATTTGCTTAGAAAAACGACGTCTTTTCAAAGTTAATCAAATAAATCATGACGCACATCACTGTAAAGGTCTGTTCAAGCCCTATACAGGTATCGAAACCAATTTTATTTTGATTAATTTTTTCAGAATATATTTCAAAATTTGCTTAGAAAAACGACGTCTTTTCAAAGTTAATCAAATAAATCATGACGCACATCACTGGAAAGGTCCATTCAAGCCCTATACAGGTATCGAAACCAATTTTATTTTGATTGATTTTTTCAGGAGATATTTCAAAATTTGCATAGAAAAATGACGTCTTTTCAAAGTCTTTCAAATAAATCATGACGCACATCACTCGAAAGGTCTATTTAAGCCCTATGCTGATACCGAAACTAATTTTATTTTGATTGATTTCTTTAGGAGATATTTCAAAATTTGTATAGAAATATGACGTCTTTTCAAAGTCTTTCAAATAAATCATGACGCACATCACTTGAAAGGTCTATTCAAGCCCTATGCTGATATCGAAACTAATTTTATTTTGGTTGATTTCCATAGGAGATATTTAAAAATTTGCATAGAAAAACGACGTCTTTTCAAAGTCATTCAAATAAATCATGACGCACATCACTCGAAAGGTCTATTCAAGCCCTATGCTGATATCGAAACTAATTTTATTTTGGTTGATTTCCATAGGAGATATTTCAAAATTTGCTTAGAAAAACGACGTCTTTTCAAAGTTAATCAAATAAATCATGACGCACATCACTGGAAAGGTCCATTCAAGCCCTATACAGGTATCGAGACCAATTTTATTTTGATTGATTTTTTCAGGAGATATTTCAAAATTTGCATAGAAAAATGACGTCTTTTCAAAGTCTTTCAAATAAATCATGACGCACATCACTCGAAAGGTCTATTTAAGCCCTATGCTGATACCGAAACTAATTTTATTTTGATTGATTTCTTTAAGAGATATTTCAAAATTTGTATAGAAATATGACGTCTTTTCAAAGTCTTTCAAATAAATCATGACGCACATCACTTGAAAGGTCTATTCAAGCCCTATGCTGATATCGAAACTAATTTTATTTTGGTTGATTTCCATAGGAGATATTTAAAAATTTGCATAGAAAAACGACGTCTTTTCAAAGTCTTTCAAATAAATCATGACGCATATCGTTGGAAAGGTCTATTCAAGCCCTATGCTGATATCGAGGCTAATTTTATTTTGATTGATTTCCTTAGGAGATATTTGAAAATTTGCATATAAAAATGACATCTTTTCAAAGTCTTTCAAATAAATCATGACGCACATCACTCGAAAGGTCTATTCAAGCCCTATGCTGATATCGAATCTAATTTTATTTTGATTGATTTCTTTAGGAGATATTTCAAAATTTGTATAGAAAAATTACGTCTTTTCAAAGTCTTTCAAATAAATCATGACGCACATCACTGGAAAGGTCTATTCAAGCCCTATGCTGAAATCGAAACTAATTTTATTTTGCATAGAAAAACGACATTTTTTCAAATTTAATTAACATTATACATTAGGGAAGGTAGTTATGGGCAGCAAATCATTAATAGCAGTTTGGATACGAATATTTTACCAACCAGACCTTGAAAAAAATTATTTTCTGGCATTTTTGAAATGGTGGCCTAATTTTTACTCAGCACTGGAAACCGCATTAATTTTGAAGGCTTGGTTTAGGAAATAAAGCCATTCAAAGACGTTAGGGAAGGTAGTAAGGGGCAGCAAATCAGTAATATTAGTTTGGATACGGATATTTTACCAACCAGACCTTGAAAATATTAATTTCTTGCATTTTTAAAGGAGGCATCAATTTTGAAGGCTTAAATATAGCCATTCAAAGACATTAAAGTAGGTAGTTAGGTGCAGCAAATCAGTAAAATCACTTTGGATGCAAATATTTTACCAAATAGACCTTGACAAATTTTACGCAAGTATACGCGAGTCTACGCAACATTACGCAAGTAACTTTGGATGCGTATATTTCAAAAACAACACACCGTGGATGGTTCTAGTTCTCAGTTTTGAAAATCCCTGGAAAATTTCGGTTGAGTAATTTAATTACATTTTATTTATAATTATCCACAAGGCTCGGTTTTTGAAATATCGAAACAATTTTAAATGCTTGATACGTAAGATATTCGCATTTAACGGATTGCGTAAAAATTTAGTAAAATTACATTAGATGCAAATATCTAATGAACTTGACAATGGGTGATATGCATAAAACATAGTAAATGCTTTTACTGGAGAATTTTTAAATATATCTTATTTTAGGTATGCATAAAAATGCAGTAAATGCCGATATATAAGTATTTACTTCAGGCCATAGCATTAACTTATTTTGGATGAATTATATTAGTGAATACTATATTCAGCATGCATAAGAACTAATAAGTACTTTTTTAAGGTTTCTAAGTTTCAGAATAGCAACATGAAAATTTGAAAATTTCATAGTTCATACTTTTTTGGTTAAAGAGTTGTAAAACCAAAAATTAACAGTCTTGAGTCTGATTTTAAGGCAAAAATAGGTGTCTGTGCTCTTTTGTTTTAAATTGGATCTGTGTAAATAGTAACTGAAACGGCGAACTTTGTGCGAATTAATTCTCAAAGAGTCTATAAAGGTAGAAGGTCATGTTCAGAGTCTCATTTTAAATCCCTTTGTGTCATTTGGATCGAAATCCAGTTCAATTTGATTTTAAGTTTTATTAGAAATGTTTAAATTTAGACTAGAGATCAAATTTAAATGAAATATTAACCCAATTGACACCTAGCTCAAAAAGGGAAATTAAACTCTGTCGTTTCTTTTGCCTATTTTGATCTTGATTTTCCTTAAGTTCAATTCCAGCTTTAAGTTTTAACTTACTCATAAAAAAATAAAAAATAAATTAATTAATATTCGGAGGCTCACTTATCACTTTGGCTAACGTTTAATGTCATAATCTAAGAAAAATAACCTTCCCGTTCACAGAAAAGGGACACACATAAGCCACAGTGCTCAAGTGAAAAGAATCTTCCATTACTCAATTGTATTACTTTTTTTAAATTTATCTCGGAAGCCTTACTTTCTCGTATTATAGTAAAAAAAAAAGAAGGAAATGTAACAATCAGCAATTTTACATGACAACTTTAATGGAATATAAGTATTTACTATTAATTTCCGATGAACTACTTATTTTTATGCATACGAAGTTCAGTAAATACTTCAAATTTAACCTCTTACTAGAAGGCATAGCAATTACTTTAACCTTTTACTTCTGGTAAGTACTGCCGTTTTATGCATATCACCCATTGTAGAAGCTTTTGGTTTTGAGAAACGGATAGCTTCTAAATAGATAATGAAGAATTTCAAAACCGAAACCATTTGCATTCCTTGGCGGTGAAAGAATATTTATCCAAAGGATTTTCAGGCTAAATACAAATAATCGAATATCACTTTGGATGCCAATATTTCGAAAACCATATTTTATAGTGGCTTTTTATTCTTATTTTTTGGAAATTTTTGGAAATTTTTGGAAAGCTCTGGTAAATTTCAATACAATCTTTTTTGTTTTTACCTTCTTGGAGGTGGTCACCACTTAAGTCGATTTAAGACAAAAGTCAGTTTTCATCATGTTCTCCATGCTTCATTGCACCGTTGAAAAAAATCCCCTGTTATTTAGACACATTTTTCATTAAATAAAAACCAAAATGAAAAAACCGCTTGAGTCATTTTCACTCTAAGAAACATAAGCAATAAACACTTAACTCAAATAAGAATTCAAAAATAATTTAATGCAGTTTTAAATAATGGCTTATATCGACTAAAGCCGCTTTTCTAAATTGGAAACCATTCCAAAAACAGAAAAGTATATGAGAGTCAAAAACGACTTATTCTGATAAATAAGCTGTTATTGCAAAATAAACAAAACAAAATTTGCATCGTTACTTAAAAGAATTTAGTCATTTTTGCAAATTTGTATTTGTATTTTGAGAAATCTTATGTTTTATTTCTCAGTCCGCCTCTAAGTAGTTTTTCCTACCGTTCCACGAATTAAAAATTTATTTCTAACTTCTTACACTCAGTCATGAAAGTAAATATACTCAGGATATACGAGAACGTCAGTTTAAAGTATACACTAACTTTTGTGACACATTGTAACTGTGAAAATAAATTCCGACGAGAAAAATACTGTAACTTTCGTGAACAGCCACGGCCATATATACCTACAACAAAAATGTGCACATCGGTGTGTCTGCCTGCACACTGGCATGTTTGGCATTTCGCTGCACAGACACACACCACACCGATCGAGCAACGCAGCAAAAAATCAGAATATTCTGATTTTGCCCACACCAGCACACAATTCAATACACCGATGCAAATGTATATATGAGCCACTTAAACTTTTTTCCTTTCAGCTTGTAGTTAGTTTCGTGTGTGTGTGCGTATGTAAGCAATTTTAAATTAAAAATGATTTCAAACTTTCTTCACTCTACACTCAATCATGACATAACTATACTCGTACATAAGACCAAAGCTAATATAATAAAGTTACTTATAGTTATATTATCTTTGATAACACCTAGGGGAACGTTTAAGTTTAAGGTGTACACTTACTTTTGTGTGACATTGTAATTTGGACGAGAAAAATGGTGTCCCTTTCCTAAATGAACTTTTTTCTTTTCAGCTTGTAGTTAGTTAGGGTTCCTATTCCAAAATATTCGGTAGATACAAACTACTGTTAGCTTTTTTTGTTGGTGCTGGAAGTTGCGCCTGTGTGTGAGCATTTTTGTGACTTGTTAGGTACCTAGTGTCATAGTATTGTTTGTTTTTCCAACGGTGCCCAGCCCAGAACTAAATTATCCTAGAATGAATTGAAGTTTTAAAATATTTGGAAAGAATATGTGAAAAGAACTTACTGTTTAATAAATAGGTACGGAATAAATACCTGAATTACTATTGCAAATCGTTTGAATCGTAAGTTAAAACAAAAGTTTTTTCAAGAATTCCATTTGTCACTGCATTTTCTCATTATTACATTAGGTATTTAGTTGTGAAAAAAGCATCGAACGGGAACGGCACAAAGAAAAACTGAAAATTTAAAATAAAGAAATTATTTTCTTACATAAATTACAAAATACCGAAAGTCTTCCTTTTTTGGATTGGGACCACGTAAGTTAATTTGCCTTTAAGTGGTTTGTTGTACCTTTTATTAATTTTATAATATTATGTAGGAATGCACCTATTTGTATTTGTAGTTCAATTGAATCGTTTTGTACAAGGGTAGGTAGGTACCTACGCTGTTGTTGTGTTTTTTTTTTGTCTATTTTTCTTGTTTTTTTCACAAAAATATGAATTTTTTCAAAAGATAATTATTTAAAAGCGGGACTGGCCTTAGGAGACACATCTTGTTCAATTTTTTTAAGCTCTAACCCCTTGACTGACTACTATCAACCGATGGCTTCTTGCCTTTTTATGAATAAAAATCTAGTTTTAAGGACTCAAACTTCATATTGATTTTAATTTATTTTAGGTGGTATGTATGTATGTATTTTGTTTCCAAAATTTTTTATTTGAAGACTTATAAGGATAATATTCAGAATATAGGTAGCAAATTGATTAAAAATAAAATAAAAGAATTTTAAGCTGGTTGTAAAAAACTATGGCGATTACAGTTTTTTATATTTTTAATTCAAGTGCGATTGTTTATTTGGTGAAGTTTCAAAAATGTTTACTTGGTTTAAAATTTAATTAAATAGATAACACATGATATTAAATATAAGACTACCTTCATCATTAACAAAATAAAAGATTGCTTCACCTGACCAAATTCCAACAACTTCTCTTACATATCGTAACCTGGGAGTTACAAGGTCGTATGTGATAAATATATGAATTTGAGATACGGCGAAAACAAAAAATTCATTTTATTTCAAATTTCTAGGTACGACCTTGATTTTTTGGCTTTTTCTACTCTTATTTAAATGCTGATATATTTTAAATGATGCAAAATGATTATAACTCGATATTTGAACCGTTTTGCATGAAAACCAGGTTTTTGAATTTTTTCAACCAGAGATACGACCAGGTGACGTATGTATATCTATGACGGAATATTCAAATGTAGTTGTGGGTACTAGATGACTCTTACTCCGATTCTGACCCTGAAATTGAGTCTGATAAAACCATTAAACATTATAATCAGCTTCTACAAAGTACAAAGTATAAAAGCATTTACATATATTAGGCACCTACATATATGCAAACCAGAAATTGGCAGAATCCCACTTTGTCAAATAAAAATCTAGATTTAAATAAAATAACCTAAGCCTTTAAGCAAGGGCGATCGCAAGATCTTGATCAACGGGGGAGGGTGAAAGTATTAGCAACAAAAATCTAGCTTTGAGATTCAAAAGAAGACAAATTGAATGCACTTAATATTCCCATAAGGTGGGCTTTTATGTATTGAAGTCGGCTAAGATGTATTTACTTCTCATGAAAATTGATTATAAAACTCTTTTTAGCAATACAGTACATATTTTTTGTTTCTGTCTCAAAAAAAAAAATTAGTTTTGCATCACTTTTACAATTATATTATAATATCCTCTGTAAAAAATTAACTACTATTTGAAAATCATTTGGCATTGAATTTTTAAAAAACAGCTTACGTCGATTAAAGATACTAGTAAACTGGATGTATTTGTTAATTATTTAAATAAGCAAAACAATTTCACAATATTCACAAAAAAACATTCAAGTTTTTAGTGAATATTTAAAGATTTTGAATGTTCAACATTCTATAAAGAAAATTCTATAAAAAAAATTATGATAAAGTTCATGATTAATTTTTTTTTAGAGAAATTTTTGAATAACTAATTTTTGTTGTTGTTTTTTTTTTTATATTAAAATTTATTGTAAACAATATTGCAGCACTGAACAGGCTTCAGTCTTAAGATATCCGTCGAACTGAACAGACGTGTTTCAGCCAGTCTTACGGTATCCTTCGTGGTGAACGGACGTGTCAGTCAGTTAAGTTGAGTTAAGTTAAGTTAAGTTAAGTTAAGTTAAGTTAAGTTAAGTTAAGTTAAAGTTGGAGTTGGAGTTGGAGTTGGAGTTGGAGTTGGAGTTGGAGTTGGAGTTGGAGTTGGAGTTGGAGTTGGAGTTGGAGTTGGAGTTGGAGGTGGAGTTGGACTTGGACTTGGACTTGGACATGTACTTGGACTTTGATTTGGACTTGGACTTGGACCTGTACTTGGACTTGGACTTGGACTTGGACTTGGGCTTGGACTTGGACTTGGACTTGGACTTGGACTTGGACTTGGACTTGGACTTGGACTTGGACATGTACTTGGACTTTGATTTGGACTTGGACCTGTACTTGGACTTGGACTTGGACTTGGACTTGGACTTGGACTTGGACTTGGACTTGGATTTGGATTTGGACTTGGACTTGGACTTGGACTTTGATTTGGACTTGGACTTGGACTTGAGCTTGGACCTGTACTTGGACTTGGACTTGGACTTGGACTTGGACTTGGACTTGGACTTGGACTTGGACTTGGACTTGGACTTGGACTTGGACTTGGACTTGGACTTGGATCTGGGCTTGGACTTGGACTTGGACCTGTACTTGGACTTTGATTTGGACTTGAACTTGGACTTGGACTTGGATTGGACTTGGACCTGTACTTGGACTTGGACCTGGACTTAGACTTTGATTTGGACTTGGACTTGAGCTTGGACTTGGACTTGGACTTGGACTTGGACTTGGACCTGTACTTGGACTTGGACTTGGACTTGGACTTGGACTTGGGCTTGGACTTGGACTTGGACTTGGACTTGGACTTGGACTTGGACTTGGACTTGGACTAGGACTTGGACTTGGACTTGGACTTGGACTTGGACTTGGACTTGGACTTGGACTTGGACTTGGACTTGGACTTGGACTTGGACTTGGACTTGGACTTGGACTTGGACTTGGACTTTGATTTGGACTTGGACTTGGACCTGTACTTGGACTTGGACTTGGACTTGGACTTGGACTTGGACTTGGACTTGGACTTGGACTTGGACTTGGACTTGGACTTGGACTTGGACTTGGACTTGGACTTGGACTTGGACTTGGACTTGGACTTGGACTTGGACTTGGACTTGGCATGTACTTGGACTTTGATTTGGACTTGGACTTGGACCTGTACTTGGACTTGGACTTGGACTTGGACTTGGACTTGGACTTGGACTTGGACTTGGACTTGGACTTGGACTTGGACTTGGACTGGGACTTGGACTTGGACTTGGACTTGGACTTGGACTTGGACTTGGACTTGGACTTGGACTTGGACTTGGACTTGGACTTGGACTTGGACTTGGACTTGGACTTGGACTTGGACATGTACTTGGACTTTGATTTGGACTTGGACTTGGACTTGGACCTGTACTTGGACTTGGACTTGGACTTGGACTTGGACTTGGACTTGGACTTGGACTTGGATTTGGACATGTACTTGGACTTTGATTTGGACTTGGACTTGGACTTGGACTTGGACTTGAGCTTGGACCTGTACTTGGACTTGGACTTGGACTTGGACTTGGACCTGTACTTGGACTTGGACTTGGACTTGGACTTGGACTTGGACTTGGACTTGGAATTGGACTTGGAATCGGACTTGGACTTGCACTTGGACTTGGATCTGGGCTTGGACTTGGACTTGGACTTGGACCTGTACTTGGACTTTGATTTGGACTTGGACTTGGACTTGGACTTGGACTTGGACTTGGACTTGGACTTGGACTTGGACCTGTACTTGGACCTGTACTTGGACTTGGACTTGGACTTGGACTTGGACTTGGACTTGGACTTGGGCTTGGACTTGGACTTGGACTTGGACTTGGACTTGGACTTGGACTTGGACTTGGACTTGGACTTGGACTTGGACTTGGACTTGGACTTGGACTTGGACTTGGGCTTGGACTTGGACTTGGACTCGGACTCGGACTTGGACTTGGACTTGGACTTGGACTTGGACCTGGACTTGGAGGTGGACTTAAACTTGGACTTGGACTTGGACTTGGACTTGGACTTGGATTTGGAATTGGACTTGGATATGAAATTGGACTTGGAATTAGATTTGGACTTGGGCTGTCAAGCCCTATACAGGTACTGAAATTAATTTTATTTTGATTGATTTTTTCAGGAGTTATTTCAAAATTTGCTAAGAAAAACGACGTCTTTTCAAAGTTAATCAAATAAATCATGACGCACATCACTGGAAAGGTCTGTTCAAGCCCTGTACAGGTATCGAATCTAATTTTATTTTGATTGGTTTTTTTCAGGAGATATTTCAAAATTTGCTTAGAAAAACGACGCCTTTTCAAAGTTAATCAAATAAATCATGACGCACATCACTGGAAAGGTCTGTTCAAGCCCTATACAGGTATCGAAACTAATTTTATTTTGATTGATTTTTTCAGGAGATATTTCAAAATTTGCATAGAAAAACGACGTCTTTTAAAAGTTAATCAAATAAATCATGACGCACATCAATGGAAAGGTCTGTTCAAGCCCTGTACAGGTATCGAATCTAATTTTATTTTGATTGGTTTTTTTCAGGAGATATTTCAAAATTTGCTTAGAAAAACGACGCCTTTTCAAACTTAATCAAATAAATCATGACGCACATCACTGGAAAGGTCTATTCAAGCCCTATACAGGTATCGAAACCAATTTTATTTTGATTAATTTTTTCAGAAGATATTTCAAAATTTGCTAAGAAAAACGACGTCTTTTCAAAGTTAATCAAATAAATTATGACGCACATCACTGCAAAGGTCTGTTCAAGTCCTATACAGGTATCGAAACTAATTTTATTTTGATTGATTTTTTCAGGAGTTATTTCAAAATTTGGTAAGAAAAACGACGTCTTTTCAAAGTTAATCAAATAAATCATGACGCACATCACTGCAAAGGTCTGTTCAAGTCCTATACAGGTATCGAAACTAATTTTATTTTGATTGATTTTTTCAGGAGTTATTTCAAAATTTGCTAAGAAAAACGACGTCTTTTCAAAGTTAATCAAATAAATCATGACGCACATCACTGGAAAGGTCTGTTCAAGCCCTATACAGGTATCGAAACCAATTTTATTTTGATTAATTTTTTCAGAAGATATTTCAAAATTTGCTTAGAAAAACGACGTCTTTTCAAAGTTAATCAAATAAATCATGACGCACATCACTGCAAAGGTCTGTTCAAGTCCTATACAGGTATCGAAACCAATTTTATTTTGATTGATTTTTGCAGGAGATATTTCAAAATTTGCTTAGAAAAACGACGTCTTTTCAAAGTTAATCAAATAAATCATGACGCACATCACTGCAAAGGTCTGTTCAAGCCCTATACAGGTATCGAAACTAATTTTATTTTGATTGATTTTTGCAGGAGATATTTCAAAATTTGCTTAGAAAAACGACGTCTTTTCAAAGTTGATCAAATAAATCATGACGCACATCACTGGAAAGGTCTGTTCAAGACCTACACAGGTATCGAAACTAATTTTATTTTGATTGATTTTTTCAGGAGTTATTTCAAAATTTGCTTTGAAAAACGACGTCTTTTCAAAGTTAATCAAATAAATCATGACGCACATCACTGGAAAGGTCTGTTCAAGCCCTATACAGGTATCGAAACCAATTTTATTTTGATTAATTTTTTCAGAAGATATTTCAAAATTTGCTTAGAAAAACGACGTCTTTTCAAAGTTAATCAAATAAATCATGACGCACATCACTGGAAAGGTCTGTTCAAGCCCTATACAGGTATCGAAACTTATTTTATTTTAATTGATTTTTTCAGGAGATATTTCAAAATTTGCATTGAAAAACGACGTCTTTTCAAAGTTAATCAAATAAATCATGACGCACATCACTGGAAAGGTCTGTTCAAGCCCTATACAGGTATCGAAACTAATTTTATTTTGATTGATTTTTTCAGGAGTTATTTCAAAATTTGCTTAGAAAAACGACGTCTTTTCAAAGTTAATCAAATAAATCATGACGCACATCACTGCAAAGGTCTGTTCAAGTCCTATACAGGTATCGAAACTAATTTTCTTTTGATTGATTTTTTCAGGAGTTATTTCAAAATTTGCTAAGAAAAACGACGTCTTTTTAAAGTTAATCAAATAAATCATGACGCACATCACTGCAAAGGTCTGTTCAAGCCCTATACAGGTATCGAAACCAATTTTATTTTGATTGATTTTTTCAGGAGATATTTCAAAATTTGCATAGAAAAATGACGTCTTTTCAAAGTCTTTCAAATAAATCATGACGCACATCACTTGAAAGGTCTATTCAAGCCCTATGCTGATATCGAAACTAATTTTATTTTGGTTGATTTCCATAGGAGATATTTAAAAATTTGCATAGAAAAACGACGTCTTTTCAAAGTCTTTCAAATAAATCATGACGCACATTACTCGAAAGGTCTATTTAAGCCCTATGCTGATACCGAAACTAATTTTATTTTGATTGATTTCTTTAGGAGATATTTCAAAATTTGTATAGAAATATGACGTCTTTTCAAAGTCTTTCAAATAAATCATGACGCACATCACTTGAAAGGTCTATTCAAGCCCTATGCTGATATCGAAACTAATTTTATTTTGGTTGATTTCCATAGGAGATATTTAAAAATTTGCATAGAAAAACGACGTCTTTTCAAAGTCTTTCAAATAAATCATGAGGCACATTACTCGAAAGGTCTATTCAAGCCCTATGCTGATATCGAAACTAATTTTATTTTGATTGATTTCTTTAGGAGATATTTCAAAATTTGTATAGAAAAATGACGTCTTTTCAAAGTCTTTCAAATAAATCATGACGCACATCACTCGAAAGGTCTATTCAAGCCCTATGCTTATATCGAAACTAATTTTATTTTTATTGATTTCTTTAGGAGATATTTCAAAATTTGTATAGAAAAATGACGTCTTTTCAAAGTCTTTCAAATAAATCATGACGCACATCACTTGAAAGGTCTATTCAAGCCCTATGCTGATATCGAAACTAATTTTATTTTGGTTGATTTCCATAGGAGATATTTAAAAATTTGCATAGAAAAACGACGTCTTTTCAAAGTCTTTCAAATAAATCATGACGCATATCGTTGGAAAGGTCTATTCAAGCCCTATGCTGATATCGAGGCTAATTTTATTTTGATTGATTTCCTTAGGAGATATTTGAAAATTTGCATATAAAAATGACATCTTTTCAAAGTCTTTCAAATAAATCATGACGCACATCACTCGAAAGGTCTATTCAAGCCCTATGCTGATATCGAATCTAATTTTATTTTGATTGATTTCTTTAGGAGATATTTCAAAATTTGTATAGAAAAATTACGTCTTTTCAAAGTCTTTCAAATAAATCATGACGCACATCACTGGAAAGGTCTATTCAAGCCCTATGCTGAAATCGAAACTAATTTTATTTTGCATAGAAAAACGACATTTTTTCAAATTTAATTAACATTATACATTAGGGAAGGTAGTTATGGGCAGCAAATCATTAATAGCAGTTTGGATACGAATATTTTACCAACCAGACCTTGAAAAAAATTATTTTCTGGCATTTTTGAAATGCTGGCTTAATTTTTACTCAGCACTGGAAACCGCATTAATTTTGAAGGCTTGGTTTAGGAAATAAAGCCATTCAAAGACGTTAGGGAAGGTAGTTAGGGGCAGCAAATCAGTAATATTAATTTGGATACGGATATTTTACGTACGTTTTGGTACGATTTATTTCATTAACTTTGAAAAATTTGGCTAAATGTTTACATTTTTGAAAAGGTATATAAATTTCCTATTCAGAACTGAAAGTCGAAACAATTTTAAATGCTTGATACGTAAGATATTCGCATTTAACGAATAAAACAATGGGTGATATGCATAAAACATAGTAAATGCTTTTACTGGAGAATTTTTAAATATATCTTATTTTAGGTATGCATAAAAATGCAGTAAATGCCGAAATGTAAATATTTACTTCAGGCCATAGCATTAACTTATTTTGGATGAATTCTATTAGTAAATACTATATTCAGCATGCATAAGAACTAATAAGTACTTTTTTAAGTTTCTAAGTTTCAGAATAGCAACATGAAAATTTGAAAATTTCATAGTTCATACTTTTTTGGTTAAAGAGTTGTAAAACCAAAAATTAACAGTCTTGAGTCTGATTTTAAGGCAAAAATAGGTGTCTGTGCTCTTTTGTTTTAAATTGGATCTGTGTAAATAGTAACTGAAACGGCGAACTTTGTGCGAATTAATTCTCAAAGAGTCTATAAAGGTAGAAGGTCATGTTCAGAGTCTCATTTTAAATCGCTTTGTGTCATTTGGATCGAAATCCAGTTCAATTTGATTTTAAGTTTTATTAAAAATGTTTAAATTTAGACTAGAGATCAAATTTAAATGAAATATTAACCCAATTGACACCTAGCTCAAAAAGGGAAATTAAACTCTGTCGTTTCTTTTGCCTATTTTGATCTTGATTTTCCTTAAGTTCAATTCCAGCTTTAAGTTTTAACTTACTCATAAAAAAATAAAAAATAAATTAATTAATATTCGGAGGCTCACTTATCACTTTGGCTAACGTTTAATGTCATAATCTAAGAAAAATAACCTTCCCGTTCACAGAAAAGGGACACACATAAGCCACAGTGCTCAAGTGAAAAGAATCTTCCATTACTCAATTGTATTACTTTTTTTTAATTTATCTCGGAAGCCTTACTTTCTCGTATTATAGTAAAAAAGAGAGAAGGAAATGTAACAATCAGCAATTTTACATGACAACTTTAATGGAATATAAGTATTTACTATTAATTTCCGATGAACTACTTATTTTTATGCATACGAAGTTCAGTAAATACTTCAAATTTAACCTCTTACTAGAAGGCCTAGCAATTACTTTAACCTTTTACTTCTGGTAAGTACTGCTGTTTTATGCATATCACCCATTGTAGAAGCTTTTGGTTTTGAGAAACGGATAGCTTCTAAATAGATAATGAAGAATTTCAAAACCGAAACCATTTGCATTCCTTGGCGGTGAAAGAATATTTATCCAAAGGATTTTCAGGCTAAATACAAATAATCGAATATCACTTTGGATGCCAATATTTCGAAAACCATATTTTATAGTGGCTTTTTATTCTTATTTTTTGGAAATTTTTGGAAATTTTTGGAAATTTTTGGAAAGCTCTGGTAAATTTCAATACAATCTTTTTTGTTTTTACCTTCTTGGAGGTGGTCACCACTTAAGTCGATTTAAGACAAAAGTCAGTTTTCATCATGTTCTCCATGCTTCATTGCACCGTTGAAAAAAATCGCCTGTTATTTAGACACTTTTTTCATTAAATAAAAACCAAAATGAAAAAACCGCTTGAGTCATTTTCACTCTAAGAAACATAAGCAATAAACACTTAACTCAAATAAGAATTCAAAAATAATTTAATGCAGTTTTAAATAATGGCTTATATCGACTAAAGCCGCTTTTCTAAATTGGAAACCATTCCTAAAACAGAAAAGTATATGAGAGTCAAAAACAACTTATTCTGATATAAACTGTTATTGCAAAATAAACAAAACAAAATTTGCATCGTTACTTAAAAGAATTTAGTCATTTTTGCAAATTTGTATTTGTATTTTGAGAAATCTTATGTTTTATTTCTCAGTCCGCCTCTAAGTAGTTTTTCCTACCGTTCCACGAATTAAAAATTTATTTCTAACTTCTTACACTCAGTCATGAAAGTAAATATACTCAGGATATACGAGAACGTCAGTTTAAAGTATACACTAACTTTTGTGACACATTGTAACTGTGAAAATAAATTCCGACGAGAAAAATACTGTAACTTTCGTGAACAGCCACGGCCATATATACCTACAACAAAAATGTGCACATCGGTGTGTCTGCCTGCACACTGGCATGTTTGGCATTTCGCTGCACAGACACACACCACACCGATCGAGCAACGCAGCAAAAAATCAGAATATTCTGATTTTTCCCACGCCAGCACACAATTCAATACACCAATGCAAATGTATATATGAGCCACTTAAACTTTTTTCCTTTCAGCTTGTAGTTAGTTTCGTGTGTGTGTGCGTATGTAAGCAATTTTAAATTAAAAATGATTTCAAACTTTCTTCACTCTACACTCAATCATGACATAACTATACTCGTACATAAGACCAAAGATAATATAATAAAGTTACTTATAGTTATATTATCTTTGATAAGACCTAGGGGAACGTTTAAGTTTAAGGTGTACACTTACTTTTGTGTCACATTGTAATTTGGACGAGAAAAATGGTGTCCGTTTCCTAAATGAACTTTTTTCTTTTCAGCTTGTAGTTAGTTAGGGTTCCTATTCCAAAATATTCGGTAGATACAAACTACTGTTAGCTTTTTTTGTTGGTGCTGGAAGTTGCGCCTGTGTGTGAGCATTTTTGTGACTTGTTAGGTACCTAGTGTCATAGTATTGTTTGTTTTTCCAACGGTGCCCAGCCCAGAACTAAATTATCCTAGAATGAATTGAAGTTTTAAAATATTTGGAAAGAATATATGAAAAGAACTTACTGTTTAATAAATAGGTACGGAATAAATACCTGAATTACTATTGCAAATCGTTTGAATCGTAAGTTAAAACAAAAGTTTTTTCAAGAATTCCATTTGTCACTGCATTTTCTCATTATTATATTAGGTATTTAGTTGTGAAAAAAGCATCGAACGGGAACGGCACAAAGAAAAACTGAAAATTTAAAATAAAGAAATTATTTTCTTACATAAATTACAAAATACCGAAAGTCTTCCTTTTTTGGATTGGGACCACGTAAGTTAATTTGCCTTTAAGTGGTTTGTTGTACCTTTTATTAATTTTGTAATATTATGTAGGAATGCACCTATTTGTATTTGTAGTTCAATTGAATTGTTTTGTACCTGCGCAGATAAAAAGTGAAAAGAAAAGCAAACATAGGAAGTTAAAAAAAAATTTAAACTTTGGGTAGGGTGATGTCTCGTGAGGTCACCCCTCTCCAGTAGTCAGCCAGCTCTTGATAAAAAACAGCATTTGCCTGACATATTTTTAAAAGGCCTTACTATTTTTCTTTATGTGTAAGTACAAAATTCTAGTTAAATGCGGCCCATGGTTTTCTGTTTAAAAATTGAAGACTTATAAGGTAAGTTTTCAGAATATAGGTAGCAAATTGATATAAAAATAAAATAAAAGAATTGTAAGCTGGTTGTAAAAAACTATGGCGATTACAGTTTTTTTATATTTTTAATTCAAGTGCGATTGTTTATTTGGTGAAGTTTTAAAAATGTTTACTTGGTTTAAAATTTAATTAAATAGATAACACATGATATTAAATATAAGACTACCTTCATCATTAACAAAATAAAAGATTGCTTCACCTGACCAAATTCCAACAACTTCTCTTACATATCGTAACCTGGGAGTTACAAGGTCGTATGTGGTAAATATATGAATTTGAGATACGGCGAAAACAAAAAATTCATTTTATTTCAAATTTCTGCTCTTATTAAAATGCTGATATATTTTAAATGATGCAAAATGATTATTTCTCGATATTTGAACCGTTTTGCATGGAAACCTGGTTTTTGAATTTTTTCAACCAGAGATACGACCAGGTGACGTATGTATATCTATGACGGAATATTCAAATGTAGTTGTGGGTACTGGATAACTCTTACTCCGATTCTGACCCTGAAATTGAGTCTGATAAAACCATTAAACATTATAATCAGCTTCTACAAAGTATAAAGGGATTCACATATATAAGGCACCTACATATATGCAAACCGAAAATTGGCAGAATCCCACTTTGTCAAATAAAAATCTAGATTTAAATAAAATAACCTAAGCCTTTAAGCAAGGGCGATCGCAAGATCTTGATCAACGGGGGAGGGTGAAAGTATTAGCAACAAAAATCTAGCTTTGAGATTCAAAAGAAGACAAATTGAATGCACTTAATATTCCCATAAGGTGGGCTTTTATGTATTGAAGTCCGCTAAGATGTATTTACTTCCCATGAAAATTGATTATAAAACTCTTTTTAGCAATACAGTACATATTTTTTGTTTCTGTCTCAAAAAAAAAAAATTAGTTTTGCATCACTATCACAAATTATATTATAATATCCTCTGTAAAAAATTAACTACTATTTGAAAATCATTTGGCATTGAATTTTTAAAAAACAGCTTACGTCGATTAAAGATACTAGTAAACTGGATGTATTTGTTAATTATTTAAATAAGCAAAACAATTTCACAATATTCACAAAAAAACATTCAAGTTTTTAGTGAATATTTAAAGATTTTGAATGTTCAAAATTCTATAAAGAAAATTCTATAAAAAAAATTATGATAAAGTTCATAATAAACTTTTTTTAGAGAAATTTTTGAATAACTAATTTTTGTTGTTGTTTTTTTTTTATATTAAAATTTATTGTAAACAATATTGCAGCACTGAACAGGCTTCAGTCTTAAGATATCCGTCGAACTAAACGGACGTGTTTCAGCCAGTCTTACGGTATCCTTCGTGGTGAACGGACGTGTCAGTCAGTTAAGTTAAGTTGAGTTAAGTTAAGTTAAGTTAAGTTAAGTTAAGTTAAGTTAAGTTAAGTTAAGTTAAGTTAAGTTAAGTTAAGTTAAGTTAAGTTAAGTTAAGTTAAGTTAAGTTAAGTTAAGTTAAGTTAAGTTAAGTTAAGTTAAGTTAAGTTAAGTTAAGTTAAGTTAAGTTAAGTTAAGTTAAGTTAAGTTAAGTTAAGTTAAGTTAAGTTAAGTTAAGTTAAGTTAAGTTAAGTTAAGTTAAGTTAAGTTAAGTTAAGTTAAGTTAAGTTAAGTTAAGTTAAGTTAAGTTAAGTTAAGTTAAGTTAAGTTAAGTTAAGTTAAGTTAAGTTAAGTTAAGTTAAGTTAAGTTAAGTTAAGTTAAGTTAAGTTAAGTTAAGTTAAGTTAAGTTAAGTTAAGTTAAGTTAAGTTAAGTTAAGTTAAGTTAAGTTAAGTTAAGTTAAGTTAAGTTAAGTTAAGTTAAGTTAAGTTAAGTTAAGTTAAGTTAAGTTAAGTTAAGTTAAGTTAAGTTAAGTTAAGTTAAGTTAAGTTAAGTTAAGTTAAGTTAAGTTAAGTTAAAGTTGGAGTTGAAGTTGGAGTTGGAGTTGGAGTTGGAGTTGGAGTTGAAGTTGGAGTTGGAGTTGGAGTTGGAGTTGGAGTTGGAGTTGGAGTTGGAGTTGGAGTTGGAGTTGGAGTTGGAGTTGGAGTTGGAGTTGGAGTTGGAGTTGGAGTTGGAGTTGGAGTTGGAGTTGGAGTTGGAGTTGGAGTTGGAGTTGGAGTTGGAGTTGGAGTTGGAGTTGGAGTTGGAGTTGGAGTTGGAGTTGGAGTTGGAGTTGGAGTTGGAGTTGGAGTTGAATTTGGAGTTGGAGTTGGAGTTGGACTTGGACATGTACTTGGACTTTGATTTGGACTTGGACTTGGACCTGTACTTGGACCTGTACTTGGACCTGTACTTGGACTTGAACTTGGACTTGGACTTGGACTTGGACATGTACTTGGACTTTGATTTGGACTTGGACTTAGACCTGTACTTGGACCTGTACTTGGACTTGGACTTGGACTTGGACTTGGACTTGGAATTGGACTTGGACTTGCACTTGGACTTGGATCTGGGCTTGGACTTGGACCTGTACTTGGACTTGGAATTGGACTTGGACTTGGATCTGGGCTTGGACTTGGACTTGGACCTGTACTTGGACTTTGATTTGGACTTGGACCTGAACTTGGCTTGGACCTGGACTTGGACTTTGATTTGGACTTGGACTTGGACTTGAGTTTGGACCTGTACTTGGACTTGGACTTGGACTTGGACTTGGACTTGGACTTGGACTTGGACTTGGACTTGGACCTGTACTTGGACTTGGACTTGGACTTGGACATGTACTCGAACTTTTATTTTGACTTGGACTTGGATTTGGACCTGTACTTGGACTTGGACCTGGACTTGGACTTAGACATGGACTTGGACTTGAACTTGAACTTGGACTTGGACTTGGTCTATTCAAGCGCTATAAAGGTATAAAAACTAATTTTAATTTAATTGATTTTTTCAGGAGATATTTAGAAATTGGCATACAAAAACGACGTCTTTTTCAAGCTAAACAAATAAATCATGGCGCACATCACTGGAAAGGTCTATTCAAGCCCTATACAGGTATTAAAACAAATTTTATTTTGATTGATTTCTTTAGGAGATATTTCATAATTTGTATAGAAATACGACGTCTTTTCAAAGTCTTTCAAATAAATCATGACGCACATCACTTGAAAGGTCTATTCAAGCCCTATGCTGATATCGAAACTAATTTTATTTTGGTTGATTTCCATAGGAGATATTTAAAAATTTGCATAGAAAAACGACGTCTTTTCAAAGTCTTTCAAATAAATCATGACGCACATCACTCGAAAGGTCTATTCAAGCCCTATGATGATATCGAAACTAATTTTATTTTGATTGATTTCTTTAGGAGATATTTCAAAATATGTAAAGAAAAATGACGTCTTTTCAAAGTCTTTCAAATAAATCATGACGCACATCACTCGAAAGGTCTATTTAAGCCCTATGCTGATATCGAAACTAATTTTATTTTGATTGATTTCCTTAGGAGATATTTCAAAATTTGTATAGAAAAATGACGTCTTTTCAAAGTCTTTCAAATAAATCATGAAGCACATCACTCGAAAGGTCTATTCAAGCCCTATGCTGATATCGAAACTAATTTTATTTTGATTGATTTCTTTAGGAGATATTTCAAAATTTGTATAGAAATATGACGTCTTTTCAAAGTCTTTCAAATAAATCATGACGCACATCGCTGGAAAGGTCTATTCAAGCCCTATGCTGGTATCGAAACTAATTTTATTTTGGTTGATTTCCTTAGGAGATATTTCAAAATTTGCATAGAAAAACGACGTCTTTTCAAAGTCTTTCAAATAAATCATGACGCACATCACTGGAAAGGTCTGTTCAAGCCCTATACAGGTATCGAAACTAATTTTATTTTGATTGATTTTTTCAGGAGATATTTCAAAATTTGCATAGAAAAACGACGTCTTTTCAAAGTTAATCAAATAAATCATGACGCACATCAATGGAAAGGTCTGTTCAAGCCCTATACAGGTATAGAAACTAATTTTATTTTGATTGATTTTTTCAGGAGTTATTTCAAAATTTGCATAGAAAAACGACGTCTTTTCAAAGTTAATCAAATAAATCATGACGCACATCACTCGAAAGGTCTATTCAAGCCCTATAGTGTTATCGAAACTAATTTTATATTGATTGATTTCTTTAGGAGATATTTCAAAATTTGCATAGAAAAATGACGGCTTTTCAAAAGTGATCAAATAAATCATGACGCACATCACTTGAAAGGTCTATTCAAGCCCTATGCTGGTATCGAAACTAATTTTATTTTGGTTGATTTCCTTAGGAGATATTTCAAAATTTGCATAGAAAAACGACGTCTTTTCAAAGTCTTTCAAATAAATCATGACGCACATCAATGGAAAGGTCTGTTCAAGCCCTATACAGGTATAAAAACTAATTTTAATTTAATTGATTTTTTCAGGAGATATTTAGAAATTGGCATACAAAAACGACGTCTTTTTCAAGCTAAACAAATAAATCATGGCGCACATCACTGGAAAGGTCTATTCAAGCCCTATACAGGTATTAAAACAAATTTTATTTGATTGATTTCTTTAGGAGATATTTCATAATTTGTATAGAAATACGACGTCTTTTCAAAGTCTTTCAAATAAATCATGACGCACATCACTCGAAAGGTCTATTTAAGCCCTATGCTGATATCGAAACTAATTTTATTTTGATTGATTTCCTTAGGAGATATTTCAAAATTTGTATAGAAAAATGACGTCTTTTCAAAGTCTTTCAAATAAATCATGAAGCACATCACTCGAGAGGTCTATTCAAGCCCTATGCTGATATCGAAACTAATTTTATTTTGATTGATTTCTTTAGGAGATATTTCAAAATTTGTATAGAAATATGACGTCTTTTCAAAGTCTTTCAAATAAATCATGACGTACATCGCTGGAAAGGTCTATTCAAGCCCTATGCTGGTATCGAAACTAATTTTATTTTGGTTGATTTCCTTAGGAGATATTTCAAAATTTGCATAGAAAAACGACGTCTTTTCAAAGTCTTTCAAATAAATCATGACGCACATCACTCGAAAGGTCTATTCAAGCCCTATGCTGGTATCGAAACTAATTTTATTTTGGTTGATTTCCTTAGGAGATATTTCAAAATTTGCATAGAAAAACGACGTCTTTTCAAAGTCTTTCAAATAAATCATGACGCACATATACAGGTATACAGGTATCGAAACCAATTTTATTTTGATTGATTTCCTTAGGAGATATTTCAAAATTTGCATAGAAAAACGACGTCTTTTCAAAGTCTTTCAAATAAATCATGACGCACATCACTCGAAAGGTCTATTCAAGCCCTATGCTGGTATCGAAACTAATTTTATTTTGGTTGATTTCCTTAGGAGATATTTCAAAATTTGCATAGAAAAACGACGTCTTTTCAAAGTCTTTCAAATAAATCATGACCCACATCACTGGAAAGGTCTATTCAAGCCCTATGATGATATCGAAACTAATTTTATTTTGATTGATTTCTTTAGGAGATATTTCAAAATATGTAAAGAAAAATGACGTCTTTTCAAAGTCTTTCAAATAAATCATGACGCACATCACTCGAAAGGTCTATTTAAGCCCTATGCTGATATCGAAACTAATTTTATTTTGATTGATTTCTTTAGGAGATATTTCAAAATTTGTATAGAAAAATGACGTCTTTTCAAAGTCTTTCAAATAAATCATGACGCACATCACTCGAAACGTCTATCCAAGCCCTTAGCTGATATCGAAACTAATTTTATTTTGATTGATTTCCATAGGAGATATTTCAAAATTTGTATAGAAAAACGACGTCTTTTCAAAGTCTTTTAAATAAATCATGACGCACATCACTGGAAAGGTCTGTTCAAGCCCTATACAGGTATCGAAACTAATTTTATTTTGATTGATTTTTGCAGGAGATATTTCAAAATTTGCTTAGAAAAACGACGTATTTTCAAAGTTGATCAAATAAATCATGACGCACATCACTGGAAAGGTCCATTCAAGCCCTATGCTGATATCAAAACTAATTTTATTTTGGTTAATTTCCGTAGGAGATATTTCAAAATTTGCATAGAAAAATGACGTCTTTTCAAAGTTGATCAAATAAATCATGACGCACATCACTTGAAAGGTCTATTCAAGCCCTATGCTGAAATCGAAACTAATTTTATTTTGATCGATTTCTTTAGGAGATATTTCAAAATTTGTAAATAAAAATGACGTCTTTTCAAAGTCTTTCAAATAAATCATGACGCACGTCACTGGAAAGGTCTATTCAAGCCCTATGCTGATATCGAAACTAATTTTATTTTGATTGATTTCTTTAGGAGATATTTCAAAATTTGCATAGAAAAATTACGTCTTTTCAAAGTTGATCAAATAAATCATGTCGCACATCACTTGAAAGGTCTATTCAAGCCCTATGCTGAAATCGAAACTAATTTTATTTTGATCGATTTCTTTAGGAGATATTTCAAAATTTGTAAATAAAAATGACGTCTTTTCAAAGTCTTTCAAATAAATCATGACGCACGTCACTGGAAAGGTCTATTCAAGCCCTATGCTGATATCGAAACTAATTTTATTTTGATTGATTTCCTTAGGAGATATTTCAAAATTTGTATAGAAAAATGACGTCTTTTCAAAGTCTTTCAAATAAATCATGACGCACATCACTCGAAAGGTCTATTCAAGCCCTATGCTGATATCGAAACTAATTTTATTTTGATTGATTTCTTTAGGAGATATTTCAAAATTTGCATAGAAAAATTAGGTCTTTTCAAAGTCTTTCAAATAAATCATGACGCACATCACTTGAAAGGTCTATTCAAGCCCTATGCTGGTATCGAAACTAATTTTATTTTGGTTGATTTCCTTAGGAGATATTTCAAAATTTGCATAGGAAAACGACGTCTTTTCAAAGTCTTTCAAATAAATCATGACGCACATCACTGGAAAGGTCTATTCAAGCCTAATTTTATTTTGGTTACTTTCCGTAGGAGATATTTCAAAATTTGCATAGAAAAATGACGTCTTTTCAAAGTCTTTCAAATAAATCATGACGCACATCACTGCAAAGGTCTATTCAAGCCCTATACTCGTATTGAAACTAATTTTATTTTGATTGATTTCTTTAGGAGATATTTCAAAATTTGCATAGAAAAACGACGTCTTTTCAAAGTCTTTCAAATAAATCATGACGCTCATCACTGGAAAGGTCTATTCAAGCCCTATGCTGAAATCGAAACTAGTTTTATTTTGCATAGAAAAACGACATTTTTTCAAATTTAATTAACATTATACATTAGGGAAGGTAGTTATGGGCAGCAAATCATTAATAGCAGTTTGGATACGGATATTTTACCAACCATACCTTGAAAATATTAATTTCTTGCATTTTTAAAAGGAGGCATCAATTTTGAAGGCTTAAATATAGCCATTCAAAGACATAAAAGTAGGTAGTTAGGTGCAGCAAATCAGTAAAATCACTTTGGATGCAAATATTTTACCAAATAGACCTTGACAAATTTTACGCAAGTATACGCGAGTCTACGCAACATTACGCAAGTAACTTTGGATGCGTATATTTCAAAAACCACACACCGTGGATGGTTCTAGTTCTCAGTTTTGAAAATCCCTGGAAAATTTCGGTTGAGTTATTTAATTACATTTTATTTATAATTATCCACAAGGCTCGGTTTTTGAAATATCGTCATCCAAACACATTAAGGTGGGTATTTGGAGGCAGAAAATCAGTAAAATCACTTTGGGCGAATATTTTCTCAAAAATACGATACAAAAAAATGGGCTTCCATGTGTCGGTTGGGTTTGAAAAGACCTTTCCAAAAACGTATGGTACGATTTATTTCATTAACTTTGAAAAATTTGGCTAAATGTTTACATTTTTGAAAAGGTATATAAATTTCCTATTCAGAACTGAAAGTCGAAACAATTTTAAATGCTTGATACGTAAGATATTCGCATTTAACGGATTGCGTAAAAATTTAGTAAAATTACATTAGATGCAAATATCTAATGAACTTGACAATGGGTGATATGCATAAAACATAGTAAATGCTTTTACTGGAGAATTTTTAAATATATCTTATTTTAGGTATGCATAAAAATGCAGTAAATGCCGATATATAAGTATTTACTTCAGGCCATAGCATTAACTTATTTTGGATGAATTCTACTAGTGAATACTATATTCAGCATGCATAAGAACTAATAAGTACTTTTTTAAGTTTCTAAGTTTCAGAATAGCAACATGAAAATTTGAAAATTTCATAGTTCATACTTTTTTGGTTAAAGAGTTGTAAAACCAAAAATTAACAGTCTTGAGTCTGATTTTAAAGCAAAAATAGGTGTCTGTGCTCTTTTGTTTTAAATTGGATCTGTGTAAATAGTAACTGAAACGGCGAACTTTGTGCGAATTAATTCTCAAAGAGTCTATAAAGGTAGAAGGTCATGTTCAGAGTCTCATTTTAAATCGCTTTGTGTCATTTGGATCGAAATCCAGTTCAATTTGATATTAAGTTTTATTAGAAATGTTTAAATTTAGACTAGAGATCAAATTTAAATGAAATATTAACCCAATTGACACCTAGCTCAAAAAGGGAAATTAAACTCTGTCGTTTCTTTTGCCTATTTTGATCTTGATTTTCCTTAAGTTCAATTCCAGCTTTAAGTTTTAACTTACTCATAAAAAAATAAAAAATAAATTAATTAATATTCGGAGGCTCACTTATCACTTTGGCTAACGTTTAATGTCATAATCTAAGAAAAATAACCTTCCCGTTCACAGAAAAGGGACACACATAAGCCACAGTGCTCAAGTGAAAAGAATCTTCCATTACTCAATTGTATTACTTTTTTTTAATTTATCTCGGAAGCCTTACTTTCTCGTATTATAGTAAAAAAAAGAGAAGGAAATGTAACAATCAGCAATTTTACATGACAACTTTAATGGAATATAAGTATTTACTATTAATTTCCGATGAACTACTTATTTTTATGCATACGAAGTTCAGTAAATACTTCAAATTTAACCTCTTACTAGACGGCATAGCAATTACTTTAACCTTTTACTTCTGGTAAGTACTTCCGTTTTATGCATATCACCCATTGTAGAAGCTTTTGGTTTTGAGAAACGGATAGCTTCTAAATAGATAATGAAGAATTTCAAAACCGAAACCATTTGCATTCCTTGGCGGTGAAAGAATATTTATCCAAAGGATTTTCAGGCTAAATACAAATAATCGAATATCACTTTGGATGCCAATATTTCGAAAACCATATTTTATAGTGGCTTTTTATTCTTATTTTTTGGAAATTTTTGGAAAGCTCTGGTAAATTTCAATACAATCTTTTTTGTTTTTACCTTCTTGGAGGTGGTCACCACTTAAGTCGATTTAATCCAAAAGTCAGTTTTCATCATGTTCTCCATGCTTCATTGCACCGTTGAAAAAAATCCCCTGTTATTTAGACACTTTTTTCATTAAATAAAAACCAAAATGAAAAAACCGCTTGAGTCATTTTCACTCTAAGAAACATAAGCAATAAACACTTAACTCAAATAAGAATTCAAAAATAATTTAATGCAGTTTTAAATAATGGCATATATCGACTAAAGCCGCTTTTCTAAATTGGAAACCATTCCAAAAACAGAAAAGTATATGAGAGTCAAAAACGACTTATTCTGATATATAAGCTGTTATTGCAAAATAAACAAAACAAAATTTGCATCGTTACTTAAAAGAATTTAGTCATTTTTGCAAATTTGTATTTGTATTTTAAGCAGTTTTTTAAGCAGTTTTTCCTACCGTTCCACGAATTAAAAATTTATTTTAAACTTCTTACACTCAGTCATGAAAGTAAATATACTTAGGATATACGAGAACGTCAGTTTAAAGTATACACTAACTTTTGTGACACATTGTAACTGTGAAAATTAAATTCCGAAGAGAAAAATACTGTAACTTTCGTGAACAGCCACGGCCATATATACCTACAACAAAAATGTGCACATCGGTGTGTCTGCCTGCACACTGGCATGTTTGGCATTTCGCTGCACAGACACACACCACACCGATCGAGCAACGCAGCAAAAAATCAGAATATTCTGATTTTGCCCACACCAGCACACAATTCAATACACCGATGCAAATGTATATATGAGCCACTTAAACTTTTTTCCTTTCAGCTTGTAGTTAGTTTCGTGTGTGTGTGCGTATGTAAGCAATTTTAAATTAAAAATGATTTCAAACTTTCTTAACTCTACACTCAATCATGACATAACTATACTCGTACATAAGACCAAAGATAATATAATAAAGTTACTTATAGTTATATTATCTTTGATAAGACCTAGGGGAACGTTTAAGTTTAAGGTGTACACTTACTTTTGTGTCACATTGTAATTTGGACGAGAAAAATGGTGTCCCTTTCGTAAATGAACTTTTTTCTTTTCAGCTTGTAGTTAGTTAGGGTTCCTATTCCAAAATATTCGGTAGATACAAACTACTGTTAGCTTTTTTTGTTGGTGCTGGAAGTTGCGCCTGTGTGTGAGCATTTTTGTGACTTGTTAGGTACCTAGTGTCATAGTATTGTTTGTTTTTCCAACGGTGCCCAGCCCAGAACTAAATTATCCTAGAATGAATTGAAGTTTTAAAATATTTGGAAAGAATATGTGAAAAGAACTTACTGTTTAATAAATAGGTACGGAATAAATACCTGAATTACTATTGCAAATCGTTTGAATCGTAAGTTAAAACAAAAGTTTTTTCAAGAATTCCATTTGTCACTGCATTTTCTCATTATTACATTAGGTATTTAGTTGTGAAAAAAGCATCGAACGGGAACGGCACAAAGAAAAACTGAAAATTTAAAATAAAGAAATTATTTTCTTACATAAATTACAAAATACCGAAAGTCTTCCTTTTTTGGATTGGGACCACGTAAGTTAATTTGCCTTTAAGTGGTTTGTTGTACCTTTTATTAATTTTATAATATTATGTAGGAATGCACCTATTTGTATTTGTAGTTCAATTGAATCGTTTTGTACAAGGGTAGGTAGGTACCTACGCTGTTGTTGTGTTTTTTTTTTTATCTATTTTTCTTGTTTTTTGCACAAAAATAGGAATTTTTTCAAAAGATAATTATTTAAAAGCGGGACTGGCCTTAGGAGACACATCTTGTTCAACTAGTCCCATCATCCAACCTGCAACATGTTGTGTCTATCAACCGATGGCTTCTTGCCTTTTTATGAATAAAAACCTAGTTTTAAGGACTCAAACTTCATATTGATTTTAATTTATTTTAGGTTGTATGTATGTATGTATTTTGTTTCCAAAAGTTTTTATTTGAAGACTTATAAGGATAATATTCAGAATATAGGTAGCAAATTGATATAAAAATAAAATAAAAGAATTGTAAGCTGGTTGTAAAAAACTATGGCATAATGTTTTAAGTATTCCTGTTATAGTTTTTTTTATATTTTTAATTCAAGTGCGATTGTTTATTTGGTGAAGTTTCAAAAATGTTTACTTGGTTTAAAATTTAATTAAATAGATAACACATGATATTAAATATAAGACTACCTTCATCATTAACAAAATAAAAGATTGCTTCACCTGACCAAATTCCAACAACTTCTCTTACATATCGTAACCTGGGAGTTACAAGGTCGTATGTGATAAATATATGAATTTGAGATACGGCGAAAACAAAAAATTCATTTTATTTCAAATTTCTAGGTACGACCTTGATTTTTTGGCTTTTTCTTCTCTTATTTAAATGCTGATATATTTTAAATGATGCAAAATGATTATTACTCGATATTTGAACCGTTTTGCATGAAAACCTGGTTTTTGATTTTTTTCCAGATACGACAAGGTGACGTATGTATATCTATGACGGAATATTCAAATGTAGTTGTGGGTACTGGATAGCTCTTACTCCGATTCTGACCCTGAAATTGAGTCTGATAAAACCATTAAACATTATTATCAGCTTCTACAAAGTATAAAGGGATTTACATATATTAGGCACCTACATATATGCAAACCAGAAATTGGCAGAATCCCACTTTGTCAAATAAAAATCTAGATTTAAATAAAATAACCTAAGCCTTTAAGCAAGGGCGATCGCAAGATCTTGATCAACGGGGGAGGGTGAAAGTATTAGCAACAAAAATCTAGCTTTGAGATTCAAAAGAAGACAAATTGAATGCACTTAATATTCCCATAAGGTGGGCTTTTATGTATTGAAGTCGGCTAAGATGTATTTACTTCCCATGAAAATTGATTATAAAACTCTTTTTAGCAATACAGTACATATTTTTTGTTTCTGTCTCAAAAAAAAAATTAGTTTTGCATCACTTTTACAATTATATTATAATATCCTCTGTAAAAAATTAACTGCTAATTGAAAATCATTTGGCATTGAATTTTAAAAAACAGATTACGTCAATAAAAGATACTACTAAACTTAATGTATTTGTTAATTATTTAAATAAGCAAAACAATTTCACAATATTCACAAAAAAACATTCAAGTTTTTAGTGAATATTTAAAGATTTTGAATGTTCAACATTCTATAAAGAAAATTCTATAAAAAAAATTATGATAAAGTTCATAATATACTTTTTTTAGAGAAATTTTTGAATAACTAATTTTTGTTGTTGTTTTTTTTTTTATATTAAAATTTATTGTAAACAATATTGCAGCACTGAACAGGCTTCAGTCTTAAGATATCCGTCGAACTGAACAGACGTGTTTCAGCCAGTCTTACGGTATCCTTCGTGGTGAACGGACGTGTCAGTCAGTTAAGTTAAGTTGAGTTAAGTTAAGTTAAGTTAAGTTAAGTTAAGTTAAGTTAAGTTAAGTTAAGTTAAGTTAAAGTTGGAGTTGGACTTGGACTTGGAGTTGGAGTTGGAGTTGGAGTTGGAGTTGGAGTTGGAGTTGGAGTTGGAGTTGGAGTTGGAGTTGGAGTTGGAGTTGGAGTTGAAGTTGGAGTTGGAGTTGGAGTTGGAGTTGGAGTTGGAGTTGGAGTTGGAGTTAGAGTTGGAGTTGGAGTTGGAGTTGGAGTTGGACTTGGACTTGGACTTGGACTTGGACTTGGACTTGGACTTGGACTTGGACTTGGACTTGGACTTGGACTTGGAATCGGACTTGGACTTGCACTTGGACTTGGATCTGGGCTTGGACTTGGACTTGGACCTGTAGTTGGACTTTGATTTGGACTTGGACTTGGACTTGGACTTGGACTTGGACTTGGACTTGGACATGAAATTGGACTTGGAATTAGATTTGGATTTGAACTTGGGCTGTCAAGCCCTGTACAGGTACTGAAATTAATTTTATTTTGATTCATTTTTTCAGGAGTTATTTCAAAATTTGCTTAGAAAAACGACGTCTTTTCAAAGTTGATCAAGTAAATCATGACGCACATCACTGGAAAGGTCTGTTCAAGCCCTATACAGGTATCGAATCTAATTTTATTTTGATTGATTTTTTCAGGAGTGTTTTCAAAATTTGCTTAGAAAAACGACGCCTTTTCAAACTGAATCAAATAAATCATGACGCACATCACTTGAAAGGTCTATACAAGCCCTATGCTGATATCGAAACTAATTTTATTTTGATTGATTTCTTTAGGAGATATTTCAAAATTTGTATAGAAAAACGACGTCTTTTCAAAGTCTTTCAAATAAATCATGACGCACATCACTCGAAAGGTCTATTTAAGCCCTATGCTGATACCGAAACTAATTTTATTTTGATTGATTTCTTTAGGAGATATTTCAAAATTTGTATAGAAATATGACGTCTTTTCAAAGTCTTTCAAATAAATCATGACGCACATCACTTGAAAGGTCTATTCAAGCCCTATAGTGTTATCGAAACTAATTTTATTTTGGTTGATTTCCATAGGAGATATTTAAAAATTTGCATAGAAAAACGACGTCTTTTCAAAGTCTTTCAAATAAATCAGGACGCACATCACTCGAAAGGTCTATTCAAGCCCTATGCTGGTATCGAAACTAATTTTATTTTGGTTGATTTCCTTAGGAGATATTTCAAAATTTGCATAGAAAAACGACGTCTTTTCAAAGTCTTTCAAATAAATCATGACGCACATCACTGGAAAGGTCTATTCAAGCCCTATGCTGATATCGAAACTAATTTTATTTTGATTGATTTCTTTAGGAGATATTTCAAAATTTGCTTAGAAAAAACGACGTCTTTTCAAAGTTATTCAAATAAATCATGACGCACATCACTGCAAAGGTCTGTTCAAGTCCTATACAGGTATCGAAACTAATTTTATTTTGATTGATTTTTTCAGGAGATATTTCAAAATTTGCTTAGAAAAACGACGCCTTTTCAAACTTAATCAAATAAATCATGACGCACATCACTGGAAACGTCTGTTCAAGCCCTATACAGGTATCGAAACTAGTTTTATTTTGGTTGATTTCCTTAGGAGATATTTCAAAATTTGCATAGGAAAACGACGTCTTTTCAAAGTCTTTCAAATAAATCATGACGCACATCACTCGAAAGGTCTATTCAAGCCCTATGCTGAAATCGAAACTAATTTTATTTTGATCGATTTCTTTAGGAGATATTTCAAAATTTGTAAATAAAAGTGACGTCTTTTCAAAGTCTTTCAAATAAATCATGACGCACGTCACTGGAAAGGTCTATTCAAGCCCTATGCTGATATCGAAACTAAATTTATTTTGATTGATTTCCTTAGGAGATATTTCAAAATTTGTATAGAAAAATGACGTCTTTTCAAAGTCTTTCAAATAAATCATGACGCACATCACTCGAAAGGTCTATTCAAGCCCTATGCTGATATCGAAACTAATTTTATTTTGATTGATTTCTTTAGGAGATATTTCAAAATTTGCATAGAAAAATTAGGTCTTTTCAAAGTCTTTCAAATAAATCATGACGCACATCACTTGAAAGGTCTATTCAAGCCCTATGCTGGTATCGAAACTAGTTTTATTTTGGTTGATTTTTGCAGGAGATATTTCAAAATTTGCTTAGAAAAACGACGTCTTTTCAAAGTCTTTCAAATAAATCATGACGCATATCACTCGAAAGGTCTACTTAAGCCCTATGCTGATACCGAAACTAATTTTATTTTGATTGATTTCTTTAGGAGATATTTCAAAATTTGTATAGAAATATGACGTCTTTTCAAAGTCTTTCAAATAAATCATGACGCACATCACTTGAAAGGTCTATTCAAGCCCTATGCTGATATCGAAACTAATTTTATTTTGGTTGATTTCCATAGGAGATATTTAAAAATTTGCAAGGAAAAACGACGTCTTTTCAAAGTCTTTCAAATAAATCATGACGCACATCACTGGAAAGGTCTATTCAAGCCCTATGCTGAAATCGAAACTAATTTTATTTTGCATAGAAAAACGACATTTTTTCAAATTTAATTAACATTATACATTAGGGAAGGTAGTTATGGGCAGCAAATCATTAATAGCAGTTTGGATACGAATATTTTACCAACCAGACCTTGAAAAAAATTATTTTCTGGCATTTTTGAAATGGTGGCTTAATTTTTACTCAGCACTGGAAACCGCATTAATTTTGAAGGCTTGGTTTACGAAATAAAGCCATTCAAAGACGTTAGGGAAGGTAGTAAGGGGCAGCAAATCAGTAATATTAGTTTGGATACGGATATTTTACCAACCAGACCTTGAAAATATTAATTTCTTGCATTTTTAAAAGGAGGCATCAATTTTGAAGGCTTAAATATAGCCATTCAAAGACATTAAAGTAGGTAGTTAGGTGCAGCAAATCAGTAAAATCACTTTGGATGCAAATATTTTACCAAATAGACCTTGACAAATTTTACGCAAGTATACGTGAGTCTACGCAACATTACGCAAGTAACTTTTTTTTGCGTATATTTCAAAAACCACACACCGTGGATGGTTCTAGTTCTCAGTTTTGAAAATCCCTGGAAAATTTCGGTTGAGTTATTTAATTACATTTTATTTATAATTATCCACAAGGCTCGGTTTTTGAAATATCGTCATCCAAACACATTAAGGTGGGTATTTGGAGGCAGAAAATCAGTAAAATCACTTTGTGCGAATATTTTCTCAAAAATACGATACAAAAAAAATGGGCTTCCATGTGTCGATTGGGTTTGAAAAGACCTTTCCAATAACGTATGGTACGATTTATTTCATTAACTTTGAAAAATTTGGCTAAATGTTTACATTTTTGAAAAGGTATATAAATTTCCTATTCAGAACTGAAAGTCGAAACAATTTTAAATGCTTGATACGTAAGATATTCGCATTTAACGGATTGCGTAAAAATTTAGTAAAATTACATTAGATGCAAATATCTAATGAACTTGACAATGGGTGATATGCATAAAACATAGTAAATGCTTTTACTGGAGAATTTTTAAATATATCTTATTTTAGGTATGCATAAAAATGCAGTAAATGCCGATATATAAGTATTTACTTCAGGCCATAGCATTAACTTATTTTGGATGAATTCTACTAGTGAATACTATATTCAGCATGCATAAGAACTAATAAGTACTTTTTTAAGTTTCTAAGTTTCAGAATAGCAACATGAAAATTTGAAAATTTCATAGTTCATACTTTTTTGGTTAAAGAGTTGTAAAACCAAAAATTAACAGTCTTGAGTCTGATTTTAAAGCAAAAATAGGTGTCTGTGCTCTTTTGTTTTAAATTGGATCTGTGTAAATAGTAACTGAAACGGCGAACTTTGTGCGAATTAATTCTCAAAGAGTCTATAAAGGTAGAAGGTCATGTTCAGAGTCTCATTTTAAATCGCTTTGTGTCATTTGGATCGAAATCCAGTTCAATTTGATATTAAGTTTTATTAGAAATGTTTAAATTTAGACTAGAGATCAAATTTAAATGAAATATTAACCCAATTGACACCTAGCTCAAAAAGGGAAATTAAACTCTGTCGTTTCTTTTGCCTATTTTGATCTTGATTTTCCTTAAGTTCAATTCCAGCTTTAAGTTTTAACTTACTCATAAAAAAATAAAAAATAAATTAATTAATATTCGGAGGCTCACTTATCACTTTGGCTAACGTTTAATGTCATAATCTAAGAAAAATAACCTTCCCGTTCACAGAAAAGGGACACACATAAGCCACAGTGCTCAAGTGAAAAGAATCTTCCATTACTCAATTGTATTACTTTTTTTTAATTTATCTCGGAAGCCTTACTTTCTCGTATTATAGTAAAAAAAAGAGAAGGAAATGTAACAATCAGCAATTTTACATGACAACTTTAATGGAATATAAGTATTTACTATTAATTTCCGATGAACTACTTATTTTTATGCATACGAAGTTCAGTAAATACTTCAAATTTAACCTCTTACTAGACGGCATAGCAATTACTTTAACCTTTTACTTCTGGTAAGTACTTCCGTTTTATGCATATCACCCATTGTAGAAGCTTTTGGTTTTGAGAAACGGATAGCTTCTAAATAGATAATGAAGAATTTCAAAACCGAAACCATTTGCATTCCTTGGCGGTGAAAGAATATTTATCCAAAGGATTTTCAGGCTAAATACAAATAATCGAATATCACTTTGGATGCCAATATTTCGAAAACCATATTTTATAGTGGCTTTTTATTCTTATTTTTTGGAAATTTTTGGAAAGCTCTGGTAAATTTCAATACAATCTTTTTTGTTTTTACCTTCTTGGAGGTGGTCACCACTTAAGTCGATTTAATCCAAAAGTCAGTTTTCATCATGTTCTCCATGCTTCATTGCACCGTTGAAAAAAATCCCCTGTTATTTAGACACTTTTTTCATTAAATAAAAACCAAAATGAAAAAACCGCTTGAGTCATTTTCACTCTAAGAAACATAAGCAATAAACACTTAACTCAAATAAGAATTCAAAAATAATTTAATGCAGTTTTAAATAATGGCTTATATCGACTAAAGCCGCTTTTCTAAATTGGAAACCGACTTATTCTGATATAAACTGTTATTGCAAAATAAACAAAACAAAATTTGCATCGTTACTTAAAAGAATTTAGTCATTTTTGCAAATTTGTATTTGTATTTTGAGAAATCTTATGTTTTATTTCTCAGTCCGCCTCTAAGTAGTTTTTCCTACCGTTCCACGAATTAAAAATTTATTTCTAACTTCTTACACTCAGTCATGAAAGTAAATATACTCAGGATATACGAGAACGTCAGTTTAAAGTATACACTAACTTTTGTGACACATTGTAACTGTGAAAATAAATTCCGACGAGAAAAATACTGTAACTTTCGTGAACAGCCACGGCCATATATACCTACAACAAAAATGTGCACATCGGTGTGTCTGCCTGCACACTGGCATGTTTGGCATTTCGCTGCACAGACACACACCACACCGATCGAGCAACGCAGCAAAAAATCAGAATATTCTGATTTCCCCACACCAGCTAACACGTACGGCATACCCCACATTTCAATATACCGATGCAAATGTGGTGTGTATGAGCTGAGAAACTTTTTCCCTTTCAGCTTGTAGTTTCGTGTGTGTGTGCGTATGTAAGCAATTTTAAAATAAAAATGATTTCAAACTTTCTTCACTCTACACTCAATCATGACATAACTATACTCGTGCATAAGACCAAAGCTAATATAATAAAGTTACTTATAGTTATATTATCTTTGATAAGACCTAGGGGAACGTTTAAGTTTAAGGTGTACACTTACTTTTGTATCACATTGTAATTTGGACGAGAAAAATGGTGTCCCTTTCGTAAATGAACTTTTTTCTTTTCAGCTTGTAGTTAGTTAGGGTTCCTATTCCAAAATATTCGGTAGATACAAACTACTGTTAGCTTTTTTTGTTGGTGCTGGAAGTTGCGCCTGTGTGTGAGCATTTTTGTGACTTGTTAGGTACCTAGTGTCATAGTATTGTTTGTTTTTCCAACGGTGCCCAGCCCAGAACTAAATTATCCTAGAATGAATTGAAGTTTTAAAATATTTGGAAAGAATATGTGAAAAGAACTTACTGTTTAATAAATAGGTACGGAATAAATACCTGAATTACTATTGCAAATCGTTTGAATCGTAAGTTAAAACAAAAGTTTTTTCAAGAATTCCATTTGTCACTGCATTTTCTCATTATTACATTAGGTATTTAGTTGTGAAAAAAGCATCGAACGGGAACGGCACAAAGAAAAACTGAAAATTTAAAATAAAGAAATTATTTTCTTACATAAATTACAAAATACCGAAAGTCTTCCTTTTTTGGATTGGGACCACGTAAGTTAATTTGCCTTTAAGTGGTTTGTTGTACCTTTTATTAATTTTATAATATTATGTAGGAATGCACCTATTTGTATTTGTAGTTCAATTGAATCGTTTTGTACAAGGGTAGGTAGGTACCTACGCTGTTGTTGTGTTTTTTTTTTTATCTATTTTTCTTGTTTTTTGCACAAAAATAGGAATTTTTTCAAAAGATAATTATTTAAAAGCGGGACTGGCCTTAGGAGACACATCTTGTTCAACTAGTCCCATCATCCAACCTGCAACATGTTGTGTCTATCAACCGATGGCTTCTTGCCTTTTTATGAATAAAAACCTAGTTTTAAGGACTCAAACTTCATATTGATTTTAATTTATTTTAGGTTGTATGTATGTATGTATTTTGTTTCCAAAAGTTTTTATTTGAAGACTTATAAGGATAATATTCAGAA
The DNA here is from genome assembly GCA_946251815.1 of Dasysyrphus albostriatus. NCBI lineage: Eukaryota > Metazoa > Arthropoda > Insecta > Diptera > Syrphidae > Dasysyrphus > Dasysyrphus albostriatus. The sequence goes on along the minus strand of OX276336.1, from coordinate 29,521,698 downwards.
TATAGGTAGCAAATTGATATAAAAATAAAATAAAAGAATTGTAAGCTGGTTGTAAAAAACTATGGCATAATGTTTTAAGTATTCCTGTTATAGTTTTTTTTATATTTTTAATTCAAGTGCGATTGTTTATTTGGTGAAGTTTCAAAAATGTTTACTTGGTTTAAAATTTAATTAAATAGATAACACATGATATTAAATATAAGACTACCTTCATCATTAACAAAATAAAAGATTGCTTCACCTGACCAAATTCCAACAACTTCTCTTACATATCGTAACCTGGGAGTTACAAGGTCGTATGTGATAAATATATGAATTTGAGATACGGAGAAAACAAAATATTCATTTTATTTCAAATTTCTAGGTACGACCTTGATTTCTTGGCTTTTTCTACTCTTATTTAAATGCTGATATATTTTAAATGATGCAAAATGATTATAACTCGATATTTGAACCGTTTTGCATGAAAACCTGGTTTTTGAATTTTTTCCAGATACGACCAGGTGACGTATGTATATCTATGACGGAATATTCAAATGTAGTTGTGGGTACTGGATAGCTCTTACTCCGATTCTGACCCTGAAATTGAGTCTGATAAAACCATTAAACATTATTATCAGCTTCTACAAAGTATAAAGGGATTTACATATATTAGGCACCTACATATATGCAAACCAGAAATTGGCAGAATCCCACTTTGTCAAATAAAAATCTAGATTTAAATAAAATAACCTAAGCCTTTAAGCAAGGGCGATCGCAAGATCTTGATCAACGGGGGAGGGTGAAAGTATTAGCAACAAAAATCTAGCTTTGAGATTCAAAAGAAGACAAATTGAATGCACTTAATATTCCCATAAGGTGGGCTTTTATGTATTGAAGTCGGCTAAGATGTATTTACTTCCCATGAAAATTGATTATAAAACTCTTTTTAGCAATACAGTACATATTTTTTGTTTCTGTCTCAAAAAAAAAATTAGTTTTGCATCACTATCACAAATTATATTATAATATCCTCTGTAAAAAATTAACTACTATTTGAAAATCATTTGGCATTGAATTTTTAAAAAACAGCTTACGTCGATTAAAGATACTAGTAAACTGGATGTATTTGTTAATTATTTAAATAAGCAAAACAATTTCACAATATTCACAAAAAAACATTCAAGTTTTTAGTGAATATTTAAAGATTTTGAATGTTCAACATTCTATAAAGAAAATTCTATAAAAAAAATTATGATAAAGTTCATAATTAATTTTTTTTTAGAGAAATTTTTGAATAACTAATTTTTGTTGTTGTTTTTTTTTTTATATTAAAATTTATTGTAAACAATATTGCAGCACTGAACAGGCTTCAGTCTTAAGATATCCGTCGAACTGAACAGACGTGTTTCAGCCAGTCTTACGGTATCCTTCGTGGTGAACGGACGTGTCAGTCAGTTAAGTTAAGTTGAGTTAAGTTAAGTTAAGTTAAGTTAAGTTAAGTTAAGTTAAGTTAAGTTAAGTTAAGTTAAAGTTGGAGTTGGACTTGGACTTGGAGTTGGAGTTGGAGTTGGAGTTGGAGTTGGAGTTGGAGTTGGAGTTGGAGTTGGAGTTGGAGTTGGAGTTGAAGTTGGAGTTGGAGTTGGAGTTGGAGTTGGAGTTGGAGTTGGAGTTAGAGTTGGAGTTGGAGTTGGAGTTGGAGTTGGACTTGGACTTGGACTTGGACTTGGACTTGGACTTGGACTTGGACTTGGACTTGGACTTGGAATCGGACTTGGACTTGCACTTGGACTTGGATCTGGGCTTGGACTTGGACTTGGACCTGTAGTTGGACTTTGATTTGGACTTGGACTTGGACTTGGACTTGGACTTGGACTTGGACTTGGACATGAAATTGGACTTGGAATTAGATTTGGATTTGAACTTGGGCTGTCAAGCCCTGTACAGGTACTGAAATTAATTTTATTTTGATTCATTTTTTCAGGAGTTATTTCAAAATTTGCTTAGAAAAACGACGTCTTTTCAAAGTTGATCAAGTAAATCATGACGCACATCACTGGAAAGGTCTGTTCAAGCCCTATACAGGTATCGAATCTAATTTTATTTTGATTGATTTTTTCAGGAGTGTTTTCAAAATTTGCTTAGAAAAACGACGCCTTTTCAAACTGAATCAAATAAATCATGACGCACATCACTTGAAAGGTCTATACAAGCCCTATGCTGATATCGAAACTAATTTTATTTTGATTGATTTCTTTAGGAGATATTTCAAAATTTGTATAGAAAAACGACGTCTTTTCAAAGTCTTTCAAATAAATCATGACGCACATCACTCGAAAGGTCTATTTAAGCCCTATGCTGATACCGAAACTAATTTTATTTTGATTGATTTCTTTAGGAGATATTTCAAAATTTGTATAGAAATATGACGTCTTTTCAAAGTCTTTCAAATAAATCATGACGCACATCACTTGAAAGGTCTATTCAAGCCCTATAGTGTTATCGAAACTAATTTTATTTTGGTTGATTTCCATAGGAGATATTTAAAAATTTGCATAGAAAAACGACGTCTTTTCAAAGTCTTTCAAATAAATCAGGACGCACATCACTCGAAAGGTCTATTCAAGCCCTATGCTGGTATCGAAACTAATTTTATTTTGGTTGATTTCCTTAGGAGATATTTCAAAATTTGCATAGAAAAACGACGTCTTTTCAAAGTCTTTCAAATAAATCATGACGCACATCACTGGAAAGGTCTATTCAAGCCCTATGCTGATATCGAAACTAATTTTATTTTGATTGATTTCTTTAGGAGATATTTCAAAATTTGCTTAGAAAAAACGACGTCTTTTCAAAGTTATTCAAATAAATCATGACGCACATCACTGCAAAGGTCTGTTCAAGTCCTATACAGGTATCGAAACTAATTTTATTTTGATTGATTTTTTCAGGAGATATTTCAAAATTTGCTTAGAAAAACGACGCCTTTTCAAACTTAATCAAATAAATCATGACGCACATCACTGGAAACGTCTGTTCAAGCCCTATACAGGTATCGAAACTAGTTTTATTTTGGTTGATTTCCTTAGGAGATATTTCAAAATTTGCATAGGAAAACGACGTCTTTTCAAAGTCTTTCAAATAAATCATGACGCACATCACTCGAAAGGTCTATTCAAGCCCTATGCTGAAATCGAAACTAATTTTATTTTGATCGATTTCTTTAGGAGATATTTCAAAATTTGTAAATAAAAGTGACGTCTTTTCAAAGTCTTTCAAATAAATCATGACGCACGTCACTGGAAAGGTCTATTCAAGCCCTATGCTGATATCGAAACTAAATTTATTTTGATTGATTTCCTTAGGAGATATTTCAAAATTTGTATAGAAAAATGACGTCTTTTCAAAGTCTTTCAAATAAATCATGACGCACATCACTCGAAAGGTCTATTCAAGCCCTATGCTGATATCGAAACTAATTTTATTTTGATTGATTTCTTTAGGAGATATTTCAAAATTTGCATAGAAAAATTAGGTCTTTTCAAAGTCTTTCAAATAAATCATGACGCACATCACTTGAAAGGTCTATTCAAGCCCTATGCTGGTATCGAAACTAGTTTTATTTTGGTTGATTTTTGCAGGAGATATTTCAAAATTTGCTTAGAAAAACGACGTCTTTTCAAAGTCTTTCAAATAAATCATGACGCACATCACTCGAAAGGTCTACTTAAGCCCTATGCTGATACCGAAACTAATTTTATTTTGATTGATTTCTTTAGGAGATATTTCAAAATTTGTATAGAAATATGACGTCTTTTCAAAGTCTTTCAAATAAATCATGACGCACATCACTTGAAAGGTCTATTCAAGCCCTATGCTGATATCGAAACTAATTTTATTTTGGTTGATTTCCATAGGAGATATTTAAAAATTTGCAAGGAAAAACGACGTCTTTTCAAAGTCTTTCAAATAAATCATGACGCACATCACTGGAAAGGTCTATTCAAGCCCTATGCTGAAATCGAAACTAATTTTATTTTGCATAGAAAAACGACATTTTTTCAAATTTAATTAACATTATACATTAGGGAAGGTAGTTATGGGCAGCAAATCATTAATAGCAGTTTGGATACGAATATTTTACCAACCAGACCTTGAAAAAAATTATTTTCTGGCATTTTTGAAATGGTGGCTTAATTTTTACTCAGCACTGGAAACCGCATTAATTTTGAAGGCTTGGTTTACGAAATAAAGCCATTCAAAGACGTTAGGGAAGGTAGTAAGGGGCAGCAAATCAGTAATATTAGTTTGGATACGGATATTTTACCAACCAGACCTTGAAAATATTAATTTCTTGCATTTTTAAAAGGAGGCATCAATTTTGAAGGCTTAAATATAGCCATTCAAAGACATTAAAGTAGGTAGTTAGGTGCAGCAAATCAGTGTAAAATCACTTTGGATGCAAATATTTTACCAAATAGACCTTGACAAATTTTACGCAAGTATACGCGAGTCTACGCAACATTACGCAAGTAACTTTTTTTTGCGTATATTTCAAAAACCACACACCGTGGATGGTTCTAGTTCTCAGTTTTGAAAATCCCTGGAAAATTTCGGTTGAGTTATTTAATTACATTTTATTTATAATTATCCACAAGGCTCGGTTTTTGAAATATCGTCATCCAAACACATTAAGGTGGGTATTTGGAGGCAGAAAATCAGTAAAATCACTTTGTGCGAATATTTTCTCAAAAATACGATACAAAAAAAATGGGCTTCCATGTGTCGATTGGGTTTGAAAAGACCTTTCCAATAACGTATGGTACGATTTATTTCATTAACTTTGAAAAATTTGGCTAAATGTTTACATTTTTGAAAAGGTATATAAATTTCCTATTCAGAACTGAAAGTCGAAACAATTTTAAATGCTTGATACGTAAGATATTCGCATTTAACGGATTGCGTAAAAATTTAGTAAAATTACATTAGATGCAAATATCTAATGAACTTGACAATGGGTGATATGCATAAAACATAGTAAATGCTTTTACTGGAGAATTTTTAAATATATCTTATTTTAGGTATGCATAAAAATGCAGTAAATGCCGATATATAAGTATTTACTTCAGGCCATAGCATTAACTTATTTTGGATGAATTCTACTAGTGAATACTATATTCAGCATGCATAAGAACTAATAAGTACTTTTTTAAGTTTCTAAGTTTCAGAATAGCAACATGAAAATTTGAAAATTTCATAGTTCATACTTTTTTGGTTAAAGAGTTGTAAAACCAAAAATTAACAGTCTTGAGTCTGATTTTAAGGCAAAAATAGGTGTCTGTGCTCTTTTGTTTTAAATTGGATCTGTGTAAATAGTAACTGAAACGGCGAACTTTGTGCGAATTAATTCTCAAAGAGTCTATAAAGGTAGAAGGTCATGTTCAGAGTCTCATTTTAAATCGCTTTGTGTCATTTGGATCGAAATCCAGTTCAATTTGATATTAAGTTTTATTAGAAATGTTTAAATTTAGACTAGAGATCAAATGTAAATGAAATATTAACCCAATTGACACCTAGCTCAAAAAGGGAAATTAAACTCTGTCGTTTCTTTTGCCTATTTTGATCTTGATTTTCCTTAAGTTCAATTCCAGCTTTAAGTTTTAACTTACTCATAAAAAAATAAAAAATAAATTAATTAATATTCGGAGGCTCACTTATCACTTTGGCTAACGTTTAATGTCATAATCTAAGAAAAATAACCTTCCCGTTCACAGAAAAGGGACACACATAAGCCACAGTGCTCAAGTGAAAAGAATCTTCCATTACTCAATTGTATTACTTTTTTTAAATTTATCTCGGAAGCCTTACTTTCTCGTATTATAGTAAAAAAAAAAGAAGGAAATGTAACAATCAGCCATTTTACATGACAACTTTAATGGAATATAAGTATTTACTATTAATTTCCGATGAACTACTACCTTCTGAAAGTATTTGCCAGCTAGTATAAACTTATTTTTATGCATACGAAGTTCAGTAAATACTTCAAATTTAACCTCTTACTAGAAGGCCTAGCAATTACTTTAACCTTTTACTTCTGGTAAGTACTGCCGTTTTATGCATATCACCCATTGTAGAAGCTTTTGGTTTTGAGAAACGGATAGCTTCTAAATAGATAATGAAGAATTTCAAAACCGAAACCATTTGCATTCCTTGGCGGTGAAAGAATATTTATCCAAAGGATTTTCAGGCTAAATACAAATAATCGAATATCACTTTGGATGCCAATATTTCGAAAACCATATTTTATAGTGGCTTTTTATTCTTATTTTTTGGAAATTTTTGGAAATTTTTGGAAATTTTTGGAAAGCTCTGGTAAATTTCAATACAATCTTTTTTGTTTTTACCTTCTTGGAGGTGGTCACCACTTAAGTCGATTTAAGACAAAAGTCAGTTTTCATCATGTTCTCCATGCTTCATTGCACCGTTGAAAAAAATCCCCTGTTATTTAGACACTTTTTTCATTACATAAAAACCAAAATGAAAAAACCGCTTGAGTCATTTTCACTCTAAGAAACATAAGCAATAAACACTTAACTCAAATAAGAATTCAAAAATAATTTAATGCAGTTTTAAATAATGGCTTATATCGACTAAAGCCGCTTTTCTAAATTGGAAACCATTCCAAAAACAGAAAAGTATTTGAGAGTCAAAAACGACTTATTCTGATATAAACTGTTATTGCAAAATAAACAAAACAAAATTTGCATCGTTACTTAAAAGAATTTAGTCATTTTTGCAAATTTGTATTTGTATTTTGAGAAATCTTATGTTTTATTTCTCAGTCCGCCTCTAAGTAGTTTTTCCTACCGTTCCACGAATTAAAAATTTATTTCTAACTTCTTACACTCAGTCATGAAAGTAAATATACTCAGGATATACGAGAACGTCAGTTTAAAGTATACACTAACTTTTGTGACACATTGTAACTGTGAAAATAAATTCCGACGAGAAAAATACTGTAACTTTCGTGAACAGCCACGGCCATATATACCTACAACAAAAATGTGCACATCGGTGTGTCTGCCTGCACACTGGCATGTTTGGCATTTCGCTGCACAGACACACACCACACCGATCGAGCAACGCAGCAAAAAATCAGAATATTCTGATTTCCCCACACCAGCTAACACGTACGGCATACCCCACATTTCAATATACCGATGCAAATGTGGTGTGTATGAGCTGAGAAACTTTTTCCCTTTCAGCTTGTAGTTTCGTGTGTGTGTGCGTATGTAAGCAATTTTAAAATAAAAATGATTTCAAACTTTCTTCACTCTACACTCAATCATGACATAACTATACTCGTGCATAAGACCAAAGCTAATATAATAAAGTTACTTATAGTTATATTATCTTTGATAAGACCTAGGGGAACGTTTAAGTTTAAGGTGTACACTTACTTTTGTATCACATTGTAATTTGGACGAGAAAAATGGTGTCCCTTTCCTAAATGAACTTTTTTCTTTTCAGCTTGTAGTTAGTTAGGGTTCCTATTCCAAAATATTCGGTAGATACAAACTACTGTTAGCTTTTTTTGTTGGTGCTGGAAGTTGCGCCTGTGTGTGAGCATTTTTGTGACTTGTTAGGTACCTAGTGTCATAGTATTGTTTGTTTTTCCAACGGATATAGATACATATATAGGTAAGTTCTACATTCTGCCCAGCCCAGAACTAAATTATCCTAAAATGAATTGAAGTTTTCAAATATTTGGAAAGAATATGTGAAAAGAACTTACTGTTTAATAAATAGGTACGGAATAAATACCTGAATTACTATTGCAAATCGTTTGAATCGTAAGTTAAAACAAAAGTTTTTTCAAGAATTCCATTTGTCACTGCATTTTCTCATTATTACATTAGGCATCGAACGGGAACGGCACAAAGAAAAACTGAAAATTTAAAATAAAGAAATTATTTTCTTACATAAATTACAAAATACCGAAAGTCTTCCTTTTTTGGATTGGGACCACGTAAGTTAATTTGCCTTTAAGTGGTTTGTTGTACCTTTTATTAATTTTATAATATTATGTAGGAATGCACCTATTTGTATTTGTAGTTCAATTGAATCGTTTTGTACAAGGGTAGGTAGGTACCTACGCTGTTGTTGTGTTTTTTTTTTATCTATTTTTCTTGTTTTTTGCACAAAAATAGGAATTTTTTCAAAAGATAATTATTTAAAAGCGGGACTGGCCTTAGGAGACACATCTTGTTCAATTTTTTTAAGCTCTAACCCCTTGACTGACTACTATCAACCGATGGCTTCTTGCCTTTTTATGAATAAAAATCTAGTTTTAAGGACTCAAACTTCATATTGATTTTAATTTATTTTAGGTTGTATGTATGTATGTATTTTGTTTCCAAAAGTTTTTATTTGAAGACTTATAAGGATAATATTCAGAATATAGGTAGCAAATTGATATAAAAATAAAATAAAAGAATTGTAAGCTGGTTGTAAAAAACTATGGCATAATGTTTTAAGTATTCCTGTTATAGTTTTTTTTATATTTTTAATTCAAGTGCGATTGTTTATTTGGTGAAGTTTCAAAAATGTTTACTTGGTTTAAAATTTAATTAAATAGATAACACATGATATTAAATATAAGACTACCTTCATCATTAACAAAATAAAAGATTGCTTCACCTGACCAAATTCCAACAACTTCTCTTACATATCGTAACCTGGGAGTTACAAGGTCGTATGTGATAAATATATGAATTTGAGATACGGAGAAAACAAAATATTCATTTTATTTCAAATTTCTAGGTACGACCTTGATTTCTTGGCTTTTTCTACTCTTATTTAAATGCTGATATATTTTAAATGATGCAAAATGATTATAACTCGATATTTGAACCGTTTTGCATGAAAACCTGGTTTTTGAATTTTTTCCAGATACGACCAGGTGACGTATGTATATCTATGACGGAATATTCAAATGTAGTTGTGGGTACTGGATAGCTCTTACTCCGATTCTGACCCTGAAATTGAGTCTGATAAAACCATTAAACATTATTATCAGCTTCTACAAAGTATAAAGGGATTTACATATATTAGGCACCTACATATATGCAAACCAGAAATTGGCAGAATCCCACTTTGTCAAATAAAAATCTAGATTTAAATAAAATAACCTAAGCCTTTAAGCAAGGGCGATCGCAAGATCTTGATCAACGGGGGAGGGTGAAAGTATTAGCAACAAAAATCTAGCTTTGAGATTCAAAAGAAGACAAATTGAATGCACTTAATATTCTCATAAGGTGGGCTTTTATGTATTGAAGTCCGCTAAGATGTATTTACTTCCCATGAAAATTGATTATAAAACTCTTTTTAGCAATACAGTACATATTTTTTGTTTCTGTCTCAAAAAAAAAAAATTAGTTTTGCATCACTATCACAAATTATATTATAATATCCTCTGTAAAAAATTAACTACTATTTGAAAATCATTTGGCATTGAATTTTTAAAAAACAGCTTACGTCGATTAAAGATACTAGTAAACTGGATGTATTTGTTAATTATTTAAATAAGCAAAACAATTTCACAATATTCACAAAAAAACATTCAAGTTTTTAGTGAATATTTAAAGATTTTGAATGTTCAACATTCTATAAAGAAAATTCTATAAAAAAAATTATGATAAAGTTCATAATATACTTTTTTTAGAGAAATTTTTGAATAACTAATTTTTGTTGTTGTTTTTTTTTTTATATTAAAATTTATTGTAAACAATATTGCAGCACTGAACAGGCTTCAGTCTTAAGATATCCGTCGAACTGAACAGACGTGTTTCAGCCAGTCTTACGGTATCCTTCGTGGTGAACGGACGTGTCAGTCAGTTAAGTTGAGTTAAGTTAAGTTAAGTTAAGTTAAGTTAAAGTTGGAGTTGGACTTGGAGTTGGAGTTGGAGTTGGAGTTGGAGTTGAAGTTGGAGTTGGAGTTGGAGTTGGAGTTGGAGTTGGAGTTGGAGTTGGAGTTGGAGTTGGAGTTGGAGTTGGAGTTGGAGTTGGAGTTGGAGTTGGAGTTGGAGTTGGAGTTGGAGTTGGAGTTGGAGTTGGAGTTGGAGTTGGAGTTGGAGTTGGAGTTGGAGTTGGAGTTGGAGTTGGAGTTGGAGTAGGAGTTGGAGTTGGAGTTTCAGTTGGAGTTGAAGTTGGAGTTGGAGTTGGAGTAGGAGTTGGACTTGAACTTGGGCTTGGACTTGGACTTGGACTTGGACTTGGACTTGGACTTGGACTTGGAGTTGGACTTGAACTTGAACTTGGACTTGGACTTGGACTTGGACTTGGACTTGGACTTGGACTTGGACTTGGACTTGGACTTGGACTTGGACATGTACTTGGACTTTGATTTGGACTTGGACTTGGACCTGTACTTGGACCTGTACTTGGACTTGAACTTGGACTTGGACTTGGACTTGGACTTGGACATGTACTTGGACTTTGATTTGGACTTGGACTTGGACCTGTACTTGGACCTGTACTTGGACCTGTACTTGGACTTGGACTTGGACTTGGACTTGGACTTGGACTTGGACTTGGACTTGGACATGTACTTGGACTTGGACTTGGACTTGGACTTGGACTTGGACTTGGACTTGGACTTGGACTTGGACTTGGACTTGGACTTGGACTTGGACTTGGACTTGGACTTGGACTTGGACTTGGACTTGGACTTTGATTTGGACTTGGACTTGGACTTGAGTTTGGACCTGTACTTGGACTTGAGTTTGGACCTGTACTTGGACTTGGACTTTGATTTGGACTTGGACTTGGACTTGGACTTGGACTTGGACTTGGACTTTGATTTGGACTTGGACTTGGACTTGAGTTTGGACCTGGACTTGGACTTTGATTTGGACTTGGACTTGAGTTTGGACCTGTACTTGGACTTGGACTTGGACTTGGACTTGGACTTGGACTTGGACTTGGACTTGGACATGAAATTGGACTTGGAATTAGATTTGAATTTGGACTTGGGCTGTCAAGCTCTATACAAGTACTGAAATTAATTTTATTTTGATTGATTTTTTCAAGAGTTATTTCAAAATTTGCTAAGAAAAACGACGTCTTTTCAAAGTTAATCAAATAAATCATGACGCACATCACTGGAAAGGTCTGTTCAAGTCCTATACAGGTATCGAAACTAATTTTATTTTGATTGATTTTTTCAGGAGTTATTTCAAAATTTGCTTAGAAAAACGACGTCTTTTCAAACTTAATCAAATAAATCATGACGCACATCACTGGAAACGTCTGTTCAAGCCCTATACAGGAATCGAAACCAATTTTATTTTGATTAATTTTTTCAGAAGATATTTCAAAATTTACTTAGAAAAACGACGTCTTTTCAAAGTTAATCAAATAAATCATGACGCACATCACTGGAAACGTCTGTTCAAGCCCTATACAGGTATCGAAACTAATTTTATTTTGATTGATTTTTGCAGGAGATATTTCAAAATTTGCTTAGAAAAACGACGTCTTTTCAAAGTTAATCAAATAAATCATGACGCACATCACTGGAAACGTCTGTTCAAGCCCTATACAGGTATCGAAACCAATTTTATTTTTATTAATTTTTTCAGAAGATATTTCAAAATTTGCTTAGAAAAACGACGTCTTTTCAAAGTTAATCAAATAAATCATGACGCACATCACTGCAAAGGTCTGTTCAAGTCCTATACAGGTATCGAAACTAATTTTATTTTGATTGATTTTTGCAGGAGATATTTCAAAATTTGCATAGAAAAACGACGTCTTTTCAAAGTTAATCAAATAAATCATGACGCACATCACTGGAAAGGTCTGTTCAAGCCCTATACAGGTATCGAAACCAATTTTATTTTGATTGATTTTTTCAGGAGATATTTCAAAATTTGCTTAGAAAAACGACGTCTTTTCAAAGTTAATCAAATAAATCATGACGCACATCACTGCAAAGGTCTGTTCAAGTCCTATACAGGTATCGAAACTAATTTTATTTTGATTGATTTTTGCAGGAGATATTTCAAAATTTGCTTAGAAAAACGACGTCTTTTCAAAGTTAATCAAATAAATCATGACGCACATCACTGGAAAGGTCTGTTCAAGCCATATACAGGTATCGAAACTTATTTTATTTTGATTGATTTTTGCAGGAGATATTTCAAAATTTGCTTAGAAAAACGACGTCTTTTCAAAGTTAATCAAATAAATCATGACGCACATCACTGCAAAGGTCTGTTCAAGCCCTATACAGGCATCGAAAATAATTTTATTTTGATTGATTTTTGCAGGAGATATTTCAAAATTTGCTTAGAAAAACGACGTCTTTTCAAAGTTAATCAAATAAATCATGACGCACATCACTGGAAAGGTCTGTTCAAGCCCTATACAGGTATCGAAACTAATTTTATTTTGATTGATTTTTGCAGGAGATATTTCAAAATTTGCTTAGAAAAACGACGTCTTTTCAAAGTTGATCAAATAAATCATGACGCACATCACTGGAAAGGTCCATTCAAGCCCTATACAGGTATCGAAACTAATTTTATTTTGATTGATTTTTGCAGGAGATATTTCAAAATTTGCTTAGAAAAACGACGTCTTTTCAAAGTCTTTCAAATAAATCATGACGCACATCACTCGAAAGGTCTACTTAAGCCCTATGCTGATACCGAAACTAATTTTATTTTGATTGATTTCTTTAGGAGATATTTCAAAATTTGTATAGAAATATGACGTCTTTTCAAAGTCTTTCAAATTAATCATGACGCACATCACTTGAAAGGTCTATTCAAGCCCTATGCTGATATCGAAACTAATTTTATTTTGGTTGATTTCCATAGGAGATATTTAAAAATTTGCAAGGAAAAACGACGTCTTTTCAAAGTCTTTCAAATAAATCATGACGCACATCACTCGAAAGGTCTATTCAAGCCCTATGCTGATATCGAAACTAATTTTATTTTGATTGATTTCTTTAGGAGATATTTCAAAATTTGTATAGAAATATGACGTCTTTTCAAAGTCTTTCAAATAAATCATGACGCACATCACTGGAAAGGTCTATTCAAGCCCTATGCTGAAATCGAAACTAATTTTATTTTGCATAGAAAAACGACATTTTTTCAAATTTAATTAACATTATACATTAGGGAAGGTAGTTATGGGCAGCAAATCATTAATAGCAGTTTGGATACGAATATTTTACCAACCAGACCTTGAAAAAAATTATTTTCTGGCATTTTTGAAATGGTGGCTTAATTTTTACTCAGCACTGGAAACCGCATTAATTTTGAAGGCTTGGTTTACGAAATAAAGCCATTCAAAGACGTTAGGGAAGGTAGTAAGGGGCAGCAAATCAGTAATATTAGTTTGGATACGGATATTTTACCAACCAGACCTTGAAAATATTAATTTCTTGCATTTTTAAAAGGAGGCATCAATTTTGAAGGCTTAAATATAGCCATTCAAAGACATTAAAGTAGGTAGTTAGGTGCAGCAAATCAGTAAAATCACTTTGGATGCAAATATTTTACCAAATAGACCTTGACAAATTTTACGCAAGTAATTTTGGATGCGTATATTTCAAAAACCACACACCGTGGATGGTTCTAGTTCTCAGTTTTGAAAATCCCTGGAAAATTTCGGTTGAGTTATTTAATTACATTTTATTTATAATTATCTACAAGGCTCGGTTTTTGAAATATCGTCATCCAAACACATTAAGGTGGGTATTTGGAGGCAGAAAATCAGTAAAATCACTTTGGGCGAATATTTTCTCAAAAATACGATACAAAAAAATGGGCTTCCATGTGTCGATTGGGTTGGAAAAGACCTTTCCAATAACGTATGGTACGATTTATTTCATTAACTTTGAAAAATTTGGCTAAATGTTTACATTTTTGAAAAGGTATATAAATTTCCTATTCAGAACTGAAAGTCGAAACAATTTTAAATGCTTGATACGTAAGATATTCGCATTTAACGGATTGCGTAAAAATTTACTAAAATTACATTAGATGCAAATATCTAATGAACTTGACAATGGGTGATATGCATAAAACATAGTAAATGCTTTTACTGGAGAATTTTTAAATATATCTTATTTTAGGTATGCATAAAAATGCAGTAAATGCCGATATATAAGTATTTAAGTTGTAAAACCAAAAATTAACAGTCTTGAGTCTGATTTTAAGGCAAAAATAGGTGTCTGTGCTCTTTTGTTTTAAATTGGATCTGTGTAAATAGTAACTGAAACGGCGAACTTTGTGCGAATTAATTCTCAAAGAGTCTATAAAGGTAGAAGGTCATGTTCAGAGTCTCATTTTAAATCGCTTTGTGTCATTTGGATCGAAATCCAGTTCAATTTGATCTTAAGTTTTATTAGAAATGTTTACATTTAGACTAGAGATCAAATTTAAATGAAATATTAACCCAATTGACACCTAGCTCAAAAAGGGAAATTAAACTCTGTCGTTTCTTTTGCCTATTTTGATCTTGATTTTCCTTTAGTTCAATTCCAGCTTTAAGTTTTAACTTACTCATAAAAAAATAAAAAATAAATTAATTAATATTCGGAGGCTCACTTATCACTTTGGCTAACGTTTAATGTCATAATCTAAGAAAAATAACCTTCCCGTTCACAGAAAAGGGACACACATAAGCCACAGTGCTCAAGTGAAAAGAATCTTCCATTACTCAATTGTATTACTTTTTTTTAATTTATCTCGGAAGCCTTACTTTCTCGTATTATAGTAAAAAAAAGAGAAGGAAATGTAACAATCAGCAATTTTACATGACAACTTTAATGGAATATAAGTATTTACTATTAATTTCCGATGAACTACTTATTTTTATGCATACGAAGTTCAGTAAATACTTCAAATTTAACCTCTTACTAGAAGGCATAGCAATTACTTTAACCTTTTACTTCTGGTAAGTACTGCCGTTTTATGCATATCACCCATTGTAGAAGCTTTTGGTTTTGAGAAACGGATAGCTTCTAAATAGATAATGAAGAATTTCAAAACCGAAACCATTTGCATTCCTTGGCGGTGAAAGAATATTTATCCAAAGGATTTTCAGGCTAAATACAAATAATCGAATATCACTTTGGATGCCAATATTTCGAAAACCATATTTTATAGTGGCTTTTTATTCTTATTTTTTGGAAATTTTTGGAAATTTTTGGAAAGCTCTGGTAAATTTCAATACAATCTTTTTTGTTTTTACCTTCTTGGAGGTGGTCACCACTTAAGTCGATTTAATCCAAAAGTCAGTTTTCATCATGTTCTCCATGCTTCATTGCACCGTTGAAAAAAATCCCCTGTTATTTAGACACTTTTTTCATTACATAAAAACCAAAATGAAAAAACCGCTTGAGTCATTTTCACTCTAAGAAACATAAGCAATAAACACTTAACTCAAATAAGAATTCAAAAATAATTTAATGCAGTTTTAAATAATGGCTTATATCGACTAAAGCCGCTTTTCTAAATTGGAAACCATTCCTAAAACAGAAAAGTATATGAGAGTCAAAAACGACTTATTCTGATATAAGCTGTTATTGCAAAATAAACAAAACAAAATTTGCATCGTTACTTAAAAGAATTTAGTCATTTTTGCAAATGTGTATTTGTATTTTAAGCAGTTTTTTAAGCAGTTTTTCCTACCGTTCCACGAATTAAAAATTTATTTTAAACTTCTTACACTCAGTCATGAAAGTAAATATACTTAGGATATACGAGAACGTCAGTTTAAAGTATACACTAACTTTTGTGACACATTGTAACTGTGAAAATAAATTCCGACGAGAAAAATACTGTAACTTTCGTGAACAGCCACGGCCATATATACCTACAACAAAAATGTGCACATCGGTGTGTCTGCCTGCACACTGGCATGTTTGGCATTTCGCTGCACAGACACACACCACACCGATCGAGCAACGCAGCAAAAAATCAGAATATTCTGATTTTGCCCACACCAGCACACAATTCAATACACCGATGCAAATGTATATATGAGCCACTTAAACTTTTTCCCTTTCAGCTTGTAGTTTCGTGTGTGTGTGCGTATGTAAGCAATTTTAAATTAAAAATGATTTCAAACTTTCTTCACTCTACACTCAATCATGACATAACTATACTCGTACATAAGACCAAAGCTAATATAATAAAGTTACTTATAGTTATATTATCTTTGATAAGACCTAGGGGAACGTTTAAGTTTAAGGTGTACACTTACTTTTGTGTCACATTGTAATTTGGACGAGAAAAATGGTGTCCCTTTCCTAAATGAACTTTTTTCTTTTCAGCTTGTAGTTAGTTAGGGTTCCTATTCCAAAATATTCGGTAGATACAAACTACTGTTAGCTTTTTTTGTTGGTGCTGGAAGTTGGGCCTGTGTGTGAGCATTTTTGTGACTTGTTAGGTACCTAGTGTCATAGTATTGTTTGTTTTTCCAACGGATATATAGGTAAGTTCTACATTCAAAAACAAAAAAGTGCCCAGCCCAGAACTAAATTATCCTAAAATGAATTGAAGTTTTAAAATATTTGGAAAGAATATGTGAAAAGAACTTACTGTTTAATAAATAGGTACGGAATAAATACCTGAATTACTATTGCAAATCGTTTGAATCGTAAGTTAAAACAAAAGTTTTTTCAAGAATTCCATTTGTCACTGCATTTTCTCATTATTACATTAGGTATTTAGTTGTGAAAAAAGCATCGAACGGGAACGGCACAAAGAAAAACTGAAAATTTAAAATAAAGAAATTATTTTCTTACATAAATTACAAAATACCGAAAGTCTTCCTTTTTTGGATTGGGACCACGTAAGTTAATTTGCCTTTAAGTGGTTTGTTGTACCTTTTATTAATTTTGTAATATTATGTAGGAATGCACCTATTTGTATTTGTAGTTCAATTGAATTGTTTTGTACCTGCGCAGATAAAAAGTGAAAAGAAAAGCAAACATAGGAAGTTAAAAAAAAATTTAAACTTTGGGTAGGGTGATGTCTCGTGAGGTCACCCCTCTCCAGTAGTCAGCCAGCTCTTGATAAAAAACAGCATTTGCCTGACATATTCTTAAAAAGCCTTACTATTTTTCTTTATGTGTAAGTACAAAATTCTAGTTAAATGCGGCCCATGGTTTTCTGTTTAAAAATTGAAGACTTATAAGGTAAGTTTTCAGAATATAGGTAGCAAATTGATATAAAAATAAAATAAAAGAATTGTAAGCTGGTTGTAAAAAACTATGGCGATTACAGTTTTTTTATATTTTTAATTCAAGTGCGATTGTTTATTTGGTGAAGTTTTAAAAATGTTTACTTGGTTTAAAATTTAATTAAATAGATAACACATGATATTTAATATAAGACTACCTTCAACATTAACAAAATAAAAGATTGCTTCACCTGACCAAATTCCAACAACTTCTCTTACATATCGTAACCTTGGAGTTACAAGGTCGTATGTGATAAATATATGAATTTGAGATACGGCGAAAACAAAAAATTCATTTTATTTCAAATTTCTAGGTACGACCTTGATTTTTTGGCTTTTTCTACTCTTATTTAAATGCTGATATATTTTAAATGATGCAAAATGATTATTACTCGATATTTGAACCGTTTTGCATGAAAACCTGGTTTTTGAATTTTTTCCAGATACGACAAGGTGATGTATGTATATCTATGACGGAATATTCAAATGTAGTTGTGGGTACTGGATGACTCTTACTCCGATTCTGACCCTGAAATTGAGTCTGATAAAACCATTAAACATTATAATCAGCTTCTACAAAGTATAAAGGCATTTACATATATTAGGCACCTACATATATGCAAACCAAAAATTGGCAGAATCCCACTTTGTCAAATAAAAATCTAGATTTAAATAAAATAACCTAAGCCTTTAAGCAAGGGCGATCGCAAGATCTTGATCAACGGGGGAGGGTGAAAGTATTAGCAACAAAAATCTAGCTTTGAGATTCAAAAGAAGACAAATTGAATGCACTTAATATTCCCATAAGGTGGGCTTTTATGTATTGAAGTCGGCTAAGATGTATTTACTTCCCATGAAAATTGATTATAAAACTCTTTTTAGCAATACAGTACATATTTTTTGTTTCTGTCTCAAAAAAAAAAATTAGTTTTGCATCACTTTTACAATTATATTATAATATCCTCTGTAAAAAATTAACTACTATTTGAAAATCATTTGGCATTGAATTTTTAAAAAACAGCTTACGTCGATTAAAGATACTAGTAAACTGGATGTATTTGTTAATTATTTAAATAAGCAAAACAATTTCACAATATTCACAAAAAAACATTCAAGTTTTTAGTGAATATTTAAAGATTTTGAATGTTCAACATTCCATAAAGAAAATTCTATAAAAAAAATTATGATAAAGTTCATAATTAATTTTTTTTTAGAGAAATTTTTGAATAACTAATTTTTGTTGTTGTTTTTTTTTTATATTAAAATTTATTGTAAACAATATTGCAGCACTGAACAGGCTTCAGTCTTAAGATATCCGTCGAACTGAACAGACGTGTTTCAGCCAGTCTTACGGTATCCTTCGTGGTGAACGGACGTGTCAGTCAGTTAAGTTAAGTTGAGTTAAGTTAAGTTAAGTTAAGTTAAGTTAAGTTAAGTTAAAGTTGGAGTTGAAGTTGGAGTTGGAGTTGGAGTAGGAGTTGGAGTTGGAGTTGGAGTTGGAGTTGAAGTTGGAGTTGGAGTTGGAGTTGGAGTTGGAGTTGGAGTTGGAGTTGGAGTTGGAGTTGGAGTTGGAGTTGGAGTTGGAGTTGGAGTTGGAGTTGGAGTTGGAGTTGGAGTTGGAGTTGGAGTTGGAGTTGGAGTTGGAGTTGGAGTTGGAGTTGGAGTTGGACTTGGACTTGGACTTGGACATGTACTTGGACTTGGACTTTGATTTGGACTTGGACTTGGACCTGTACTTGGACTTGGACTTGGACTTGGACTTGGACTTGGACTTGGCCTTGGACTTGGACTTGGACTTGGACTTGGACTTGGACTTGGACTTGGACTTGGACTTGGACTTGGACTTGGACTTGGACTTGGACATGTACTTGGACTTTGATTTGGACTTGGACTTGGACCTGTACTTGGAATTGGACTTGGACTTGGACCTGGACTTGGACTTGGACTTGGACTTGGACTTGGACTTGGACTTGGACTTGGACTTTGATTTGGACTTGGACCTGTACTTGGACTTGGACTTGGACTTGGACTTGGACTTGGACTTGGACTTGGACATGTACTTGGACTTTGATTTGGACTTGGAGTTGGACCTGTACTTGGACTTGGACTTGGACTTGGACTTGGACTTGGACTTGGACTTGGACTTGGACTTGGACTTGGACTTGGACTTGGACATGTACTTGGACTTTGATTTGGACTTGGACTTGGACTTGGACTTGGACTTGGACTTGGGCTTGGACTTGGACTTGGACTTGGACTTGGACTTGGACTTGGACTTGGACTTGGACTTGGACTTGGACTTGGACTTGGACTTGGACTTGGACTTGGACTTGGACTTGGACTTGGACTTGGACTTGGACTTGGACTTGGACTTGGACTTGGACTTGGACTTGGACTTGGACTTGGATTTGGACATGTACTTGGACTTTGATTTGGACTTGGACTTGGACTTGGACTTGGACTTGGGCTTGGACTTGGACTTGGACTTGGACTTGGACTTGGACTTGGACTTGGACTTGGACTTGGACTTGGACTTGGACTTGGAATCGGACTTGGACTTGCACTTGGACTAGGATCTGGGCTTGGACTTGGACTTGGACCTGTACTTGGACTTTGATTTGGACTTGGACTTGGACTTGGACCATTACTTGGACCTGGACCTGGACTTGGACTTTGATTTGGACTTGGACTTGAGCTTGGACCTGTACTTGGACTTGGACTTGGACTTGGACTTGGAATTGGACCTGGACTTGGACTTGGACTTGCACTTGGACTTGGACCTGTACTTGGACTTGGACTTGGACTTGGACTTGGACTTGGGCTTGGACTTGGACTTGGACTTGGACTTGGACTTGGACTTGGACTTGGACTTGGACTTGGACTTGGACTTGGACTTGGACTTGGACCTGGACTTGGAGTTGGACTTGAACTTGGACTTGGACTTGGACTTGGACTTGGACTTGGACTTGGACTTGGACTTGGACTTGGAATTGGACTTGGACATGAAATTGGACTTGGAATTAGATTTGGACTTGGGCTGTCAAGCCCTATACAGGTACTGAAATTAATTTTATTTTGATTGATTTTTTCAGGAGTTATTTTAAAATTTGCTAAGAAAAACGACGTCTTTTCAAAGTTAATCAAATAAATCATGACGCTCATCACTGGAAAGGTCTGTTCAAGACCTATACAGGTATCGAAACTAATTTTATTTTGATTGATTTTTTCAGGAGATATTTCAAAATTTGCTTAGAAAAACGACGCCTTTTCAAACTTAATCAAATAAATCATGACGCACATCACTGTAAAGGTCTGTTCAAGCCCTATACAGGTATCGAAACCAATTTTATTTTGATTAATTTTTTCAGAAGATATTTCAAAATTTGCTTAGAAAAACGACGTCTTTTCAAAGTTAATCAAATAAATCATGACGCACATCACTGGAAAGGTCCATTCAAGCCCTATACAGGTATCGAAACCAATTTTATTTTGATTGATTTTTTCAGGAGATATTTCAAAATTTGCTTAGAAAAACGACGTCTTTTCAAAGTTAATCAAATAAATCATGACGCACATCACTGTAAAGGTCTATTTAAGCCCTATGCTGATATCGAAACTAATTTTATTTTGGTTGATTTCCATAGGAGAAATTTAAAAATTTGCATAGAAAAACGACGTCTTTTCAAAGTCTTTCAAATAAATCATGACGCACATCACTCGAAAGGTCTATTCAAGCCCTATGCTGATATCGAAACTAATTTTATTTTGATTGATTTCTTTAGGAGATATTTCAAAATTTGTATAGAAATATGACGTCTTTTCAAAGTCTTTCAAATAAATCATGACGCACATCACTTGAAAGGTCTATTCAAGCCCTATGCTGATATCGAAACTAATTTTATTTTGGTTGATTTCCATAGGAGATATTTAAAAATTTGCATAGAAAAACGACGTCTTTTCAAAGTCTTTCAAATAAATCATGACGCACATCACTCGAAAGGTCTATTTAAGCCCTATGCTGATACCGAAACTAATTTTATTTTGATTGATTTCTTTAGGAGATATTTCAAAATTTGTATAGAAATATGACGTCTTTTCAAAGTCTTTCAAATAAATCATGACGCACATCACTTGAAAGGTCTATTCAAGCCCTATGCTGATATCGAAACTAATTTTATTTTGGTTGATTTCCATAGGAGATATTTAAAAATTTGCATAGAAAAACGACGTCTTTTCAAAGTCATTCAAATAAATCATGACGCACATCATTCGAAAGGTCTATTCAAGCCCTATGCTGATATCGAAACTAATTTTATTTTGGTTGATTTTTGCAGGAGATATTTCAAAATTTGCTTAGAAAAACGACGTCTTTTCAAAGTTGATCAAATAAATCATGACGCACATCACTGGAAAGGTCCATTCAAGCCCTATACAGGTATCGAGACCAATTTTATTTTGATTGATTTTTTCAGGAGATATTTCAAAATTTGCATAGAAAAATGACGTCTTTTCAAAGTCTTTCAAATAAATCATGACGCACATCACTCGAAAGGTCAATTTAAGCCCTATGCTGATACCGAAACTAATTTTATTTTGATTGATTTCTTTAGGAGATATTTCAAAATTTGTATAGAAATATGACGTCTTTTCAAAGTCTTTCAAATAAATCATGACGCACATCACTTGAAAGGTCTATTCAAGCCCTATGCTGATATCGAAACTAATTTTATTTTGGTTGATTTCCATAGGAGATATTTAAAAATTTGCATAGAAAAACGACGTCTTTTCAAAGTCTTTCAAATAAATCATGATGCACATCACTCGAAAGGTCTATTCAAGCCCTATGCTGATATCGAAACTAATTTTATTTTGATTGATTTCTTTAGGAGATATTTCAAAATTTGCATAGAAAAACGACGTCTTTTCAAAGTCTTTCAAATAAATCATGACGCACATCACTCGAAAGGTCTATTCAAGCCCTTTGCTGATATCGAAACTAATTTTATTTTGGTTGATTTCCTTAGGAGATATTTCAAAATTTGCATAGAAAAACGACGTCTTTTCAAAGTCTTTCAAATAAATCATGACGCATATCGTTGGAAAGGTCTATTCAAGCCCTATGCTGATATCGAGGCTAATTTTATTTTGATTGATTTCCTTAGGAGATATTTGAAAATTTGCATATAAAAATGACATCTTTTCAAAGTCTTTCAAATAAATCATGACGCACATCACTGGAAAGGTCTATTCAAGCCCTATGCTGATATCGAATCTAATTTTATTTTGATTGATTTCTTTAGGAGATATTTCAAAATTTGTATAGAAAAATGACGTCTTTTCAAAGTCTTTCAAATAAATCATGACGCTCATCACTCGAAAGGTCTATTCAAGCCCTATGCTGATATCGAAACTAATTTTATTTTGATTGATTTCTTTAGGAGATATTTCAAAATTTGTATATAAATATGACGTCTTTTCAAAGTCTTTCAAATAAATCATGACGCACATCACTGGAAAGGTCTATTCAAGCCCTATGCTGAAATCGAAACTAATTTTATTTTGCATAGAAAAACGACATTTTTTCAAATTTAATTAACATTATACATTAGG
The DNA here is from genome assembly GCA_946251815.1 of Dasysyrphus albostriatus. NCBI lineage: Eukaryota > Metazoa > Arthropoda > Insecta > Diptera > Syrphidae > Dasysyrphus > Dasysyrphus albostriatus. Next base: position 29,498,841 of record OX276336.1, on the reverse strand, counting down.
GAAGGTAGTTATGGGCAGCAAATCATTAATAGCAGTTTGGATACGAATATTTTACCAACCAGACCTTGAAAAAAATTATTTTCTGGCATTTTTGAAATGGTGGCTTAATTTTTACTCAGCACTGGAAACCGCATTAATTTTGAAGGCTTGGTTTACGAAATAAAGCCATTCAAAGACGTTAGGGAAGGTAGTAAGGGGCAGCAAATCAGTAATATTAGTTTGGATACGGATATTTTACCAACCAGACCTTGAAAATATTAATTTCTTGCATTTTTAAAAGGAGGCATCAATTTTGAAGGCTTAAATATAGCCATTCAAAGACATTAAAGTAGGTAGTTAGGTGCAGCAAATCAGTAAAATCACTTTGGATGCAAATATTTTACCAAATAGACCTTGACAAATTTTACGCAAGTATACGCGAGTCTACGCAACATTACGCAAGTAACTTTTTTTTGCGTATATTTCAAAAACCACACACCGTGGATGGTTCTAGTTCTCAGTTTTGAAAATCCCTGGAAAATTTCGGTTGAGTTATTTAATTACATTTTATTTATAATTATCTACAAGGCTCGGTTTTTGAAATATCGTCATCCAAACACATTAAGGTGGGTATTTGGAGGCAGAAAATCAGTAAAATCACTTTGGGCGAATATTTTCTCAAAAATACGATACAAAAAAATGGGCTTCCATGTGTCGATTGGGTTTGAAAAGACCTTTCCAATAACGTATGGTACGATTTATTTCATTAACTTTGAAAAATTTGGCTAAATGTTTACATTTTTGAAAAGGTATATAAATTTCCTATTCAGAACTGAAAGTCGAAACAATTTTAAATGCTTGATACGTAAGATATTCGCATTTAACGGATTGCGTAAAAATTTAGTAAAATTACATTAGAATGAACTAGACAATGGGTGATATGCATAAAACATAGTAAATGCTTTTACTGGAGAATTTTTAAATATATCTTATTTTAGGTATGCATAAAAATGCAGTAAATGCCGATATATAAGTATTTACTTCAGGCCATAGCATTAACTTATTTTGGATGAATTCTACTAGTGAATACTATATTCAGCATGCATAAGAACTAATAAGTACTTTTTTAAGTTTCTAAGTTTCAGAATAGCAACATGAAAATTTGAAAATTTCATAGTTCATACTTTTTTGGTTAAAGTGTTGTAAAACCAAAAATTAACAGATCAAATTTAAATGAAATATTAACCCAATTGACACCTAGCTCAAAAAGGGAAATTAAACTCTGTCGTTTCTTTTGCCTATTTTGATCTTGATTTTCCTTAAGTTCAATTCCAGCTTTAAGTTTTAACTTACTCATAAAAAAATAAAAAATAAATTAATTAATATTCGGAGGCTCACTTATCACTTTGGCTAACGTATAATGTCATAATCTAAGAAAAATAACCTTCCCGTTCACAGAAAAGGGACACACATAAGCCACAGTGCTCAAGTGAAAAGAATCTTCCATTACTCAATTGTATTACTTTTTTTTAATTTATCTCGGAAGCCTTACTTTCTCGTATTATAGTAAAAAAAAGAGAAGGAAATGTAACAATCAGCAATTTTACATGACAACTTTAATGGAATATAAGTATTTACTATTAATTTCCGATGAACTACTTATTTTTATGCATACGAAGTTCAGTAAATACTTCAAATTTAACCTCTTACTAGACGGCATAGCAATTACTTTAACCTTTTACTTCTGGTAAGTACTTCCGTTTTATGCATATCACCCATTGTAGAAGGTTTTGGTTTTGAGAAACGGATAGCTTCTAAATAGATAATGAAGAATTTCAAAACCGAAACCATTTGCATTCCTTGGCGGTGAAAGAATATTTATCCAAAGGATTTTCAGGCTAAATACAAATAATCGAATATGACTTTGGATGCCAATATTTCGAAAACCATATTTTATAGTGGCTTTTTATTCTTATTTTTTGGAAATTTTTGGAAAGCTCTGGTAAATTTTAATACAATCTTTTTTGTTTTTACCTTCTTGGAGGCTTTGTTTCAGAAATATTGCCGACCAAAGACATTAAGGTGGTCACCACTTAAGTCGATTTAAGACAAAAGTCAGTTTTCATCATGTTCTCCATGCTTCATTGCACTGTTGAAAAAAATCCCCTGTTATTTAGACACTTTTTTCATTAAATAAAAACCAAAATGAAAAAACCGCTTGAGTCATTTTCACTCTAAGAAACATAAGCAATAAACACTTAACTCAAATAAGAATTCAAAAATAATTGAATGCAGTTTTAAATAATGGCTTATATCGACTAAAGCCGCTTTTCTAAATTGGAAACCATTCCTAAAACAGAAAAGTATATGAGAGTCAAAAACGACTTATTCTGATATAAGCTGTTATTGCAAAATAAACAAAACAAAATTTGCATCGTTACTTAAAAGAATTTAGTCATTTTTGCAAATGTGTATTTGTATTTTAAGCAGTTTTTTAAGCAGTTTTTCCTACCGTTCCACGAATTAAAAATTTATTTTAAACTTCTTACACTCAGTCATGAAAGTAAATATACTTAGGATATACGAGAACGTCAGTTTAAAGTATACACTAACTTTTGTGACACATTGTAACTGTGAAAATTAAATTCCGAAGAGAAAAATACTGTAACTTTCGTGAACAGCCACGGCCATATATACCTACAACAAAAATGTGCACATCGGTGTGTCTGCCTGCACACTGGCATGTTTGGCATTTCGCTGCACAGACACACACCACACCGATCGAGCAACGCAGCAAAAAATCAGAATATTCTGATTTTGCCCACACCAGCACACAATTCAATACACCGATGCAAATGTATATATGAGCCACTTAAACTTTTTTCCTTTCAGCTTGTAGTTAGTTTCGTGTGTGTGTGCGTATGTAAGCAATTTTAAATTAAAAATGATTTCAAACTTTCTTAACTCTACACTCAATCATGACATAACTATACTCGTACATAAGACCAAAGATAATATAATAAAGTTACTTATAGTTATATTATCTTTGATAAGACCTAGGGGAACGTTTAAGTTTAAGGTGTACACTTACTTTTGTGTCACATTGTAATTTGGACGAGAAAAATGGTGTCCCTTTCGTAAATGAACTTTTTTCTTTTCAGCTTGTAGTTAGTTAGGGTTCCTATTCCAAAATATTCGGTAGATACAAACTACTGTTAGCTTTTTTTGTTGGTGCTGGAAGTTGCGCCTGTGTGTGAGCATTTTTGTGACTTGTTAGGTACCTAGTGTCATAGTATTGTTTGTTTTTCCAACGGTGCCCAGCCCAGAACTAAATTATCCTAGAATGAATTGAAGTTTTAAAATATTTGGAAAGAATATGTGAAAAGAACTTACTGTTTAATAAATAGGTACGGAATAAATACCTGAATTACTATTGCAAATCGTTTGAATCGTAAGTTAAAACAAAAGTTTTTTCAAGAATTCCATTTGTCACTGCATTTTCTCATTATTACATTAGGTATTTAGTTGTGAAAAAAGCATCGAACGGGAACGGCACAAAGAAAAACTGAAAATTTAAAATAAAGAAATTATTTTCTTACATAAATTACAAAATACCGAAAGTCTTCCTTTTTTGGATTGGGACCACGTAAGTTAATTTGCCTTTAAGTGGTTTGTTGTACCTTTTATTAATTTTATAATATTATGTAGGAATGCACCTATTTGTATTTGTAGTTCAATTGAATCGTTTTGTACAAGGGTAGGTAGGTACCTACGCTGTTGTTGTGTTTTTTTTTAGTCTTTTTTTCTTGTTTTTTGCACAAAAATATGAATTTTTTCAAAAGATAATTATTTAAAAGCGGGACTGGCCTTAGGAGACACAACTAGTCCCATCATCCAACCTGCAACATGTTGTGTCTATCAACCGATGGCTTCTTGCCTTTTTATGAATAAAAACCTAGTTTTAAGGACTCAAACTTCATATTGATTTTAATTTATTTTAGGTGGTATGTATGTATGTATTTTGTTTCCAAAATTTTTTATTTGAAGACTTATAAGGATAATATTCAGAATATAGGTAGCAAATTGATATAAAAATAAAATAAAAGAATTGTAAGCTGGTTGTAAAAAACTATGGCATAATGTTTTAAGTGTTCCTGTTATAGTTTTTTTTATATTTTTAATTCAAGTGCGATTGTTTATTTGGTGAAGTTTCAAAAATGTTTACTTGGTTTAAAATTTAATTAAATAGATAACACATGATATTAAATATAAGACTACCTTCATCATTAACAAAATAAAAGATTGCTTCACCTGACCAAATTCCAACAACTTCTCTTACATATCGTAACCTGGGAGTTACAAGGTCGTATGTGATAAATATATGAATTTGAGATACGGCGAAAACAAAAAATTAATTTTATTTCAAATTTCTAGGTACGACCTTGATTTTTTGGCTTTTTCTACTCTTATTTAAATGCTGATATATTTTAAATGATGCAAAATGATTATTACTCGATATTTGAACCGTTTTGCATGAAAACCTGGTTTTTGAATTTTTTCCAGATACGACCAGGTGACGTATGTACTATGACGGAATATTCAAATTTAGTTGTGGGTACTGGATAACTCTTACTCCGATTCTGACCCTGAAATTGAGTCTGATAAAACCATTAAACATTATAATCAGCTTCTACAAAGTATAAAGGCATTTACATATATTAGGCACCTACATATATGCAAACCAAAAATTGGCAGAATCCCACTTTGTCAAATAAAAATCTAGATTTAAATAAAATAACCTAAGCCTTTAAGCAAGGGCGATCGCAAGATCTTGATCAACGGGGGAGGGTGAAAGTATTAGCAACAAAAATCTAGCTTTGAGATTCAAAAGAAGACAAATTGAATGCACTTAATATTCCCATAAGGTGGGCTTTTATGTATTGAAGTCGGCTAAGATGTATTTACTTCCCATGAAAATTGATTATAAAACTCTTTTTAGCAATACAGTACATATTTTTTGTTTCTGTCTCAAAAAAAAAAATTAGTTTTGCATCACTTTTACAATTATATTATAATATCCTCTGTAAAAAATTAACTACTATTTGAAAATCATTTGGCATTGAATTTTTAAAAAACAGCTTACGTCGATTAAAGATACTAGTAAACTGGATGTATTTGTTAATTATTTAAATAAGCAAAACAATTTCACAATATTCACAAAAAAACATTCAAGTTTTTAGTGAATATTTAAAGATTTTGAATGTTCAACATTCCATAAAGAAAATTCTATAAAAAAAATTATGATAAAGTTCATAATTAATTTTTTTTTAGAGAAATTTTTGAATAACTAATTTTTGTTGTTGTTTTTTTTTTATATTAAAATTTATTGTAAACAATATTGCAGCACTGAACAGGCTTCAGTCTTAAGATATCCGTCGAACTGAACAGACGTGTTTCAGCCAGTCTTACGGTATCCTTCGTGGTGAACGGACGTGTCAGTCAGTTAAGTTAAGTTGAGTTAAGTTAAGTTAAGTTAAGTTAAGTTAAGTTAAAGTTGGAGTTGAAGTTGGAGTTGGAGTTGGAGTAGGAGTTGGAGTTGGAGTTGGAGTTGGAGTTGAAGTTGGAGTTGGAGTTGGAGTTGGAGTTGGAGTTGGAGTTGGAGTTGGAGTTGGAGTTGGAGTTGGAGTTGGAGTTGGAGTTGGAGTTGGAGTTGGAGTTGGAGTTGGAGTTGGAGTTGGAGTTGGAGTTGGAGTTGGAGTTGGAGTTGGACTTGGACTTGGACTTGGACATGTACTTGGACTTTGATTTGGACTTGGACTTGGACCTGTACTTGGACTTGGACTTGGACTTGGACTTGGACTTGGACTTGGACTTGGACTTGGCCTTGGACTTGGACTTGGACTTGGACTTGGACTTGGACTTGGACTTGGACTTGGACTTGGACTTGGACTTGGACTTGGACTTGGACATGTACTTGGACTTTGATTTGGACTTGGACTTGGACCTGTACTTGGAATTGGACTTGGACTTGGACCTGGACTTGGACTTGGACTTGGACTTGGACTTGGACTTGGACTTGGACTTTGATTTGGACTTGGACCTGTACTTGGACTTGGACTTGGACTTGGACTTGGACTTGGACTTGGACTTGGACTTGGACTTGGACTTTGATTTGGACTTGGACTTGGACCTGTACTTGGACTTGGACTTGGACTTGGACTTGGACTTGGACTTGGACTTGGACTTGGACTTGGACTTGGACTTGGACTTGGACTTGGACTTGGACTTGGACTTGGACTTGGACTTTGATTTGGACTTGGACTTGGACCTGTACTTGGACTTGGACTTGGACTTGGACTTGGACTTGGACTTGGACTTGGACTTGGACTTGGACTTGGACTTGGACTTGGACTTGGACTTGGACTTGGACTTGGACTGGGACTTGGACTTGGACTTGGACTTGGACTTGGACTTTGATTTGGACTTGGACTTGGACCTGTACTTGGACTTGGACTTGGACTTGGACTTGGACTTGGACTTGGACTTGGACTTGGACTTGGACTTGGACTTGGACTTGGACTTGGACTTGGACTTGGACTGGGACTTGGACTTGGACTTGGACTTGGACATGTACTTGGACTTTGATTTGGACTTGGACTTGGACTTGGACTTGGACTTGGACTTGGATTTGGACATGTACTTGGACTTTGATTTGGACTTGGACTTGGACTTGGACTTGAGCTTGGACCTGTACTTGGACTTGGACTTGGACTTGGACTTGGACTTGGACTTGGACTTGGACTTGGACCTGTACTTGGACTTGGACTTGGACTTGGACTTGGACTTGGACTTGGAATCAGACTTGGACTTGCACTTGGACTTGGATCTGGGCTTGGACTTGGACTTGGACTTGGACCTGTACTTGGACTTTGATTTGGACTTGGACTTGGACTTGGACTTGGACTTGGGCTTGGACTTGGACTTGGACTTGGACTTGGACTTGGACTTGGACTTGGACTTGGGCTTGGACTTGGACTTGGACTTGGACTTGGACTTGGGCTTGGACTTGGACTTGGACTTGGACTTGGACTTGGACTTGGACTTGGACTTGGACCTGGACTTGGAGGTGGACTTGAACTTGGACTTGGACTTGGACTTGGACTTGGACTTGGACTTGGACTTGGACTTGGACTTGGAATTGGACTTGGACATGAAATTGGATTTGGAATTAGATTTGGACTTGGGCTGTAAAGCCCTATACAGGTACTGAAATTAATTTTATTTTGATTGATTTTTTCAGGAGTTATTTCAAAATTTGCTAAGAAAAACGACGTCTTTTCAAAGTTAATCAAATAAATCATGACGCACATCACTGGAAAGGTCTGTTCAAGCCCTGTACAGGTATCGAATCTAATTTTATTTTGATTGGTTTTTTTCAGGAGATATTTCAAAATTTGCTTAGAAAAACGACGCCTTTTCAAAGTTAATCAAATAAATCATGACACACATCACTGGAAAGGTCTGTTCAAGCCCTATACAGGTATCGAAACTAATTTTATTTTGATTGATTTTTTCAGGAGATATTTCAAAATTTGCATAGAAAAACGACGTCTTTTAAAAGTTAATCAAATAAATCATGACGCACATCAATGGAAAGGTCTGTTCAAGCCCTTTACAGGTATCGAAACTAATTTTATTTTGATTGATTTTTTCAGGAGTTATTTCAAAATTTGCTTAGAAAAACGACGCCTTTTTCAAACTTAATCAAATAAATCATGACGCACATCACTGTAAAGGTCTGTTCAAGCCCTATACAGGTATCGAAACCAATTTTATTTTGATTAATTTTTTCAGAAGATATTTCAAAATTTGCTTAGAAAAACGACGTCTCTTCAAAGTTAATCAAATAAATTATGACGCACATCACTGCAAAGGTCTGTTCAAGTCCTATACAGGTATCGAAACTAATTTTATTTTGATTGATTTTTTCAGGAGTTATTTCAAAATTTGCTAAGAAAAACGACGTCTTTTCAAAGTTAATCAAATAAATCATGACGCACATCACTGGAAATGTCTGTTCAAGACCTACACAGGTATCGAAACTAATTTTATTTTGATTGATTTTTTCAGGAGTTATTTCAAAATTTGCTTAGAAAAACGACGCCTTTTCAAACTTAATCAAATAAATCATGACGCACATCACTGGAAAGGTCTGTTCAAGCCCTATACAGGTATCGAATCTAATTTTATTTTGATTGATTTTTTCAGGAGATATTTCAAAATTTGCTTAGAAAAACGACACCTTTTCAAACTTAATCAAATAAATCATGACGCACATCACTGTAAAGGTCTGTTCAAGCCCTATACAGGTATCGAAACCAATTTTATTTTGATTAATTTTTTCAGAAGATATTTCAAAATTTGCTTAGAAAAACGACGTCTTTTCAAAGTTAATCAAATAAATCATGACGCACATCACTGGAAAGGTCTGTTCAAGTCCTATACAGGTATCGAAACTTATTTTATTTTGATTGATTTTTGCAGGAGTTATTTCAAAATTTGCTTAGAAAAACGACGTCTTTTCAAAGTTAATCAAATAAATCATGACGCACATCACTGGAAAGGTCTGTTCAAGCCCTATACAGGTATCGAAACTAATTTTATTTTGATTGATTTTTGCAGGAGATATTTCAAAATTTGCTTAGAAAAACGACGTCTTTTCAAAGTTGATCAAATAAATCATGTAGCACATCACTGGAAAGGTCCATTCAAGCCCTATACAGGTATCGAAACCAATTTTATTTTGATTGATTTTTTCAGGAGATATTTCAAAATTTGCATAGAAAAATGACGTCTTTTCAAAGTCTTTCAAATAAATCATGACGCACATCACTCGAAAGGTCTATTTAAGCCCTAAGCTGATACCGAAACTAATTTTATTTTGATTGATTTCTTTAGGAGATATTTCAAAATTTGTACAGGAATATGACGTCTTTTCAAAGTCTTTCAAATAAATCATGACGCACATCACTTGAAAGGTCTATTCAAGCCCTATGCTGATATCGAAACTAATTTTATTTTGGTTGATTTCCATAGGAGATATTTAAAAATTTGCATAGAAAAACGACGTCTTTTCAAAGTCTTTCAAATAAATCATGACGCACATCACTCGAAAGGTCTATTCAAGCCCTATGCTGATATCGAAACTAATTTTATTTTGATTGATTTCTATAGGAGATATTTCAAAATTTGCATAGAAAAACGACGTCTTTTCAAAGTCTTTCAAATAAATCATGACGCACATCACTCGAAAGGTCTATTCAAGCCCTATGCTGATATCGAAACTAATTTTATTTTGGTTGATTTTTGCAGGAGATATTTCAAAATTTGCTTAGAAAAACGACGTCTTTTCAAAGTTAATCAAATAAATCATGACGCGCATCACTGGAAAGGTCTGTTCAAGCCCTATACAGGTATCGAAACTTATTTTATTTTGATTGATTTTTGCAGGAGATATTTCAAAATTTGCTTAGAAAAACGACGTCTTTTCAAAGTTGATCAAATAAATCATGACGCACATCACTGGAAAGGTCCATTCAAGCCCTATACTCGTATCGAAACCAATTTTATTTTGATTGATTTTTTCAGGAGATATTTCAAAATTTGCATAGAAAAATGACGTCTTTTCAAAGTCTTTCAAATAAATCATGACGCACATCACTCGAAAGGTCTATTTAAGCCCTATGCTGATACCGAAACTAATTTTATTTTGATTGATTTCTTTAGGAGATATTTCAAAATTTGTATAGAAATATGACGTCTTTTCAAAGTCTTTCAAATAAATCATGACGCACATCACTTGAAAGGTCTATTCAAGCCCTATGCTGATATCGAAACTAATTTAATTTTGGTTGATTTCCATAGGAGATATTTAAAAATTTGCATAGAAAAACGACGTCTTTTCAAAGTCTTTCAAATAAATCATGACGCACATCACTCGAAAGGTCTATTCAAGCCCTATGCTGATATCGAATCTAATTTTATTTTGATTGATTTCTTTAGGAGATATTTCAAAATTTGTATAGAAAAATGACGTCTTTTCAAAGTCTTTCAAATAAATCGTGACGCACATCACTCGAAAGGTCTATTCAAGCCCTATGCTGATATCGAAACTAATTTTATTTTGATTGATTTCTTTAGGAGATATTTCAAAATTTGTATAGAAATATGACGTCTTTTCAAAGTCTTTCAAATAAATCATGACGCACATCACTGGAAAGGTCTATTTAAGCCACATACTCGTATTGAAAATAACTTTATTTTGATTGATTTCTTTAGGAGATATTTCAAAATTTGTAAAGAAAAATGACGTCTTTTCAAAGTCTTTCAAATAAATCAACACGCACATCACTGGAAAGTTCTATTCAAGCCCTATACTCGTATCGAAAATAACTTTATTTTGATTGATTTCTTTAGGAGATATTTCAAAATTTGTATAGAAAAATGACGTCTTTTCAAAGTCTTTCAAATAAATCATGACGCACATCACCGGAATGGTCTATTCAAGCCCTATGCTGATATCGAAACTAATTTTATTTTGATTGATTTCTTTAGGAGATATTTCAAAATTTGTATAGAAAAATGACGTCTTTTCAAAGTCTTTCAAATAAATCATGACGCACATCACTCGAAAGGTCTATTCAAGCCCTATGCTGATATGGAAACCAATTTAATTTTGATTGATTTCCTTAGGACATATTTAAAAATTTTCATGGAAAAACGACGTCATTTAAAAATCGTTCAAATAAATCATGAAGCACATCACTAGATAAGTCTATTCAAAATCTATGCATGTATGGAAACTTATTTTATTTTTATTGATTTTCCTTGGAGATATTTCAAAATTACCATTGAAAATTGAAGATTTTTCAAAACTAATCAAATAAGTCATGACGCATATCATATAAAATGTCATCTAAAAATATCATGTAAAATGTCTATTCAACCATGTAGGGGGCTAACAGAAAAATGGTGATGGCAGGAGGCTGAAGGAAGGATGGCAAGCGTTTCAAAGAGAACTGCCCATCATACAAAACATTTTAATCCCAAGGTGGATAAGAAACACACAACACACAAATTTATGGAAGTGCATGGCTTCAGCGACGCGGCTGCAAAGTCTAATGGTGCCATGGTGTGCTGTGTGTGCTTGACAGCGCAGATAACATTCATATTCACTTACTTTTTTCGAAAACAAAATTAGGTCAACTGAAAACGATAGCTCAACCCCGACTTGAACTCGTATCCTTAATCAAATACACAAGAGAAGTACTCAATGTGCCCAACTCAAAAATGCACGCCTGGTCAGATTCGATGATAACTTTGGCATGGATCAGAGCGCAAACCTCCAAATGGACTACATTTTTTAGCAGCAGGGTTGCGCATATTCAATGCCTCACAAGCTGCGATACGTTGAAACATATTCCAACTGATCACAACCCACAACCTTCAAATTTAGAAGCCCAAGAGCTATGTTGGCCAGGACCTTCGTTTTTGCGGGAGAAGTGATACTATGAAGTGCCCGAGCAGCCATCTAAATTCGACACTGAGGAAGAAAAACGAGCTGTAAAAAAACAATGTACCTTAGCCAACTCTGACGCAGCAGATGATGACATCAACAAAAGCATACTCAGATGCTCTAGACTCTCGAAAACCATCAGAGCAATTGCTTTCTGTTATCGTTTTCGAAAAAATGGCATAGCTAAAAGAAGAAAAGTGTCGAGGATTTCAGGATAACTAGACACCGAGGAACTACGATGTGCAGCCTTGTTAGTGCATAACAACACCGAAGAGCTAAGTGAATATGAGAATAAGGATACAATCCCCAAATCCTTAATTTCACTCAACGCTTTCATCGATGGTGATTGCACTCGTTGATGGCTGATTGCAGAACACACTACTTTCAAACAGTCAGCAGCACCCGATCATCCGGAAACCCAACTATCATTTCACTGAACTTGTGATACGAGATACACACTGTATAACACTACACGGGGGAAATAAACATACTACTGATTATGTCCGTGTGTTTTACTCGATTATAAGCATCAAACAACACGTAAATGATATAAACATAAATGTCCAATATGCTTCAGACACAAAAATGGCTACAAAAGCCAATCAACTTGAAACAGTTTCCAACTTGACCACGTAGGTAAGTATTTTTGGCAGTCTTTCGTCGCTTCACGGCACGACGAGGCATTTGTGCTCATATGTATAGCGATAGTGGAACAAATTTAGTGAGAGCTAACGGTGATTAACCCCGAATGCTAGAACAAGCTAAGCATAATTGGAATGAAATTGCTGGTATTCTTGCCAAATCAGGAACCAACTGGAATTTCATTTCCCCTGCTTATCCCCATTTTGATGGTGTATGGGATGCTTGGGTAAAATCTGTAAAAGATCACCTAAAAACTCTGGACCTCTATGTCCTCTTTGCGACAACATTGATGACCTAGACGTCTTAACTCCAGGACACTTACTTATTGGTGCACCTCTTCTATCCATACTATCCATACCCCAAAGAAGAATATCACCTTCAGAACCTGTGAATTATCTGGACAGATGGACGAGAACTCAAGTATACGTCGATTCCTGTTGGCGTAAGTGGAACGGGAAATACCTTTCAAGATTACAAAATGGCCTAAATGGACGAGAAAAGAAGCCGACCCTGAAATAAGTGGACTTGTCTTGGTCAAAGATGAAAGGCTTCCACCAAAGCAATGGATATTAGCCAGATTCATCGAAACACATCCCGGAACCGATGAACTAATTCGCGTCGTAACCCTCAAAACGAAAACTGGTACCATAAGCCGACCTATAACAAATCTATGCTATCTCCCGACTAAAAAATAAATTTCAACGGTTTTGGTACAGTTTCTTGTTGCTTTTTTTTTTTGGTTTACAAAAAAAAAACCTTTTCGTGAATGTTTTTTGCAAACAAATCTGTAAAAGTAAATTAACCCCAAGCTAACATCATTGTTTGTTCTCAAGATATTTGTGAAAAACCACTTTTTTCAAAAATGTTTAACAACTTTTTCTTATTAAAAAAAACTATTAGTTATATGTTTTTATAATCTCACCAATTCTTTAATACGTTAATATGCGTTGCATAAAATCAACTCGAAGTCGCTAGCATGCTTTGTTCTTGAGATATACGAGACTAAAGAAACTTAACAAGGGTTTTTTGAAATTGTTATAGTAAAAAAACCGCTCATTGAATTTTTTTTAAAGTGCTTTTTGCACATATTGAAATTCTTATCAACAAAATAAAATGTATTTGAAGTTGATATTTTCATTCGTTCTTGAGATATGGTGAACGAAAAAAAGTGAAGGAACGTACAAACGTACGAACGTACGTACAGGAACAGAAATCCATCTAAAAATCATGGATTCCGATTCTAAGGAGCTAGCTCCAAACGTGAAGACATGTCAACATTTTCGATTCGACAAATCGGACCAATAACAATAACTTCCAATTGAAAGTTAACAATATAAATGAGAATAAATAAAAAAAATTAAATAAATTCAAAACAATAAAAATAAATTAATATTGCAATAAAAAAAATTAAAAAGATACTCACTAAATAAATCCACCTGCGCTATATGCAAGATAAGCAGCAGTAGCAGACACAGCAGGTAGCAGCAGCAGCAACCCAGCATCAGGAACTAAC